>CM055403.1:48482446-48516628 GCA_029228625.1 Pseudolycoriella hygida | reverse complement strand
TAATAGATAGATAGATAGATAGATATATAGATAGATAGAAACCGACAGATCAGAAAAAAAGTTTCCATAATAATGAGAACAATAGAAAAATTATTTCTCCATAGAAAAGTGTCATTTTCAAACCTCGATATCTCAGCCAATTTTCAACCGATGTTGATGAGTCTAGGCTCGCTGGAAAGCTGCTGCGACGTAGTTTTTTTTTTAATTAATTTGGAAGGGGAGGGGGGCGAGGGGAAAAAACTCAAAAGTTCGCCTATATGTGGCTCCTTGTCCCAAAGGTTTTTGTATGGAGTTTTTTGGGTTTGTGGACGTTTTTTTTTTTGGGTGTGGGGACTGCGTCACGCCCTCCGTTACCGCTGCGGGCATGATTTTTGATACGAAATCTGGAACAGTCGGAGCTCTACTCGGTCGCGGTTCTTTAGACATCATTAAACTAGACTTTCACTCTTCATGTCAAACAAAACTTTATTCTTTTTAAAATATTTTGGGCGATTTTATCAGAAATAGATCAAAATTTAGCGTTAATTTAGAAATGTGGCAAAGATTCGTCGCTTTTAGAGCAGACATGTTTCTATCCGTTCTATATTTTAACAATCCACGACAAAAAGTTTGGCTGATTGGGACGTTTACGCCTCTTCAGTACACCTTTGTCGCAAGACCATGTGTATATCAGCGTGGTACAAAAAGCATAACAAAATTTTGACCAGTACTTCCAAATGTTAACATAACAACGGATCTACTAAGTCAAAGAGTTTCTCTTTGAATAATCGAACAAACGAGGTGTATATAAGGCCGCATAGTCGAGATGGTTACTCACTCAATATGTGACCACGCTGATATACACATGGTCTTGCGACAAAGGTGTACTAAAGTGGCGTAAACGTCCCAATCAGCCAAACTTTTTGTCGTGGATTGATAAAATATAAAATGGATAGAAACATGTCTGCTATAAAAGCGACGAATCTATGCCACATTTTTAATTAACGCTAAATTTTGATCTATTTCGGATAAAATCGCCCGAAATATTTTAAAAATTGCAAGATCAAAGAAACATTGACCGAATTGAAATTTATTCTTTTTATTTCTAGTGAATATAAAATGTCTGAACACAATAGAAAATCGAACTTGAAATTTCAAAGTCCCTTGCTCAATTAACTCATATTTATATTTGTCCAAGAATAAAAAAATTAAAAAACGCCCTAGCTATAGTTAGTTCAAGTAAAAAGATTTTTATTTGTTTTGATTCAATGCAAATCAATCGTATCGTAATCAATGTAAACCCATATTTACCTACCTTGAATTAACGTCTTCAAACATTCCGGTTGCTTGAATGAAGAATGGACAAATGCACGTGGTTGAAACTCTTGAACCAATGCTTTCCAATTCTAAACGTAAGGCCTCATCAAATCCAACAGCAGCAAATTTACTAGAACAATAATCGACTAATTTGGCTATGCCTACATGGCCCGCTAATGAGGCGATTGTCACTATGTGACCGTGATCTTTCTCAAGCATTGCTGGCAAAAACGCTTTTGTTGTCTATAAGAAGAAAAATGACATTAACTTTAAGTTTTTTCTGCTAAAAATGTTAACTGATGTACCCAAAAGTGTGCCAGTACATTAACATTAAATGACCGTTCAATCAGGTGGTCTGGTGTGTCAAGAAATGCTCTACCAGAAACAACGCCAGCATTGTTTATCAATATGCTTACCTGGAAATAGAAACAATTCATTTGAATGATGATAAAAAGTTTACTGGAACTCGAGTACATCGCATAGTGAAATGTTTCTAAATAAACAAAAACAAAAAGTGAAGAAGTTCTTAGCAATTATCTGTTAAATCAATAATTAATTTTCTCTTAGATTCGAGAATGCCGATTCATCTCTCAAGCTTAATGAATTGTAGAGTTTCGTTTTATGTTATGTTTTTATGTTCACATGGAAATTCCATGGGAGATAAATTTCGAGTGAAACACTTGAGAACTGCTCGTAGAACTACTTGAATCATTAAGCGCCTAATTGATTCATGGAAAATATTCGCAGACATTCAGCTAATCAAAATCTCTTATGTTATTGTCTAATGAGATAAAGTTTCGCCAAACATCGTCGAAAATGTCCCGTTGAATATCATTCGGTACATGATTTCACGAACGATATTAGACGCGGTATAATATCCGCAGTTCTGGGCGATATTATACCTCGCGTTTACACTGAAGGTATTATCCTCCATAGCTGCTAGAAGGAGAAATTTCCTGTTTTGCAGCATATTGTAAAAGTAAACGACGCGCGATGATATCATTGTTGTTGTCAACATTATATTGAAAGTTAATGCCAGCTACTATATAAAAGATCTAAAAAAGGAAAGAGTCGAGGGGAATACCAAATGTAGGAAAAACCAGAATTAGGAAATTCGAAAATCAGGAAGGAATTAAATCAGCAAAAGCATCAAAGTTTTCAAATCCTAAGGAGGTTGCAATCTTATTTTTGGTGTGCAGGGGGCACTGCCCCCTAAAACCCCGCGGCGAGCTACTAACGCCCTGCAGGCTGCCTTCCGTTCATGGGACTCTGCCCCAAACCCCGCTAGGGGCTCTGCCCCTTAGACCCCGCAAGGGGTGATATTCCCCCCTTGACCCACCTACGTGGGGGCTGCCGCCCCTCGACCCCGCTTTTTTATTTTCCAGGATTTATCACGGCCTGCGGCGCATTCTCTCAAAAATTATTTTTCTGATTTTGATTTTTCCTGGTTGTTGATTCCTAATTTAATTCATTCCTAATTTTTGTTCATCCTAATTTTAGTTTTTCCTGATTTTTGTTTTCCCTTATTTTTGTAAATAATTTTTTTCTTCATTTTCGGTTTCCTAATTTTTTTTCCTAATTTTTGTTATTCCTAATTTTTGTTTTCCTAATTCGTGTGGAATACCGGATTAACCACGCTAGGGACCACATGCTTAACGTGTATTCCGAACCACGCCTTCGATTGAAGTATTATTTCTTTTCGGATTTTGTTGCGCCCTAGTACATCTGGCAACACCTAAGCGCGCATCGAACAGATTCGAATCACAACTCTAACGGTATGTAATTTATCATTATTTTTTTGACATTTACACACCTTAACATAGTAGCTGTATAAGTGCCTGCTTGTTTCGTACACAGTGCATCGAATATGGGTGACGTCATACTTCGTTGTGTACAAATCGTTGCGATATTGCTACCCCAACTACCCATTTATGAAGCTTGGGTGAGCTTAGGAAAGTTAATTTCATGATAAGCGTTGAAGAAAAATCCTATACAGAATTTGTCCACACCGGGGTTTGAACCCGGGTATTTTTGTTCAATGTTTATGGAAGTATGGATCAGAGGCCTCTCTTAATTGCTCTAGGTCGGTTCTAAGATCGGCCACAGGGCAATTTTTTTTTAAACTTTTTTCAATTTTTTTAGGGATTTAGAGATGTTTTTGCGCTGTTTCTTCGGACGAGTTATTCAATATTGCCCTTTCGGCAATTTCCAATCCAATTTAATGTCGACGTAATTTCATGCACTTAAGGCGACATTTTACTTAGATACGTTCGAATCTTTTTGCAACATTTATTCTGTTTGCTAAATCTATTCTGATACGCTCTGGTCGCTCGTATATGTTTGACATTTATCTCTCCGAAATTAGCACAGAAATTGCTCTTCAAGGTTTTGAATGAAAGATATGGACTTTCATATTGGTTGAGTGATCCGGGCTGTAGTATCCTTATTAGTATAGACCCAACTCACGCTGCTACACTACACGATATTTGGCGGTTTTTCATGCATATTCTTCTAATGATGAGGTTTTCCGTGCATTGTTGTAGAGAAAAAGGAGCCAAACTTTTTTGTTCATGATAGAATGGGACCGAGGCCTCTCCTTATGGCTTTGTAGGTTGGTCTTATGGTCGACAAGAGCCTATGCTATGTTGTGGAGTAAATTGAGGGGACATCCCCCCTCCGTATCTGTTTTCATTTGTATTTCATAACCGTTCTCCGGCATCCGGACAAAACGACCTCTGGACAAAAAAAAAACCCGGACAAAAAAACCCCTGGACAAAAAAAAAACCGGACAAAATAACCCCGGACAAAATTATCCCCGCACAAAATTATCATCGGACAAAATTACCCCCGGACTAAAAGCCCAGCATTTGGAGATAGAGCGATCGAAATTACAGCCCCTTTGAAATTATGGTGTACGCCATTAATCCGGACACCAAAAATCCTTACAGAAAAATCCGGACCAAAAATGACCAAAAATTCGATAACTAAAAATCCAGACGAACAAAAATCCAGACGACCAAAATCCGGATGACCAATAATCCTGATGACCAAATATCCAGATGACCAAAAATCCGGATTATAACAAGCAAGGCTCCGTCCCGCAGGCCTGAACTTTATTGGAAATTTCATTACTTCTTGAAACCGGGTAAAATAACCCTTGGGGGGTTTTTTCGTCCGGGTTTTTTTTTGTCCGGGAGTTTTTGACCTAGAGCCCCCTTCCCCTTCTACTACACCCCAAGAGCAGATTTCATTATGTGAATGTTCTCTATGAGCTAATATTTTATGAAAATAATTTTTTATATTTATAGGGTTATTTTTTATTAGTCAGATCTAACAAAAGGATTAGGTGCAACTGCTTTTCTCTCTGAGTGCGATAGTAAAGGGAGAGAAAATGTATTTATATATCTCTCTACTGTAAAGTCCACTTTACGGTAGAGTAAGCGAACTTTCAGCCGCTCGATATATAAAACTATTAATGACACACAAAATGTAAAATGATATCTCGGTTCTCGATGTCGTAGACTAGGTCCTCGACTTCGTCTCGAACCATTTACTCCATCTCGAATCGAGATATCTTTTTACAGTTGTAGTAGCATAAAGTACTATTTTAGTTGTAGGTGACAAATCCGTAAGTTGAAAATTTAGCCAAAATTGTAGATCTAAATTCAGTTCGACGTCACTTTATGTCATAGTATACAAAATTTCGTCATGAACTGTATCAGCTGCGAGCGCACAATTTGTCCTCGCTTGACATTTTTTTGGAATAAAATTCCCAAATTTTTCCTAAAGAAATGTTATGAGTAATCACTTACCTACTTCCAAGACCGCAAATCAAATTTAACAAATCACACATCACTTAAAATTTAACGACAATAAACTCTTTCATGGTTTTTTGTTGATTGTTTATGGTAGTAGAAACTCCGTTTCAATAGATTTGATTTCAGTCTAAAAATTTCGTTTTTTGTTGCTGTGATTTTCATGATTTGGTAAGTTATTGTTGTAAATTTTTTTGTTTGCCAAAAGTAATGAAAAGAAAATTAATTTAATTTTTTTGACGATCTGCCTTATAAGTCAGTGATACGTAATATTTTAGTCTTGTCTCAATATGAACGCTAGACAGAACAGTACAACAAATGCATAATTGTTGGTAATAATTTGTATAAAATCGTTTTAACACGATGACCATGACCTGCCTCTTCTCAACGTCGTTTAGTTTTTTATGAATTATTTGGAGATTTCAAACGATCTTAAATTTTGTCATGAAGCGAAAAAAATATTTTTTTGAATTAATTATGCTCTTAAGTTGTTTGTATGCGTGGACAATAAATCACAGCATTTTAGTGAAGGTCAATTGAAGAAAAAATTTTCATTTTTTTCGTCTTCGTATCTAATCCCTTTATTAATTATTTAAAATTTTAATTTCGGAAACTAATTTATTATATGACATAAATCATGTATATAGCGATGAGAAAAAAAGTGGTCGTGATATCGACTGAAGTCGACTCAGTAACACACCTAATCCAAATATATGAGAAACTATCAAAATGTAACATTTAAAATGTAAGAGTTGATACACCACTCGTTGTCTTCCTACATAAATCTACAGTGATAGAAATTCTGACGTTTCAATTCACTTGTATGAACATGATGAAAAACATATTTCATATTTCGTACAACTTTTCGTCTAGAGATGACGAATCAGCAATAAAAAAAAATGTCCGTCTGTTCGTCCGTCTCCACTATTTTTTTTCAAACGGCTCAACCGTTCAGCCTAAAATTTTTTTCCTGAAAGACACATGCCTTCCATTTCTCTAGAACTATGAGAGTTAGAAAGTTGGTTCCAAAGGCGAAGTTGTAGAGAAATAAATTTAAGCGAACACGTGTCTCAGGGGTTTTTGGAAATATGGCCCAATTCTGGTATATGGCCACTTCCACCCGAATCTCCAGAACTATGAGAGGTAGAAAGTTGCTACCGAAGGCAAAGTTAAATTTTAGATAACACGTGTTTCATGGTTTTAGGGGAAAATGGCCCAGTCCTTGGATGTAAGCTTTTCTAGATTTGAATGGTCTGAGACGTACTTCGGCAGGGCCTTTGACATTACCTTGGGTAATTTCTATGAATCTTTGAAATTCTTACAGTTTTAAAAGAACAGAAAACATTGGATTGTTTGCTTATTTGTATATTTAGATACGTTCGAGCCTCTTTGCCACATCTATCTGATACGTTTATTTATTTATTTAAAGATCAAATAAACAGGATCCTCTCCCAATAACATATTTAATATAAAGTTAACATAAAATTCAAATTACTAAGAACTACAATCATAATCAAAAACCAACATCAGATGTCAAAATCCAATAAATCATCAGAATTCAAATTTATTTTTCACTCGAGTTTTAAAGGATCCTAACGTTATGTTTTTAACTTAATTTTTCTTTACACTCACGGAAATTTATTTTTGCATTTAATAGAATTTTGTACTTCTGCACAGCTTTTTAACACTGCAAAAACCTGCGCAGAATACAAAATTCTATTTGATGCAAAAACATATTTCCGTAAGTGTATCGACTTTTTAAAAATTAAGTTTCAGTTTTCAGTTCAAAAATTTTCTTTAGAAATATTTTATGGGGAAGAATTTATATTGATAATTCTAAAAAACAAACTGATATCCTGAATAAACAATTTTGATATCCTGCATTTTTTGCAAATGATATCTTCAAAAGAGGATTTGATTGCCTGAAAAATGGATTTTGATGTCTTACCAAATGATACCCTCAAAAAACAATTTTGATATCTTAAAAATCCGTTTCTGATATCCTCAAAAAACAATTTTGATGTCCTCAAAAGCCAATTCTCATATCCTCAAAATGCAATTACACTCACGGAAAAGTGAAAACCGACACATTTTTGCTTTTGTGTTTTACTTGAGTTTGTGGATTTTTGCATGTATTTTTATATGGAGAAATCAATAAAGTCAGTAATCCACAAAAGCAAAAATGTGTCGGTTTTCACATTTCCGTGAGTGTATGATACACTCAAAAAATAATTTTCATATCTTCAAAATCCAATTCTGATATCCACAAAAAGCAATTTTGATGTCCTCAAAAAACACTTTCGATATCCTCAAAAGCAATTTCGATATCCTTAAAAGTCAATTCTGATATCCTCAAAATCCAATTCTTATATCCTCATAAAACGATTTTGATACATTAAAAATATAATTTTGATGCCATCAAAAAACTGAAAATTACCGAAATTTTTGGTAACTTAGGTAAAATTTTACTTTAAGGGATTGGTACGACAATTTCGCCGAATTAACTAAATTGCTACATTTTACAAAAAAAGAGTGATTTTTCCGGCTCTAGGGCCGATTGTCCCCAGACAATCCCCGGACGAAATATCCCTGGACAAAATATCCCCAGACATAATGTCTACTCAAAAGTGGTGGATATAGGTAGGTATTAATAATTAGATATTAGACCCCGTAAGGGGGGCAATTCCCCCCTTAACCCCCCTTTGCGGGGGCTGCCGCCCCTTGACCCCGCTTTTTAGTTGTGGTTTTTCATTTCAGGCCTACTGGCTAAGTAAACTCCGGATTGAATATTAAATTACATGTTTATTCATCAAAATCTTTATTTTTTCCAAAACATTAAAGATGACACTTTTGTCTAAATGGATATTTTGTCTAAGGGGATATTTTGACTAAGGGGATATTTTCGTTGGGGATATTATATTTCGTCAGTTTTTCAATGAAAATTGGGCTTATAAGGTCCGGGTTATTTTGACTGGGGATATTTTGACTGGGGATATTTTGACTGGGGATATTTTGACTGGGGATATTTTGACTAAGGGGATATTTTGACTAAGGGGATATTATTTTTTGGAGACAATCGGTCTTAACGCCGATTTTTCCTTTTATCAAATGTAATGAAACAGGGTGATTGTTCCTTTTGGAAAATGTCACGAAACAGAGGATGTGTTAGTGAATCAAAATAATTTTTCAAGATATCAAAATTGTTTTTTGAGGATATCAAATTGTTTTTTCGGCGTATCAAAACGGTTTTTCGGGGACATCGATTGTAAGAGATCGAAGGAGATTTTTCAAGATATCAGAATTTTTTTTTCAGGATATCAAAATTGTTTTTTGAGGATATCAAAATTGTTTTCTGAGGAAATCAAAATGTTTTTTCTGTACATCACTTTAATTCTATGCCATATTTTTGTGTGGGATTTTATATTGCAGTAGAAGTATCAATCATTGGTTTGAAATTTCGTTAATTTTTATGAGATAAAGGTGTCCAACCCTTATCAAAAATCCACTGCTGCCTGTCTCTTTAATTGCAATTTATCTTGTTCGGTTTATTACGTCCAGCCAGGCAGCTATTAAATCGCTCTCTAGTTACAAGTTCACCTCAGCCCTCACTCTAGAATGCCGCGATACCCTTGACACCATGTCAAGCGAAATCCAAACTACGCTACTGCGGGTACCAGGGCACCGTGGCATTAAAAGAAATGAAAGGGCGCACAAATGAGCAAGACTGACATCGTCCACCTTCATCACAGGCCCGGAAAGAGGCACTCCGGTCTTGTAAATAAATGGAAACTAAATAACTTTCAAAATGAATGGGAAACGACCGGCAAGGCCAGGCCAGCAATAAATAGGATTGCAATCAGCCCCACTAACTCCAAATATTTCCCCTCCCTAGATAGGAAACAACTTAAGGGGCTTACAGACATTCTAACACATTCTGTCACAACACTCTCAACAAGCATATTCTGGGCATCAGCAATCCCTCAAATTGCAAAAAGTGTGAAGACTCTGAAACCGCTGAACTCCTCCTTATGGCAAGCTTACATAAACGCCAGGAGATCAATCCTAGGAGCTCTATCTGGAGTATGCATCCCAAGTACATTCTAAGGTACTCAAATGATACGAGAAGGTACTAAATGAACGTGAGATTTTTTTTTTAGATTTTTATCAGTTTGGGACGAAAACTTTCGCGTGCCGAAAAGGAACCTGTCTAATATGATAGGCCCTAGCTCGGCCACTTTCGAAGGGTGCACGACGTAGTCGCCTAGTGTCCTGTGTTTTAGCTGATGGAATTTAGGGCATTCACATATAACGTGAAAGCCCGTTTCCTCTTCCAAGCCACAGGAACAGTCTGGGCCACCTGAAATTCTCATCTTCGTCAGGTGCTTGATGAGTCCGCAATGCCCGGTCGTCGCACTAACCACCCTTCATATGCGATCCCAGCCCATCGTCAGGAGGTCCCGTTCGGAGTGGGGAAGAAATGCTTGTTATGCACTCCTCCTTCGTACGCTGTCCAGCTTTTTCTATGCTCCGCCCTCACCCAGTCCTTCACCGCTTTCGCACAAAGCGAATTCGGGATGGGGATGTGAGGTTCGGGTCCGTATGAGATTGCCGTTGAGCCGGTTTTTGCCAGCTCATCAGCCTTCTCATTGCCGTTCATTCCGGAGTGCTTTGTTTGACTCGATTGCTCAGCCCTACCTGGTCCAAATAGCCTTTACATTCTTCTACCAATTTAGAAGTCTCATTGGGTGATATCAGCGCTTTTATTGCTGATTAACTAGCAGTGCATAAGATCACGTCTTCACCATTCAGTCCTTCTGGTAGAATTTCTCGAGCTCCCAAGAGAGCTGCTGAGGTTTCCGCCTGGAAGATGCTTGATAGACTTCCTAGGTGAATCCAGGTACCGGTATCCGTCCTCGGGTCATATACCTCGGCTCCGGTCCCTTCACCTGTCCTCGACCTGTCTGTGAATCTGACCCATTCACTTTGACCGTGAGATGCACAACAGACCCATTGGAGGCCTAGGTGCGAAGGTAATTGGCACTATCCTTCCCACTTCTCCTAATCCTCCGTCCAGATTTATTTAGCCTACAGATTTTTGTTATAGAAATATTTAATGGTGATAGGATTCTTGCAAAACGCAAACATCTGACTGCTCTAGAAGAATGACCTCAGTATGAAAATACAGATGGTTCAGAAAGATGAGAAAAATCCAGTCTTTTACCAGGGACTATTTTGAGAAATCTGAATATCTCAAAAAATCTTTCAAGACTTCTTGAAAATTTCTCAGAATTTTCTCAAAAAATTCCTCAAACTTTCTTTAAGTAAGCCCAACATTTCCCAAAAATAGTCACTGCTTTCTACGGAGCTAACAGTTGCTTATTAAATGTTTAAGTTTGTGACAAACCGATTGGAATGTTGCTTGGCATACCCTAAAAGTTCTTCTTTGTTGAGGTCATTGATAAAATTTCGAAAAATAATTTGCATTAAAATGCTCACAAAGTTGTTATCGACAAAAAAATAATTTGGAGCAATCGTAATAAACAAATTCTATTATTAAAGTAAGTTGAAATAAATTGTGATACAAATTAAATGAAATGGAGATAAGTGCTGAAAGTGTTGAAAAACTTTAGAATGTTTAGAAGAAGACCTTGAAACCTGTGTGTCATGTTTCCAGCTACATTCTATTTGTAGTTAAGAACTATGTGAGTTGACTAGAGTACATTGAATCATGCAGGCATTGACGAGCTGAAAAAAGTGAAAAACGAAATGAAGTGAGAATCATTCCAAGCAGCAAATTCCGCAATGCATTCATCACGCCCATATTTAAAAATTAACAAACGAACGAATATCACCTTTACGGCTCATTATTGAACGAACATTGTCTCACAGATCATTATCGAGAATCGAGACCAATATCATATTCCACAATAAATTTATTGAAAAAGAACTCAATCATTTATAATCATTTTTATTATCAAAAAACTGGTTAGCAAATTACTTGACCATGAAAGCGAGATTAAATTCCTACATTGTAATTGGTTTAACTAAATGTGCAACACATGCATTGCGAAGGCTATCTTCGCATTGCATGCACTGAATGAGGCGTTTATACAGACGTTTCATTCAAATTTTTTAATTACAAAGAAAAAAAACTGTTCAATAATCAAGTCGAAGCTAAAAGTATCTACGCGCAAAACTACCTTTCATTTCTGTCTAAATGTCTTCCTTTTTCCGTATATAGACAATAATCATCATTTGTGTCTTTTGACCATAAGACTTACGATTGTACAAATAGTACAATAAAATAACTGTCTGAATAATTGCACCTGTACCTGACGGTGCTGAATAAGCTTCTGTCTAAGCATAACTAAATGGACGAAATTCATGCTTTTAGTGGAACCCATACCGCCTTGAGCGAATTGGAGGATTATATCTGTTTTCATGTTGACAAGGGGAAAATTGTGACTGGTCTTTTTTTGGGCCTATCTAAGGCTTTTGATACGGTCAATCACAAGCTTTTGTTAGAAAAAATCTCAGTTGCTGGTATTAGGGGTCAATCATTGGAGCTTATGGAGAGTTATTTGGAAAACAGATTCCAGCGCGAAGTGGCGAATGGACATGAAAGCCCCTGGGCATCTGTGTCTATGGGAGTCCCTCAAGGTAGCGTTCTGGGACCGCTACTGTTCCTGATTTTTGTTAATGACCTGCACTTTTTGCCGTTGAAGTCCCACCCTTACTTGTTCGCGGATGATTCCAGTATCTTTTCATCTTCCGTTTGTTTTGCAAACAATGTTGGAGGTATTAATGAAGATCTGAAGTTGCTGATAGATTATTTCGATGCTAATAGACTCACGCTAAATTTGAAGAAAAGTAATGTCGTTCACTTTAGATCTCCTCGTGTTAAAATTGATAAATCCTTGAAAATTGAAGCTAATGGTGTTGAGATTGAATCTGTTGACTCAATAAAATACTTGGGTGTTACTCTCGATAGAAACATGAGTTGGAATTCCCATTTCACTCAACTTTGCTAAAAAATTTCGGGTCAGATTGGTATCCTGCGAAGGTTACGTCATGTTCTGCCTGTAAAAATTTTGCAGTCCTTGTATTTTTCAATGATACATTCTCGATTGTCTTACTGCGTTCGCGTGTGGGATTGTGCAAGCAGAAGATTAATTGAGAATGTCGAAAGGAAGCAGAGGATTGCCTTGAGAGTGGCTCATAGATTGCCCTACAGGTATCCTGCTGAACTGCTTTTTTCGGATCATTATCCAAACTTATTGACTGTCAGTAGAATGTATAGGTACGCGGTCTGTAAATTTGTGTTTGCTTCAATGAGAGGCCTGTGTCATCATACTTTGAGTTTCAGTAGACCGGCACATGACTACCCTACTAGGAGCTCGAGGTACCTGTTTGTCCCTTTTTCAAGGACCTGTGTTGGGGAGCGTAGAGTCAGTGTCGCTGGAGCCAAAAATTTTAACTCGTTGCCTTTAAATATACGGACATCACATACACAAACTCGATTTTGTCACTTATTGAAGCTATATTTGCTGGAAATATAACGCTTTGGAATGCATTTGCTTCCTTTTTCATGAATGAGCATGGTCGATCCTAGTGAATTGAACACTCCTAACTGTGTTTGAGAACATGATTTTTGGGTACTTCAACCTGCAATATGCGATCTCATAAGTATCAAGTTACTGTTACATATTTTTGCCCATTGATCGATTGTTTTGTTTTCTTTTTGCCTTGTTTTTTTTCTCTTTTTTATGAAACTGCTCTAGTTCCGAATTTGAATTTTGATTTTGATGTTTTTTTTTATGATTTACTATGATATACCCATTGATTTTGCCAACTTAATATATTACTTATTTTTCAGATATTTTGTATCCCTTTGAATTGTTTAACATAATGGAATATAGAAGATGTTTCTACTGATTTTTTGTATACGAAGGAATGAATAAATGAATAGTTTTTAGTGCGGCGTCGGCTTGTGTCAAAGTATGCTTAATTTCATCACCAAATTCATTATATGCCTTTAGCATCATCAAACTTTATAATAACAATAATCCGCCGTTACAACCCGTCCGAGTCAGAGGCTAGATCATTTTATTTGCTAGTTCCGCAATTTTTTTTATGAGCTTGTGAGCTTTCGTTACCGACGTTTTTACTGTGGAAGTGGTAAAGTGCACACAAACCTAGTGCCATCTATGATGTACTAGGTGCGGAAACTAGTGGACCTTAGAATGCCGGTTCTCCCTGTATGTGTTTTACCGGCTGGCATTTTTTGGACCACATGCTTAACGTGAATTCCGAGCCACGCCTAACGGTAGCTAGTATTTTACCATTAGGATTTCTTCTGGTGCTAATTATATCTCCGTCCAAAGTCAGACTCAGATATTTGTACACAGAATTCATCGAATATGGGTGACGCCATATTTGTCATTCTTCTGTCTACGATTCACCAAATTCACAACTACCCAAATTATGAAACCTAGGTGTGACTAGGAACGTTACTTTCATGGTATACATTGAAGAAAAATCCTATACAGAATTTGTCCCCACCAGGATTGAACCCGGATATTCTTGGTGGAAAGCCAGTACGTTACCACTGAGCTAACCCGTTCCCATCAAACTTTATAAACCGTTTATATCTTTCGGTGTGGGGTCTTTACGCTTCCTCCATACCCTCCTATCCTCTGCCGAGGAGATATGCTTTGTTCGCCAAATGAAAACCCCCTAATTTCTAAATCTGATTTAATTGAGTCTATAAACCATAATATGTCAAGCCACAAAAGATCATGTGTTTGTCAACTTCTGCACTCGGACGTCGCGTCGCACTAAACTCGTGGACTCATAATGAAATTCACAACTTAGTTTACGATATTGACGCGTATAGTTTGGCCTTGGCGACTGGCAAAATATAACGGCTTTTATGATGATGTGCGTGAACTAAACACCAGTCAAATTTAGAATGCTTATCAATACATACATTTTTACATCAATTGCGCTATACTTTGACAGAAACCGATGCCGAACCAGAGTGGTTCTTTTATAACAGCATATGTTTAAAATATCATTTTCATCCACGTATTTAAGTTTTAAAACACTACAAACAAAGTAAAGTGAAAAACTTTGTTTACATCACAAATTCGCACATTTTTACTAAATATTTTAGCATTTAGCACGTGCGAAGTGAATTATCACAAAATATAATGACTTACCGATTGGATTATTTTTGTTTTAAATTTGTTAAAAACAACGGAAACTGATAACACAGCGAAATGCTCTGATTAAACAGTGAAATTAAAGAGAAATGTCCGCTAGGAGGTGCGGGAAATGAGTGGAAAAACAAGATTCTTCCTAAATTGCTAATGTTTTCTTAGTTTGTTTTACAAGTTATAAATTTTAAAGAATAGGTTTTAAGGAACCCCATTATCATTATCTCTAGAAACTAAAAGTTAACAGTCTCGTGCTTTTTTTATTAGCTGTCAAAATTTAGCCATTTCGCAGTTTTGCCAATACAAAAAACATTGAAAAAGAAATAATCTTAAAAACAGCTGAATTTTGAGAGTAAATTAATTTTAAACATTCTATTAGAAGCACGGAAATATTTACAAAAATCATAGAATGTGTCGCTTTTTCCTGTTTAGTTCTTTAACTATTCTCAAATTTCATTATGTATGATTGAAATATCAATATGTAAATAAACAAGGCTTTGTAGTAATTTCCTTTTTTTTTCAAAAAATCCTTAAATTGTTCATGTTGCAAGCGTGTTAGCCCAGTTGGCGCAATAGATCAAAATTTTATTAATTTTCCTAGATTTCGACTATATTTTTCAACAAACCATTCTACATTACGTACAGTAAATTCTTACATAACTCTTAGACGAAATGAAAGTAATAATTTTTCAGAAAAAGTAGTTGCTGCTATTAGTGGATTTCAAATTTCCTCAAATGTCATCCAGTTACACAGACGAAGTTTTATTAAATTTGACAATATTCACTTCCTCCAAAAAGTATCTAAACTTTTATCAATTTTGACGTGTGATGGCTCGTTTGAAAGATCTAATCGAGATCTAGGGAATTGAATGAAATTTTCTCATTTTTGTAGCGCTACAGCGCTACCAGAAGCGCTACAAAAAAAGGTGAATTTTACAGAAAATTTCCTAAAATGTCATCTAAAAGTTGTTCAATCTCATTGACAGGGGCCTCGTTGAAAAGATCTTGACCAATTCTAGGAAATAGGATGAAATTTGAGGAAATTGTTTGCTAATGGAAAAGAGTATTTGCAAAAAAGCGCTAAAAATACCCAAATTTCATCGAAAAGTTGTCAAATCTCAACATATAGTGGCTTTTTAGAAATATCTTGTTGATTTCTATCAAACTGCATAAAATTTGAGGAACTTTGGCGTCAACCAAAAGGACTATTAGTAAAAAAAAGCACCAAAACCGCTACCAAAAATCAAGATTTCCTAAAAATTTGCTAAAACTTCATCTAAATTTTGTCCAAATTCAACAAAAAGGGTTTTTTGGAGGTCTTTAGTCAAGACGAATCTAACTGTATGAAATTTGAAGAAATTTGGAGGCCACGAAAGACAAAATCGGGAAGAAAGAACTAAAAACGTCAATTTTCGTAATTTCCGACTTTTTATGAATTTTCTCTACTTTCATTTCATCCAAAAAGTATTGAAAAATTTGGAGTTTTATGGTGATATGCGAAAATTGGTAAAATTAGCAGAAAATTTCCTCAAACATCACCAAAAAATAGCTCGATTTCAACAAATTAGGGCTATTTGGAAAGGTCTAGTCCAGACTTATAAAACTGAATTATTTTGGGAGAAATTAGAAGTCAACTGACAAAACTGTTTCCAAGAAATTCGTAAAATAAGTAAAGTCACAGAAAATTTAATAAAACTTCGTCTATCTAACTGGATGACATTTGAGGAAATTTGAAATCCACTAATGGCAGCAACTACTTTTTCTGAAAAATTATTATTTTCATTTCGTCTAAGAGTTATGTAAGAATTTACTGTACGTAATGTAGAACGGTTTGTTGAAAAATATAGTCGAAATCTTGGAAAATTGATAAAATTTTGATCTATTGCGCTAACTGAGCTAACGCACTTTTGAAGAAAAAAGAGAAAATTACAACAAATAGAGGCTTTGCAGGTCTTGATAATATCAATCACACATCATGAAATTTGAGAACAGTTAAAGAACTAAACAGGAAAAAGCGACACATTCTACGATTTTTGTAAATATTTCTGTGGTATCTTCAAGACTTCCTGCCTTGTAACATCAACAGCTTCTAATAGAATGTTTAAAATTTATTTACTCTCAAAATTCAGCTGTTTTTAAGATTATCTCTTTTTCAATGTTTTTTGTATTGGCAAAACTGCGAAATGGCTAAATTTTGACAGCGAATAAAAAAAGCACGAGACTGTTAACTTTTAGTTTCTAGAGATATTGAACTAAGGGTTTAATTAAAACCTTTAAATTCAATAAATTTTATAAACAATATAAAACCGAAGGAACTTTTCAACACTTATTCTTTAAAATTTATAACTTGTAAAACAAACTAAGAAAACATTAGGAATTTCTAGGTTTTTCTACTCATTTCCCGCACCTCCCTATGATGTTTTCATGGTTTTAGTAGTTCTTAGTTAGTTCTTATAAACATCTTGTTGTTCGCTAGAAAAATACTTTTGTGTTAATACCGATAATAATTTATCTGAAACGTGATGAAAACAAATTCCTAGCTTTTAGATCCAATTTACAATTTCAAATTGTCTATTTAAATTTTTGATTAAATGCAGAGTGCAAAGTGCAGATGTTAATCAAAAGCTCCTCCCTTACAGTCTGGGCCCTGCGTGTTTTGCGAGACTTCTGATTGTACATGTACATTGGGACGGACTTACACTTAGGATTCTTTCGCCACCGATTTGACGCATGCTGCTGGGAGACTTTGTTGTGTAGCAATTCGAGATTACGGAACTATAGGATCTGTTCTTCCGGTTCTTCCTAACTTGAGTGTTTTAAATGACAAATGAAAAAGAAACTGTAAAATCTACGCTTCAAAGGTCATTACATTTTGAGCTCTTTTGGGAACAGTGGTAATGTAGGGTGTCCTGCTACTGATGAAATTTAACGAACGATGCTTATTAGCATAAATTGTCTATGATATATCGACATATCACACAAATTTGCTATGATTTATTAAATGCAAACCTTTGAAATTTTTGTTAACTTAATAAAATTTCAAGTTAATCCGGTCGCGCAGATTCTATTGGTATAACCCAAGAAAAAGTTTAATTAATTAGTATTCACGCTGATGTAACAGATCGAATTTGAATTATCTGGTTTGTTTTCATAAAATCTATGCGGCATATTAAGCGATTTAAATGTAGAAAATTATCATTCCGAATCGGCAATTTTTTATTTTTAAGTGAATTTATTGTGAGTCTATGGTAAATTATAATCGTTTCTATTAATTTGCGTTTACATTCATAAAAACGTCGAAACGACAGCTACTTTCAATTTATGTAAAATTTTATCATTTTTATGGAGAAAAAATTCAATTTCAGCATCTACTTACATTTCCCATCACTTTTCGAATATTATCCGCCGCTTTGTACACTTCTTCTTTTTTGGATATGTCCACCACATAGCCATTGCATCGCCCTCCAAGTGACTGTACTTGCTTAACTGTTTCGTCAATTCCTTGAGGATAAAAAAAAACATTAGAATATTGTGTAGACATTTTGCCGCCACAACAAACACGGGGAGGTGCGTCAAATTCTATGGGTCGTATAGGGAAAACGGCAAAAATTCTATGGAGGACGAGTACATTGGTTAAGTTAACTTTACATCGTCATCATTATACTTTATGTAGACCATTTGCTTTAGACCAAATACCCGGTCTTAGAAAAATCGCATGTTCACCGATAGTTTCATGTCAATTTTTTCCACATTCGACCGAAACACCGACCGAAGAATCAAACCATTTACCACTGGGAAAAAAGTTATTGCAAGGCTTTTTAATTGCATTGCATTGTTAAAATCGTGATCGACCTATTTTCCGTACAAAATGAACTCGAAGACATTATAATTATCCATTTTATTTTGAATGAATAGACACATTTCAATTGAAAGCACTCCGCAACATTGTGTTTGCGAAGTTAATTAATCTCTTGTTTAACATTTAATAATTAGAATTCATTGCTTAACCTCTGACGTGTGATCACAAGCAGTGACCTATGGTAATGATGAAATGCAGAGTAAGCTTTATGTATAAGAGTCTTCAACGCGCAAAGGCCTTGAGTTTAAATGGTTTAATTGTATGATTTTAAATTTTTATTTGTTTACGACAAACAGATTGACAACAAGAACAAAAGTTTGGAGCAATGAGACTTAAAAAACTATTAATGGAATCGCACGGGTGATCGATGTGGAGGTAGGTCGAAGAGGTGGCTTATCGTCTTTCCATGACCAAACCATCTCTCGGCTGGATGATAAGGTTATGTGGAAGTGTTTATTTCATTACATGTGTAGTTAGAAGTGAAGGGTTAATGTTTTTCGAACCATTGAATGATTGAATGAATTTTTACATCTGATATAATGCACCACTGGCAATAAGTTCCACGTAGGAAGCAAAACTGTACGTTCATTGGTAGGTATTTTCCGATTGACTAAAACTAAATCAATTTCGTGGAAAAATTACTGTACGTTCATTGTAGCAACATTTTAAACTTAGTGACATTGTCAAACTCCCTCTCCCTCTATGCTGTAAACAAGTAGCAATTTGCAGTCAAATATACAAAAATGCAAGGTTAGCAAATTAAATCAATCGCAAAATTCACTGCAATTAAAGTTATTTTCAATGAAATTCTAGTCTGCACAGAACACACAGAACCTGATTGGTAGATTTCGATAAAACATAATTAATTAATTAGGAGGAACTTCATTTAAATGCTTACATTTTTGTGCACAGTCATTCGTGTCAATTTACCCATGCATGTAAAAAGCACACAACCTGCAATTTTTAAGTTAAATTTGATTTTTAAATAATTGATTGATCGCTCAAGTTGAAATGAGATTATTTATCACCAGCTGAACAATGCGAACGTTTCAATTGTTCAGCGAAACCTAACAACTTCCTTTAAACCATCATATTATTACAAACGAATGAGTTACTTTTAATCGATGCACAATTCTAAGAAAAATGGATCTTACAAGATAATTCGATATATTGTAAGCTTTTTTTCATTGATATTTTCTGAGATATTCAAGGAAACAATGAATTGCTTAACTAAATACAACTACAATTTTATAGTAAACACAGAAGTATATTGTGCAGCGAGGATGTATTTTATGCTACTAAAAAGCATTAGATAAGACATTACGCCTTCTCATCGTTTTTACATATCATAAGACTCTTTCATGCTGGGCAAAACAACCTATCGCTAAATTTGTGACATATACATATAGCTATAAGTTATAAGTTATATGTTTACGTTATTAGTTATAAGTTTACGTTTGAAGTTATAAATTTTTATGAGTTATAAGTAGTAAGTTATGAGTTAAAATTTTTATAAGTTTACGTTTTAAATTATAAATTCTTACAAGTTACAAGTTACAAGTTGTGAGCTACAAGTTATAAATTTTGAAAGTAGTCAGTACTGGTGCGTATCAGTTTTAAAACTGATTAGTACTGATCCAGATCACTGTTAAAACTAACAGGAATCAGTGCCGATCAGTCTCAAAACTGATATGTATCAGTATTGATCAGTTTCATTACTGATACGGATCAGTAATGATCAGTTTCAAAACTGATACGTATCAGTACTGATCAGTTTCGAAACTGATACGGATCAGTACTGATCAGTTCTGAAACTGATACGGATCAGTACTGATCAGCTTAAAAACTGATACGGATCAGTACTGATCAGTTTAAAAACTGATACGGATCAGTACTAATCAGTTTAAAAACTAATACGGATTGGTATTGCTCAGTTTCAAAACTGATACGGATCAGTACTGATCATTTTCAAAACTAATAACTTGTTGCTTATAACTTATAAAAGTTAACAACTTAAAACGTAAACTTATAACTTATAACGTAAACATATAGCTTATAGATTTATGTTATAAATATAGCGATAAGTCGTTTTGCCCAAACTCTCTAATATGCTTATAGTCTATAATTATACTTACGGTCAATATAAAATACTCTTTGCTAGTACGAAAACTGTATTTCGTTAATTTCCTACACCTAAAAACTACAACTGAGAGGCATTTTCCAGACGAAAAAGACTGAAAAAACGATATGCTTGCAGCATCCCAAATAGTAACAGTCATATTATGATTGTAGTTGTCATATGATTTTTAATAATGGAACGAAAGAAATTTCTCAGATGTCATCTTCCTAGCGATATTAAATTTTTCATTCATTCATTTATTGACCATTTTTATGCAAAGGCAGTAACCTTATACAATTTTCATTGTGCACAAATACGTAAAAAAAGATAAAGTTAAATACAAAAATTCCACTATAATCAGAAACGCTAACAAAAAAAATAAATTCTGCAAATTGAACACGAAGAAAATCCAAGCTCAGCACCAGAGACCTTAAATAGAAGAAAATCCACACTTTCTTTCGAAACAAGTCAGCCGTGCTAGCATATCGAACATCTACTGGAAGGGAGTTCCATTCCATGAATCCTTCCGCAAACAGAGATCTTCTACACCGCGACCTATCAAATCGCAGGAGTCTGAGCCTAGTAATCACATCAACGTCTATAAGCTCATATAGATATTTGGGAGACTGTGAATGGACAAGCCTGTATATAGCACGAAACTTCAAATGCTCTTCCCACGAACAGCCGAGGAACTTAGCAGTAGCGGCTGATGTTCCCCTTCTCCGAATGCCAAAAGCGTATCTAATAATTGATTTGAAAGCCTTGTCGAGGAGGTTACGCGAAGCATCGTCAACGTCATAAAGAAAGATTTCACAATAATTGTTAAAATGGGGCATCAAAAGAGCCTTGGATAACAATAGCCGCGTCCTTAGCGGTGTCATCCCCTAAAGAGGCCAGAGACTTCTGAGGCTAGCATTAATTTTCTGAGTTATCTTTTCCACATGATTACGCCATGAGAAGTCAGAGTTTATAACTAGTCCCAGATTCACAACTTTAGTAGAGAATGGGATAGAGACGCCGCTAAGCAGTAAAGGAGGAATCGTATTATCTGATTTAACACCGAGTGCAATAGCTTGAGACTTACCAACATTGAGAGAGATCCTATTCAGATAAGACCACCCACTGCCATTCTTAAGGTCGTCATTAAGTCTCCCAATACACTCGTCTAACTGTTCCGCATTAAAAAAAATATTATATAGTTGGGGGATGAGGGATCATGTACTTAACGGATTCTACATCCCCTAGCCACCAATTTTACCTTGACATGAAAAAACAAATTCCACTTACAAAAACGAAAGCAGTTGATTCTTGGTGCACGTGTTTCTGTTCACGTCGTACAAATTTGCAAGAACCAACGAAACTTGTTTTAATTAATTATTATTCTCCATTATACCCGATATTCCGACCTTGCACGTTTTCAAAATTCATCTCATACCATCGGGAAGAATTTATGACAAACATATTAGCGAACCTTATCTGACAACTAAATAGTGATTTCAATGTGAGTAATTATAGTAGCACAAATCAAAGATTGGAGTTTGATCCGATCAAAAACGATAATTTAAATAAATCGATTAAAGCGCATATTTGTATGCTAAATTATAGCGGCGAAAGACTTGGTACATTCTCAACATCACGTATGCCAGTGCATAAATTTGGCTTGATTTGCTACTTGATAGAATGGTTAACTTTTAGCATTTTTACGTGAGACACAGTATGATATCACTCATCAATAGGATACAGCATTCTCATTTGGAATTGTATATACACCAGAGAGTGAGGTGTGAATGTCATCAAGTCACGTATGCATGATATACACGCAGTTTAAAAATTCTATCTTCAAAAATGAGAATTGATTTACTATTGAATTTGCTTAGAATGGCTTAAGGTGTCTCTTTATTGAAGAAATTGAGAGACGTTTTTCTGTAGAATTGAGAAAGACTTGGGAGCAGAGTAAGCTAGGACATTTTTGAGTAACAGTTTCGATAAGTTCTATTAAACCAGAATGAACGAAAATCTCTGGAAAAGTCTGAATGTTGGATCTTCTGGACTTGGAGATGTAAACTGAACAACAAGAAAATGGTACTTTACGAGTTTCAATGGTATTGAAATAAATGTTGCGAATGTATTTGTGCGACCCAAGTCGAGATTGTAACATAAGCCGCAGGCACACATCGTGTGTGAAAAACGCCAATTGAGCAACTTGTTTTATGCAAGATCTTTTGGGCGATTCGATTGCAATTCCAGTGAATTCTAGTTGCTTAAAGGCTAATTAGAAGTGACACGAAGCTCAGCGCATACTTTCATTTAACAATCACAAAAACGTACGGTTATTGCACATCTTGTAACTACAAAGTCTTTTAGCATTTGAAAAGGTTTCGCATTTTGTTTACATTGCAAGTTGAATGTTTCGTAACTGACGCTTACATTAGTGCAATTCTTTTATGAAATTATCCGAAATACTATTCATCCGTGAAATTACAGCTAAATGTACTGGAGAACATAAAGTGATGAACATTATACGATGTTAAAAACGAACACAAGGTTGTAACTGTAGCATTAATATAATTTTATGATTTTTAAATTTTAATGCATCGAACAGATAACAATAAACCCGTTTATACAATTCGTTAGTTTAGCGCTTTTTGTGCTTTTATGACCACCAACAATGTTGCCACTGCCTTCAGCTACCGTTTATGATTTACCGATACATAATTTTCAGAGGCGCAAATCTGACTTATTCAAGGCTTGAAATACCTAATTTGACATTACAAGGTAGAGATGAGCAGTCCTAACAGTTTTCAACCCATGTGGCGGATGTATATTTCTTTTGCCAAGGAAAACTCATCCCATGTCCATTCTTTTTCAAAAAAATTCCCGATGTTGGCCAATTGTTTTTTCTTTTGTTTTAAAAAATGGACTGTGGACCCGTCAAACTCTTACAGGAAATAAGAATTCAATAAAATTCTACGCACCGGCTAGAGTTGTTAACCTTTCATCAATTTTGTTAATCAAAAATGAACGTAGATATTTTCAGAAAATTGACTCGTAATCGTTAGAGCGCAGGGTAATCACATAAAAGAGTTACAAAAGGTAATGAAACTTTCGTAGAGTTGTGAAGAGTTGTAATATCATTCAAAAAGCCATTAATTCATAATTAATTTCTCCGCTAGCTCATATTAAATTGCGTAACTATTTTGCAACCATTAACGAAGGTTTCTGATGCAAAATTTTTAAAGTTAATTGCGAAGGGGAAACCACCTGAAATTAATGGTTATAACACCAAGTAGACAACAATATTTAAAACATATGCAAAGACCCGTACGTAAAGCCTTCACGTACGGAAAACCTTCACGATCGAAAAGCCTCGATGTACCAAACTCTCAATATTATCATAAATATAATGCGCGTCAGAATGCATTGTCAAGTTCTTTTAGAACTGTCAGAATTTAAACGACTCTCAGAAATTACCCAAAGTAACGTCGAAAGCCCTCCCGAAGTACATTTTCTGAACTCTGACACCAATCACGCGTTGTCTAATGTTCTTATCCCTCTGAGTTCTAGAAAAGGCTGAATCTCAGGATTGGGACATTTTTCGGGAAAACCCTGAAACACGTATTCGATAACATTAAATTCTCTACAACTTTGCCTTCGGAAGCAACTTTCTATCTGTCATAGTTCTTGATATATGAATCATCCCTATCAATTCTAGAAGTGACTAAATCTCGGGATTTTGACGTTTCTGGGGAAAACCCTGAAACACGTTTTCGCTAAAATTTAATTCTCAACAACTTTGCTATTGGAAGCAACTTTCCATCTGTCATAGTTCTTGAGATATGACTCATCCCTACCAATTCTAGAAATGGCTAAATCTCGGGATTGGGAGTTTTCTGGGGAAAACCCTGAAACTCGTGTTCGCTAAAATTTATTTATCTACAACTTTGCCTTTCGGAGCAACTTTCTATCTGTCATAGTTCTTGATACATGAATCATCCCTACCATTTCTAGAAGTGGCTAAATCTCGGGATTTGGACGTTTCTGGGGAAAACCCTGAAACTCGTGTTCGCTAAAATTTAATTCTCTACAACTTTGCCATTGGAAGTAACTTTCCATCTGTCATAGTTCTTGAGATATGACTCATACCTCCCAACTCTAGAAGTGGCTAGATCTCAGGATCGGGACGTTTCTGGGGAAAATCCTGAAACACGTGTTCGCTAAAATTTGATTCTTTACAACTTTGCCTTTGAAAGCAGCTTTCTATCCATCATAGTTCTTGATATATGAATCATCCCTTCCAATTCTAGAAGTGGCTAAATCTCGGGGTTGGGACGTCTCTGGGAAAAACCCTGAAACACGTGCTCCCTAAAATTTAGTTCTCTACAGCTTTGTCCCAGAAAGTAGCTTTCTAACTGCCTCAATTCTAGAGATATATGAGAAAAAGTTTCACCTACCCCCGAAAAACCATGTTTTTGGACACTTTTTCGACCATATTTCCGAAACTACCCGATCGAGTTTGCTCATCTTTGAACTTAAACCAACCAGCGAAAAAAAAGTTCAGGGTGATCGGTGCAGCCGTTTCGAAAAAAAAGTGGAGACGGACAATTTTTTAAATATTGGATGTGTGGGAGCCCTGAATTTGTAGTAAACGCATAGGACCTTCGTACTTCGTACGGGTCCAAAGATACAGCACTCATAAGAAATATGACTAATTTCTTCGAGAAAGAAACTTCTCGCCGCATTCCTGCTCTCTCGAAATAATAGAAACAACAATGTACTGTCGTGCAAAAAATCGCTTTTTTTGTGAAAGTTGAACGGTCTCTTTAAAGAGCGAAATATTCTCATTCAACTTTAAGTTCTGTACGTTACGCTGAAAACTAAGCAGCTTATTGTGTAGGTGCCCAGATTTTCCTAAAATTGCTTGTTGTGGACGTTATTTTAAGATGTACACTCCCACACTCAGTCAGCTCTAATACGAAACACAAATGATTAATGTATCCATTCTAAAAAAAATATTTACTATAAACATTTTGAACACTTTACTCAATAAAAATTAAACTTTCCTGAAAAAATACTGCACCCAAAGAAATGGTGAGCGTGACACTCGTACATTTGTACGTTTGCGCCGTACACAGTGTCGCTTAAACTATTGTACTGTACACAACACACTGTTCTTGCACACTTTAGCTGTTCTTTTTACATGTAGAACATGAGTACTGCGTTTGTTAAGCGATTCGGCCATTAACTGCATTACCACACCGTTTACATCACTAGTTTACACCAGAAGACAATAGAAAGAGCTTCAGGAGCTTTCAATTTCAATGGAGAATGGTATAAAATGTCAGATTCTTTCATTTTCATGAAAAAATATATTCGTAATTCTTGTCTTAACCCATGATGGCTTTTTTCCCACTTTCATCTTAATGTAAAGACTTGCTTGTGAAGGATTCTCAAGTCAAATCTTAAAGAACAGGCCATGATGGGTTTCCACTGAAAATATCGAAAGAATTTTGGCCGGAACAATGACCAGTTGTGTACTTTCTTGAATGTAGTTTTTTATACGATTCAATGTTAGGGGCCGTTCATAAATTACGTAACGCTAAATGGGGGGGCGTGGCTAGCGTGACAGTTTGTGACAGGGGGAGGGGGGGGGTCTGAACATGCGTTACGTAACGCTAAATTTTTGAAAAAGCTTACAAATACTCGAAAGCTGTTGGGTCCATTGGAAGCTTCACAGAGCTCTTCGCAGTGCCAACGAAAAACTCACTAACATTGGTCAGCATTAAGCAACACAAGTCTTATGAATATTCCATTGCTATTTGAGGATTAATAACGATTCTCACAAAGAAAACATCCACATTTTTTGACTTTTTTCATTTTAAGGAATTTTCAAAAAAAAGTTCGCATGGGGGGGGAGGTAACAGGCTTACGAAAAAGGGATGAATTTCCCAGTGGTTTTGAAGCGAATTGTTGTTCAGCGCTCTGAGACCCAAAGACAGTCAGTATCAAAATCAAAGAACCAACCAAGAAATTCATCTTTTTTTCGTCGGACTAGGGTCGTTTCGACTTATTATGAATTACTTTAACGTTTGCAACTGATTTCGACAAGTTTCTGACGAAAATATGGAAAATATATTTTTTTGAGGTTATGTATGGGGAGAAATCAAACCTGTCACTTTGTCTAACAACCATACGACCATTAATCTGCGGCCTACATGCACAAATATTTTTCCCGACATTTTTGAACATTCTTAAATCACGTTTTAAGAATTCTTAGATTTAAATTGTGAATATTTCACGAGATATAGATTTTTGAACATGAATATAACGGATAAGCCTACTGTGCGTCGTACCCCCCTGACACCTAGTTTTTCGAAATCTACGTCGGTCCAGTGGATCCAAAGGTATGACCTTTTGAAAATTGCAATTTCCTGTACAAAATGTTCCTTCCATAGAAGCCAAAGTAAATGAAAATATCCTACGTTAGTTAGTTAGTTAGTTCGTTAATGCGTTAGTTCGTTAGTTAGTTCCAGGGCCATTTGTATGAAAACCCGTGAAAAACCACTTTTTTGGCTCGTGCTCGAAAACGGCTCGATAACTTTTCTTGAAATTTTGCAGAGACCTTCGGGTGGGCATTCTACGCCATATGAGATTTGAAAAAGGGGGATACCGGCCTCGTTTGGGCGCCAAGTCTCTTAGAAGGCGCCATATAAAGTCCATATGTATGTGTTTGTGTGTGTAATGTCTATGATAGCACATTTTGTATGAGGCAATGGTTGTGTGTTCGAGATAGAGGTTTGGTGTCAAAGGGAAAGTTGTTGGGTTGGGTGTGTAGTGTATCAGGGTGACCGTCAAAATGGCGGAAAATAGGCGGGGACTCAAAAAAAAAACTTTTGATATGTTGTAGAGGAAGTTGAGGGGATCATTTTCGCCCATGGAAGTAGTAGCCGCCGCGCTTCGGTTTGGCGGAGCCGGCTCAAAAAAAAACTTTTGATATGTTGTAGAGGAAGTTGAGGGATCATTTTCACCCATGGAAGTAGTAGCCATCGCGCTTCGGTTCGACGGCGGCGGCTAAAAAAAAATAGAAATTTTTTTGCCGAAAATCGTTTCCTATTTTCTTCCAAGACTACTGATATCACAACAAAAACCCTTTTTAAAAGGGAAACGTGACGCAAGTCTCTTTGTTTCTTCTTCCAAAACAACAATTTTTTTTTGTTCTTTCAGCTTTCACAACGCAAAAATTTGACATTATGGGATGTATGGCGTATTTTTGTACAGGAAATCAAATTTTTGCGTATGAAAGCTGAAAGCGTAGAAAAACTATTACACTGGGGGGTCCGGTATTTGTGACGCATTTTTTAAATCAAAAATGAAAACATTCCAAAAAAATTTTTTGCGTTTCAAAGCTGTAAGCGTCACCCCAATTGATATCAGTCGTTTTGGAAGAAGAAACAAAGAGACTTGCGTCACGTTTCCCTTTTAAAAAGGGTTTTTGTTGTGATATCCAGTACTCGACTTTTCCGCTGACCTAACTTTACATGTTGGATGCACACTCTATTTCGATACGTTGTTACTACAATGTACGACTCACTTGTACAGTGTACAACTCTCTTGTACAACGTACAAGTCACTTGTTCGTCATACAATGGATTTGCACATTGTACGTGTCATTTGTAAAAAAATTCCGTTACTTGTACATCACGTAAATACATCAGTTGTACATTGTACATATCACTTGTTTATCACGTGAGTACATCCATTGTACATTGTACATACTACTTGTTCATTATACAATAGATGTGTGCATTGTAAAAAAAATGTTGTTTTACTATACATTGACGTTAAACGGGCACAAAAATGTACCGTAGAGTTGTACATGCCCAATTTCATTTTTTTGGGTGTACAATAGGATAGGTTAGCCAAAAAACAGTTCAGGGAAACAGAGCTGAGAAGTACGTCTCAGATGTTGTAGTCCAAAATGTACATCTTACATCGTCGGGTGTGTTTAAGGTCTCACGAATTCCATAGTTATTTACGTCACAAGGAGAAAAATGTTTTTTGGGAGCGTGTGAGCGTTGTAAGGCGAGCTGAAAGATTGCGGTACAATCAAACGCTCCCAAAAAACATTTTTCTTCGTGTCACGTATCGCATTTTACATGCTTTTGATGTCCCAAAAGTGAATTTTCACTGAAATATTCACTTTCGGGGCATGAAGCATGTGAAATCTATGCAACATTTCATATCATCTGAGATGTAACATCCCAAAACAACTGAGGTTTTCAACTCAGTTTCGGGTTTGCTAAGGTTCTCTAATTTCTTGTCTTATTTTTTTTTTTGTATAATTTTTTGGAATTTATTTTATTTTATTTAACATTTTACAAAAATTTAGAAACACTTAAATACAAAAATAAAATATAGATTAATTCATCACGAAAACATATCACAGCATTCATAATCATAATGTCTTATTATTAACTGTAGAAGATCTATCGTTTAATTTCTGGTGGAAGGCTTCGTCTCCAACAGGGTTTTTCGTTGAATGTATCCGAGACACTGGTAAGTTTAGCCTTCACATAAAAATGTTTAGCTTTGTTGGTCATGTTAATTGCTCGTAATTTTGTGTTTTATTTTCTTTCCCATTGTTCAACACAAAACAATTAAAATTTTAAACGACACTTTTGAGCATTATTTAACCATATAATTGCACATTGCTTTTTATTTAAAATTTTTTTTTTTTAAATTACCTTCTTGATTAATGTCCCAAATGACCACATCGACTCCTAATTTTGCCAGTCGTAAAGACAAAAGACGGCCAAGGCCACCTCCACCTCCTGTAACTAAAGCTAATTCACCATGTAGGTTCTTTTCAGGGAATCCAGTTATCCGATAGTAAATGGCCTGCAAAAATGAAAATGAAATTAAAGTAAAATTCCACTGAAAGTAAAACTGCATTCAATCTGAAACACATTATGTGGTCATTGGCACAAAATCATTAAAATCGATGACCTACATAGTCAATAACTTTTCTAAAAAAAATCGTGTAGAACTGAGCGCCAGACAGTTGCGTGGCTGATTTTCATATCAACTGACAGTTATCTCGGAGATTTTCTTTTACAGGGATACATTTATAAGAATCAGTATTTTATGTCATTTCAAACATTGAATTCCATTGATTCCAAATTTAGACAATACACGCGTGAACGATAATATGTTACCAAAGCAGCGCAAGTATCGTTTACATATGGATGGAATTAAGTGAATTTGGCGGGATGATTTGGACTTGAAATGCGGGAAATTTTGTATACATCACTGTGTGATTAATGTGATAAATTAATTAATCATGCTATCGAGTAAAAGTAGGAGTGCCAAAAACCCAAATTTTTCTTAAAATTTACCTCCGGTTTCTTGAGATTTAAATTGTTGCGCAATCGTTTTCTCGACTAGCGCTTTACAATAAACCGGCCGGCGCACGTTTCTCCAACCTCATCACATTTAAGTAAAACCAGTCAGCGTAATGACTCCATATTAGATTCTTACAACAGCGTCAGCGTCATTATAATGAAAGAAGTGAAGACCCGTGCGTTCAGAAAATAAGTTTGAAACTAAAATTGTATGTGGCCAGAAATTAAAAAATTTATAGGAAAATTAGGATCAGGAAAATATCTACAAGCGAGTAGGAATTGTGTTTATAATATACGCCGCTAAAGTATGATATACACGGTGAATGTATTATCAAGTATCAACCTTATTTAAGTATTGTGTAGTATGCCATGAGCCTATGAGGTTACATAGGACGTGTACGGGGTTCGCAATAAGTGCAAGGCGTTCGTAATACGTGTACGGCGTTCGTAATACGTGCACGGCGTTCGTAATACGTGCACGGCGTTTGTAATACGTGCACGGAGGATAAAATACGTCTGCGACGAAGTTATAAACACAATTCGTACGTCGCGTCGGTCGCTTGTAGGTATTTTCCTCAGAGTGAAAGAGAGCAGCTTCAAGGGAATCACGCTTATTATTATCTTATTACAGAAGATTTCAATTGCTAATGAAAGAGACAATGCGACATGTATTCTGGTAACTTTAGGGAGAATTAGGGTATCGTTTTTTACTGGCTGTGGAGTTGTTAGCAGCCTTTTTTCGCTTCAAATGAATGCAATACTGTTTCTACTTCAACTCCAGAATTCAGAATCTGCTAATGGAAAATAAATTAGCACGCCAAAAGCTTTCATGTCATTTCTTGGTACAGGGATGTGTTCCGAGAAGAAACGATTCTAAGGTTTCAAGAGATTCAACACAGTAAGGTCAAAAGTCCAACTGTATTCAGTGCTGCCATACGATTTTAAATCCTTAATAAATCAGAAAATATGTGTTGCTGAGAGGTCAAATGAATAGGCAACTACCCCAATATGCAAGCCAAATTAGTGGAAGGCATACTTTTGACGTATAAACAAGTGCACATTTTCTGATTTGTTGAGGATTTCAAATCGTATGTAAGCACTGAAAATAGGACATCATTTATGAATGACCCCTCAGGCCTTAAGAATTAGTCTTGTCTAGGGCCCTATGTGTTTTTTTCTATATAAATTGGGTAAATTCTATTTGACTTTCTTAATTATTTTTGTATTAAAGAAGTAATCGAATGAAAGTCTTTAAAAACCTTGGGAAATGCTTTGAAAATCCTAGGAAATTATTAAAAATCCTCTGATAATTTAGTTAAGAACATTTTTTTGCATCAGAAATATGCGATTGTCTGCCAATCCTGCTCAATATTCATAGTTGATTGAATGGTTGTAGCAGTTGCAGAAACAAATACACTAAATTAATAAGTTCTGTTTTAATGATACAGCACTTCTTGTTGAGTGTTTCTGTTTTTTTGTAATTTAAGAAGATACATCTGGCGACGAGGACAAAAGAGTATTTTTTGCAATTCACCGACAAGAAACTCGCTTTTTCGTGCGTCATTGCCACATGATGTCACTTTTCGCACCAGTGCGACAATAGTAATTTTTGAAACAACTTACGTATGAAGGTAGTTTAACGCACTAGATGCGAGATTGCCGATATGAGCCGAAGGCAAGTTCGGCAACACACCGTGTGCGTTAAACTACCAGCATACGTAGCGTGTATCAAACAACGTTTTTGGCAATTCACCGACAAAAACGAGATTTTCTATTAACATAAAAATTCAATTCAAGTAGTACGTAAAAAACCGTCATCGCACTAGTGCGGCAAAATGACTTCATGCGACACCGAAACGACGCACGAAAAAGCGAGTTTTTGTCGGTGAATTGCAAAAAACTTTTTTAACACACTAGTGCGATGAATTGTTTCGCACTAATGCGTCAAAAACGCTTTTACGCATTAGTGCGATAAAATTTTATTACACTAGTGACTAAAAGCTGTTTTTACGCACTAGTGCGAAAATAGTTATTTATGCAACTAGTTACGAAATGGAGTTGTTTTTGTCACTAGATGTGAAGTTATCAAACGAGCGAAGCGAGTTGGATAAACACATCGTGTGACAAAAACAACCAATTTCGCAGCGTGTCTCATACATAACAAGACTTTATGCAACAACTTGTGAAACGTGAACTGTTGAATGAATGATAAAAATTTACTTCTAGTATCACTAGTGACAAAAAGTAACTTTTTACCACTAGTGACAAAAAGTAACTTTTTATCACTCATTTGGGTGACATGAAGCTAGTTTTTGTCACTAGTGACAAAAAGTAACTTTTTATCACGCAAATTAGTGACAAAAAGTTACTTTTTATCACTAGTGACAAAAACTAACTTCATATCACCCAAATGAGTGATAAAAAGTTACTTTTTGTCACTAGTGATAAAAAGTAAAACCAGTTATAAAACGACCTCTCTAACGTCACCGAAACGATGCATGAAAAAGTTCACTTTTCACAACGGCGTTAAAAGAATTTAAATTTCGACAAATTTTCGCAAACGGAAACACGCAAAGAAAAACTCGTTTTGCAGAAAACGTTGTTTGAAACACGTTACGTATGCTGGTAGCTTAACGCACACGATGTGTTGCCGAGCTCGCCTTCGCCTCGTGTCGATAATCTCACATCTAGTGCGTTAAACTACCTTCATACGTAACTTGGATCAAAAACTACTAAAAATGAATGGTGACCACACAGTTGTGTCAAATTGACAATGTGTCATATGTCACAAAAAATGATCAAGTGAACACTGAATAAATGGCATTGTTTGAATTCCTAAATTTTTAGCTGAATGGAAAGTTGTCGTATCGCATAATTAAAGAATTATATTTCAACATGGGAAAAATACATTAACATTTCGATAAGAATTAAATTGATGTGAAGAGACTATAATTCAACACCTTTATGCACTAACCAACTTGTTCTTCAATGGAAAAAGCTGATTGCTGCATTAAGTCACCGAATTAAGTGCGAAAAAAATGTGCGGATTCAATTTCGTTATTGGCATCAACGCTCTAGGTGAATTCCATTGTTGAAAACGAACAGATAGAGTTGAGTTCTATTATCATTCTCTTTTACAATACAGGAATTACCTGTGCTTCACTGTCAAAGAAATAAGATGCCCACAACTTTCTCTGAAAGCGATGATTCACCATTTTCAGTGCACTGGCGGATAGCCAGAGTACAGTCTACTCTTTGAGCCCTAGGACATGAAAACTCAAAATGTTACAATCGCGAGAGCAAGACTATGAGACTTGATTACTTCGTGTGGGTTGAAAGTTGCATAAAAATTCTGTAATTTCGGTCGAATAAAGTGAAGCCTTCGATTCATAAAAGATATTCAAATCGATTAAAATATTGCAACTTTAGTGCGAATTAAACTCGTTATGTTAATGTAGCATTTTTATCGACTTTTTCATCCTTAAACAAGAGAATAAATAAGCGACACATCGAACTTTGTTATTTGTTCGTCAAATCGAACCCGAAAATTTGATCTTTTCCATTCAGCAATTTTTAGTGTAGATTTTCGCAGAGGAAAAAAATTTACATTTTATAATATGGATTTATTATCCAGCCAAGCGACTTAACGACGGTCAAGTTGCGAATACAATGTTGATTGTGACATAATGTTCTTGTAGACTTTTATTGGTCCTCATACGACGGTCCACAAATTGTTGAAGTTTTAACACAAGAAGATGTGTTAATCGGTTCAATGACAAACAAAGCTAATGGCATCATTCTATTCAGATTTTTCCATTTGATCATAAAATGAAACTTCGTGACATAAACTATGGAGACCGGCCTTTTTTATAACGGTTATTGACGAGACAACTTTAAGATTATTAATTCCTGTGATGGATTCAAAAAGTTGTTTCATTGTGGATTTCTTTACATTATTTTTTGACTCGATCGATGTACAAATGGGGGATTTGAATCATGGGTTAGATGGACCGGATCCGTAGCCAAATTTGTGAAAGACCATTCAATCGACTATCTTAAATTATTTTCCCCTGAGCGCGTAAATGTCTAAGTCTAAGCTCAAGTATAAGCAAAATCGGTAAAGTTCTTCTAGAGGTACGGCTAAGTAAGTATTCGAAAACGTGGTCGGATCCGTTATGAGGGAGAGTCGCAATCAATGAAACTCATTTTGTCTTATGAACTTCAAACTTTTTGCAAGAAAGCTTTGACATTATCTCAAAATCACCGGTTAGTTAACTTACTTACGTTATAAGTTAAAATTATAAGTTGATAGCCCAGATCAGTATTGTAACTGATCCAGACCAGTACTGATCCAGACCAGTACTGATCCAGACCAGTACTGATCCAGACCAGTACTGATCCAGACCAGTACTGATCCAGACCAGTACTGATCCAGACCAGTACTGATCCAGACCAGTACTGATCCAGACCAGTACTG
>CM055403.1:48456036-48481946 GCA_029228625.1 Pseudolycoriella hygida | reverse complement strand
TGTTTCTCTTTGTCAATGTCGTTGTTCGGTAATTAATCTTTAACGAAAAATGTTTGGAATTTCTCAAAATAATAAATCGTACATTAGCTCAACTCCCGTCAGATTTAAGACTCGTCCGATAAACTACGATATTGTCTACGTAGAATAAATTTTACGGTGTTACGTTGCCGATTTGTTCAGGGTCGTTTACAGTGGCTGTTTGCTCTGTAGGTAGGTAAGCTGACCGAAGAGTTGACATAATAGAGCGTGGTTTGCATCACTTTTCATCAGGAAATAGTAGCAGCCTGTCGGTGGCGTTATCCAATTATTTTCATAGCTGAATACGGATCAATATAAAACTAAAGTGCCCCTGCCAGTGGCGCCTTCCATTTAGCTGAATAGAATTCGATACACAACTGAATTCCCTCTCTATAGCTACTTTCATGAAACAAAATGTGAATAGAGCGTGATTTTCATCACTTTCCATCAGGCAATAGTAGTCGCCTGTCGGTGGCGTTATTCACGTCATTCGCTTATTTCCATAGCTGAATACGAATCAATATAAAACTAAAGTAACCCTGTCGGTGGCTGAATAGGATTCGACAAACAACTAACTCATGACTCTACTGTAACAGGTCAGTTAGTTTAAAAAACGAATGTTCTTCATGGACATAAACACGACACACTAAATCCAATAGGATCTTCAGAGTTCGTTAACGTTGTTAAATTTAAGTCATGATTCTCCCGCACGAACTGAGTAAATTTAATTCGTGCTTAAACTAATCGCACTTAGAGTTAAATTTAATGTGAACCCGTCCGAGTTTTTGCAAACACAAACTCAGACAATTGCTAGAGAGATGAGCCAGAGAAATGATAACGGCAGCTCACGCGCCGGCCCTGCTGGCTAGAATGCGTATGTCGGATATTTTGAAAATATTTGAACGGCATTGTCCCGGCTGTCAAACAAATGTGGTTATGTTATCGGTGTATTGATAACTGAATGTTATAATTTTTAAAAGTTGACATAAAATGAATGTACTCCGTAAATGTGCCGTGAAAAATTGTAAATATGATAAAAACGTGACATATCATCGGTAAGCTGAATTTCAAACCACTGCTATTTTCCCATTAACACACAATAATACCTAGAATACCGAAAGACTTTCCAACCCGTAACGGTTGGTTGAATTTGTTGTACAACCGTTGTGGGCATGCCCACGGCCAGTGACCATAAAGACTCCTTAATCCAAAGTATTTCAAAATTTTACATAAGAATGAGTAGATTTCTTAAATAAAAATGTGTCTGCTAATTCGGGCAAACGACATACAGTAATAAGTTGTATCTGTATACGTTTTATTTTCTCTAAAATTGTTAATCGGCTCAGACGAGCACGTCAGTTTTTGTTGTTGGAATTACATACGATGGAAGGAAACACATTGCCGAAACACATCCAGCCTAACGACTTTTTTCTTTCGAGTATTCGACATAAATATTTTTTCTTTCTATTTTATCTACCTGCAGTTTAATTGAATAATGTAAGGCCCACAACTTGTATGCTAAAATATAGTCTACCTTTAGGCGCTCAAATATTATATTTTCGCTGATATCAGTGGACAAAGACGCAGTTTCAAAAAAGTAAGTCAGCATTTCCTTTCCTAAATATTTTGCCTTTTAATAGCAATTAAACTTATTTTTTGGGATGCTCCCTACTCTGAGAACGATTAAAAAAAAATCGTAAAAATTTGCACAAAAACTTGTCGTTCTGAGACAAGGTTCAATCCCAAAAAATAAGTTTAGTTGCTGTTAAAAGACAACATATTTAGGAAGGGAAATGCTGACTTACTTTTTTGAAACAGCATCTCTGTCCACGGATATCAGCAAAAATATAATATTTGAGCGCCTAAATGTAGACTATATTTTAGCACACAAGTTATGGGCCTTAATGACGAAACTACAAAAACACGCAATAATAAACACAATTTTCACAACGAATGTGACGTCATCAAAACCCAAATTTACTGAAATTTTATAATATTTTGAAAATTCACACGTTGTATAGAAAACAACTACATACGCATTCTAGCCAGCAGGGCCGGCGCGTGAGCTGCCGTTATCATTTCTCTGAGATGGACAGACTTACATTTTTATGGATAGTGCGTTTAGACCCGTACGAAGACGAAGTTCTTCGAAAAGGGGTCTATTGCGTTTACCTCGACGTTTGTAACCAGCCCGAACGACTCAACCGATTTTCTATCATTTAATTTTCGTGATTTTCGGATTTCCATATCTTTGATTTGAAACCTTCCATGCGATTTCCGTCCTCATTTCGCAGAGATATAAGTGAAAAAGTTCGAAAAACCTTCAAAAAACCACGTTTTTGACCACTTTTTCGACCGTAACTTCCAAAGTTTTCAACCGATTTTGCCCAAATTCAATCGCGTAATCAATTCTTAGATTATCTTTCAGGAAAAAAAAGATAAGATTAACCCGATTTGTGTAGGAAAAACACGTTGAGACCTTTCAAACACAAAATATGAAAATCTAAAAAGATTTACTCAAGTTATGTACAAACAACTAAAAACCACTTAAATGGCCCTAGCTCAGCGGCCCTTGGGCCGACAGTGCCCAGATTCAAACCAAAAAAAGATCCGTCTGTCTGTCAACACGATAGCTCAACCGATTTTCAAAAAAACTTTTTTTCCTTAAAATTGATTACGGGATTGAATTTACAGGAGAAGAATCGTAAGATTGTGCAACGTTTCGTTTTAGCTCGTTTCACCGAAAAACCGAGTTTTACATGCACAAAATGCAAGCGGATACGTGAAAAAAGAGATAAAAGAGAAATAAGAAAGATGCACAAGCTTGTGATTCTCTTGCTGTAGTTAAAATCGGTTGAAAACTTTCGAAGTTAAGCCTAGTATCCACTTCTGCGTGAAATGAAATCGCTCGTTAAATCCATACAAAATTGCACATTTTTTTCACTGGCGAAAAGGGTCATGAAAATTCGCAATGGCGAAATTTCATTTCACGACCAAGTGTGTATCGAATTCGTTAGTGAAATTTGTGAGAATTTATTTTCCATCGACATTTCGCTAGGCGAAATATTACACCCTCAATTTTCGCTAGTTAAAAAATTTCACTATGTCAAACATAATGGAATTTTTTCATTAAAAAACCTCGGGAAAAAACTCCTGGAAGAGGTCATTATGCTTTCAAAGAGATCTTTTTTTTTTTGATTATTTATTTATTGAAACTGGTCATTTCTGACCAACCATCAATTTGTTCCTAACAATTTGTTTTTTTTTTACTGATATTTACAAAGAATCCATTGATGCTGTTACAATTTGTCTGTTGTTGTTAACCAACCGGAGAAGATGGATAGTATTATTAGTTACTCTTAGCGTGTGACGACTTCAAACGGTTCCTGCCTTTTAAGCCGCTATTTTAGACTGCTGTTGTCTAGAAGTTTGAGTGCCTCCGGGTTCTCGTGTTGGGTTAGTCTGATTTCATGTTTGGTGGCGACTTGTTTGATGACTTCATTGACCGTTGGTATATGTAGGTCGCGATGGATGTCACTGTTGCGTATATACCACGGAGCGTTGACAATTGACCTTAGTACCATGTTCTGGAATCTTCGAATTTTGTCTACGTGACAGTTACTAGCTCATTCCCATAGTTGAATGCCATACATCCAAGCTGGCTTCAGTATCTGGTTGTATACTAGTAGTTTGTTTTGTATTGATGATGATCCCAGGAGCCAGTATATTGTATTTGTCGATATCGAATACGTAATTCTTCCACTTTTTTCTTAACATGCTCAGACCATTTAATTCGGGTGTCTAGAGTCATACCAAGAAATTTCGCAGAGTTATGATAAGGAGCATCACTTCCATTGATTAGCCTGGGGGGATTGTCAATCCTTTTATTCGCAAAGTTTACGTGGGTCGCCTTTTGGTCATTAAGCTTGATGCGCCATTTCTTGGTCCATTCTTCAACGGAGTGGTTGGAGCTTTGTAGACGGGTCGTTGATTTTTCAAAATTCTTATCCACTGCTGCATTTGCTGTATCGTCCGCGAATGTAGCTGTGTTTACATTATGTGTCTGAGGTTTATCGCTGGTGAACAGTAGATACAATATTGGACCCAGGACACTTCCTTGAGGAACTCCTGCTTCGATGTCCTTTAGATCTGAGAATGCACTTTCGTGGTTTACACGAAATATCCTGTTCGTTATGTACGATTTTAACAAGTTAACGAATTGAATCGGAAGTATTCTGTTTAGCTTGTGAATCAGTCCCTCATGCCATACTTTGTCGAAGGCTTGTGAGACGTCTAAAAAGACGACAGAGCCGACTTCTTCTGCTTCTAGTGCTTTTTTGATGATATAAACCAGACAATGGACCTGTTCTATTGTTGAATGTTTGTGTCTGAATCCGAATTAGTGTTTGGGAAGTAGTTCTTTTCTTCAATGATTGGTTTTAGCCTTTTCAGAAATAATTTTTCAAAAAGTTCGACATCATTGGTAGCAGCGAGATCGGTCTGTATGACTTCATTTCCGTTGCAAGCTTCCCGGGTTTCAGAATCATAATCATATCTGCTACTTTCCATGAATCTGGTACATGCATTAGCCGGAATGACGCGTTTATTATCAATTCATGTTTTGTTTGAGTTCACGTTTTAGTTCCTTGAGGGTCACTTTTCTAATTGTTTTTCGTCCATTGTTGACAGTTTGTGGGAGTTCTTCATTTGACTGGTCATATCTTTCATTTGGGGAAAAGATTATTTCCAGGTAATTTGAGAGCGCATCAGCTTTCTCTTGGTCGGTTTTAGCCCATTCATTATCCTCTTTTAGGATAGGCGGGACTGGTACTATTTTTCGCTTAAGCTTTTTCGTGGTCTTCCAGAGGGAATGATTTGAGTTTTTCCCAGCCGTGAGCTTCTTCAAGTACGTGTTCCCTGATTTTTCTTTCAGTTGCTGAATCATTCGTTTTAGTTCAATTTATTTTTCATTTCTGGGTGCCGGTTATTCTGCTATTTTTTCCTCGTTTTTCGTCTGTTTCGAGCAATGTCGCGTATTTCCTTAGGGTAGTCAAATCCAGGTGTTTTTCGTGTGATTGTTTTGGTGTTACTCCACACTGCATTTTGTATGAGTACGGTAAACTCTGCTACTGCTACGTCCAATTGTTCGTTGGTGGATATTTCTATGTTTAGATCGATTTCAAAGAGATCTATTTCGAAAATTTTAGAACATATCGAGGTTTTGAAAAAAAAGAATCCAAACTTATTGAGTTATCAGAGACTCACTTCAACACTGTTGCCAATTTTACTTTCTGTGATATAACATTAGTCTTGAGATTTTCCACATATGGACAATTTGTGCAGTATTGTCTTTCAAAGACGGTGAGAAAATGACTAACGAACAATAGTACTGTGCTAGTGATGACCTTGGCGTTTTCACTCAAATTTTCAAACTCTACGCGTTCGATTCTCACCACTTTTCTACAATCCTTTCGATTCACTTCTGATTCATGTGAATATTCTTCTATTGACTCCTATATTCAATTAAAAAGCTAAAATACGTTCACACAAGTTTTCACATGATTTTTCATGACAAATTTCATGAGACTTTTCATTTTGAGTGCGTTACCAGTGAAAAGTGAAAACATTTTCATCTCTTCACAAATATATTTCACGATGCGTTTTCCCTGTGGAATTTTTTCGCAAGTGTAGAATTGCGGTCGTGAAAAATTTTCATTTCACACGGGAGTGGATGCTAGGCTTTACGGTCGAAAAAGTGGCGAAAAACATGGTTTTTTGAAGGTTGGTGGAACTTTTTCACTTATATCACTGCGAATGGGAAATTGCTCTTTAAGGTTTTGAATGAAAGATATGGACATCAGAATATCACTAAAATTAAATTAGTGAAATCTGTCGAGTGGTTCGGGCTATAAGAACAGTGTGGGCCCAACTCACGCAACGCGACCCAACACGATATTTAGTTTTTTTCGTGAATATTCCTTTGATAATGAGGTTTTTTGTGCAAAGTGGTAGAGAAAAAAGAGGCGAACTTTTTTATCCATGGAGGTATGGATCAGAAGCCTATGCTAAGTGCTCTAGGTCGGTTCTAAATTCTGGGCCTATTTTACGGGCTTGGAGAGATTTTTTGCGCCGTTTCTTCGGACGGGTTTTTCTATATTGCCCTTTCGGCAATTTCCAATCCAATTTAATGATGACATAATTACACATACTTCAGAAATAATCCCATATTTACTTAGATACGTTTGAGCCTTTTTGTAACATCTACTCTGTTTGCCACATCTATAGACGCTTTTAGTGCGGTTCAATTTTGAATTTTTTCCTGCGTTACAATCGAATTTCGTACGACAAATGCGTAACTACGTAAGGTATATGCGTAAAATCAGCACACAAACAATAGATTTTAATAGTGCCACCTTGTGTCAAATAAGTCAAATTTCAATTAAAATTCAAATGTTGAGCGGACTAAAAGCGTCTATTCTGATACGTACGGGTCCCTTGCATATGTTTATCTATGCAAATGAGCGTAAACGCGCAGGTTTAAATGTTTCGGACACTCTGTGGCATGCTAGCCCCTTTGCAAATAAGGAAGAATTGTAGCAGATCATAAAAATAATGGTTTTGTTTATTTCATTTCCCACTTCAATTGTAGTTTGAGTTGTCCAATATCCTTGAAATAATTTGCACTTGTTGCTTGTTATTGCTATTACTATAACTGTTTTGTGCTCAGAATAGTTCCACACAGTCGTGTGAAAAGAAGATTCACATTTACCACCACAGGTATAGTTTTGATTATTCTTCTCAGTTTTATAGTTTTTTAATTGGAAAATTATAAAACTTTTAAGTTTTTTCTCGTAAACTTGGGTAGTGCTTCAAAATCGGTTTGAGAAATAAAGACCTTGAACAAGATATGTGATGGGATGCTGCATAGCATCCGAGACATCAAGTGTAGAGATACGATTAGAAATATATGTTTGCCTTGACTGAAAGTCAGGGTATCGTGTAATTGTCATCTAATTTTTACTTTTCCTATATTTCCTATATACAAAAGAAAGATCTATCGTTCGGTTTATGCTATCGTTTGTACACGAGCACCAAGTCTAAGAGACAGTCAAATCTTCAAAAAATTTAGATTTGAATTAGTAATGTATCATGTTTGGGAGCCCTGGCTCCTCCTTCGGAGAGGTAACTGTAGTGAATTAGATTACGCATTGTAGCCGTCCCTACTTGTTACTTGATACGACGTTACGTTACGACAAATCAAAAAGCTAAACTAAAATCACGTTGAATATTTGGTATTCCACACGAATTAGGAAAACCAAAATTAGTAAAAACAAAAATTAGGAAAAATAAAAATTAGGAAACCGAAAATTAGGAAAAAAAATTATTTGCCAAAAATTAGGAAAAACTAAAATTAGGAATGAATTAAATTAGGAAAAACCAAAATTAGGAATCAGGAAAAACCAAAGCAGGAAAATAATCGTTGAGAAAATGCGCCGAAGGCCGTGTTAAATCCGAAAAAATAAGCGGGGTCGAGGGGCGGTAGCCCGCGCGTAGGGTGGTCAAGGGGGGAATATCCTCCCTTGCGGGGTCTAAGGGGCAGAGGGCGCGGAAGGCAGCCTGCAGGGCGTTAGTAGCTCGCCGCAGGCGCGGGGCTTTAGGGGGCAGAGCCCTCTACATACCAAAAATAAGATTGAGACCTCCTTAGCAATTGAAAACTTTGATGTTTTTCCTGATTTATTTCCTTCCTGATTTTCGTTTTTCCTAATTTTGGTTTTTTCTAAATTTGGTATTTACTGATTTTTGTTTTATGTTCCTGATTTTCGTTTCCTGATTTTGCTTTCCTGATTTTTGGTTCCTGATTTCTTGATTCCTGATTTTTTCTTTCCTAATTCAGGTGGACAATCGAATATTTACAGCGTTACAATGGTTCCGAATAGTTGACGAGACTTTTCTCGCAAAAGCGTGCGGGTCTTTTCTTATTTTTGAAGATACGAATATTATAACATTTTTTTGTACGTTATTTTATGGTAAGTGAGATAGTAGAGACAGAAATGTGGAGCGTGTTGGCAATAATATGAAATACAAATAAAATTTTAAAATTTCGTCAAGAGACATAAATCAAGGAATAGATAACAGAAGTACAATCTTCTATGACGTGAGATTTTTTCTAAAAGGTTATTGATTCCGAGAAAAATTTCTTGTTGTAATGAATTACATCGTTTATGTCCACTGACATATTTTTTGTGAATTGTTAGACGACTTTCGGGAACGTACATACATAAACAGTCATAATTTACCTGAACGGGCCTTGGCTGACTCCACAACATCGCTCCGTTATCTCAGACGATTCTCAGCTACTACTTTCCAATTACAACTACACAACTTGCACAGGTCATCCTCAACCCAATTGATCCACCTTTTCTTGGGTGCCAAATCAATAGATTGTGTCATTAGTTTTATGTTTATCCGTATTCAGCTATGAAAGCATGGATGACGCCACTTGAGAAAAGGGTGTAGTTCTATGTTGAGACGTTAATTCAGCCATGAAAAAACATAGATGTCACCATTTGAGGTTCCGTCTATTTTTGTAAATTTCATTGAAGCTTTGGAAAACGAAAGCTGTTATGACAGGTTTGGTCGCTATTTTCTACCAATTGTACACTGTGCAGAGTAAAAAAGAATATTCACTTATTCATTCACTAAGTTGATTTGATTTCGAGTGAGCCCGGTGGTATTTTTGAACTATTTTTTTCTAAAAGATTTTTAGGATTTTTCTGGACTTTTTTAAGGTTTTTTTTGAAGTCAGTTACCCCACGACTGGGAACTCACGAGTCCATCGTGTGCTATGACTTCACGTTCGCGTACTGTATGATGGCCCGCATCGGTTATAGTCACCGACAAACGGTGTCGCCATCTCTTCATTTTCTGTAGCTGATTATGGTTCGATATAAAGAGTGTCTCCGACTGACTTAATTAATTTCATTGTTTGATGTGGTTCAACAAGTAACTGATTCCATCTTCTATAGTGCCGTGGTTTTATGTTTTCCGCATCTTGTATGAGATAACGGCATTATGATATCGCGTATAGTGGTTTTGACGTTCTATCTCTCGATTACTGTCAACAACAGCCATGCACAGTAAGAATTACCCGCTGAAATTTATGACAATGGAAAAACAATTGTTACAAATATCAGTGGGTCATTGTTATTGTGCATCGCTGTACAGAACTTATCAAGCTTGGGTTAATTTAAGGATGTTTCATGTACTTTTTATTTACAGAAAATCCCGACTGAATTCGAACCCGAAAATTTTTTGTGTGATTCCGGTACGGCAGCCTGAGCCACCCATCCTGTTTCAGTATTTTTAAAGCAAAGGCCAGAACGTTTCTTCATGTTTCTGTTTCCATTCAGTACCATCTCATTCACCATGCGCGCCGACATGATTAAAGTTTTGATTCTAAAGTGCACTTTTGAGATACTTCTTTCTATAAGTAAATAGAAAAAGGTTTTTGATAATAGCAAAATGGGTAAAAAATCTAAGCAAACGAAAAAGCTGTCCCCTGATGAGGAAAGATTAGTCTGAAAAATTACCCAAATTTTGGCGACTATAGATTGTGTCATTAGTTTTATGTTTATCCGTATTCAGCTACGAAAGCATGGATGACGCCACTTGAGAAAAGGGAGTAGTTCTATGTTGAGACGTTAATTCAGCTATGAAAAAAACATAGATGCAACCATTTGAGGTTTGGTGACAAGACACGGACATGACACGGTCTATTGACTACAACTTACATTATTTGCTGATGAATAATGTTATGATTAGCGACATTATCACAGTCGGTGGTGCTATCTATTGCTGATAATAGCTGAATACGATTTCAACATAAAACTAGCCGCGACAGTCGGTGGTGCCATCAATTTTCAGCATAGCGGATCAACATGCAACTATTTTTTTAATTAGTGACGTTAACAATATACTGTAGTTAACGATTATTGGCGTCAACAATTAATGGCGATAATGATTAGAGACGTTAACAATTAGTGACATTAACTATTAGTGACTCCAACAATTAGCGACGCTAATAATTAATCTTAACGATTATCGATGCTAACGACGCTATTAGGGACGGTAACGATTAGTGACGTTAATTCAACCATAAAATGAAAATTATAACAAGTGCGACTAGCTGTAAAACAAAATTCAAAAACAATAATTGTATGTCTTTAAACAATGAATGATGGCTTCAAAGTTTACGACAGAGAACCCAATACAACCGGTTTATTAACAAATCAATGCAAATCCATAGGTACACTTCAGATCGAATACTAACGTAAGATCAACCCCCCAAGTTCATATTTAAAATACGTTTACGTGACAGTGTATGTTTCGAACATCACATACACTAACTAGCGAGTCACACAACATATAGTCGACACAGCTGCACACCAAAGCAGCAAGAAAAAACCATTGCATATCGGAGATAGATTTTTATTCCAGTGAAACCATCGAAACATTAACAGTATCATATCGCACGTCTTGCGGTTATCAAGTGCGAGTCAATTGAAACGTTGGAAAACAATTTTTCTGTTTTTTCCAAATTTAAACAATTTTTTTTTACTTTCGCAGTTTTTGTGACGCTTTTATTATTTTTAATAATTTTTTTCTGCTCGTATTTTGTAGCGAACATTTAAAAACATTTTGTGTTATCGTTCGTTGAATCGAGACAATTTGAATTTTCGAAACTTTTTTACTTTTTCATCATTTCGCTTTTGTTACGACATAAAATTATAAAATAAAATTTGTCTAGTTAATCGCGTGTGCGAAAATTCATTTATATAATAAATATTTAAGAGAGAAACATCTGTGCTTTGTTGTTCATGTCACGTGAACCATTAAAACATTGAACTAAATAACAGCAAGTGGGAAAAGTGTCAGGAAAAATCGATAAACCGACAACAACAACAGCAGTCACTTAAAACAACTTCCTATACATTTTAATGCATTGCGAAAGTGAAATGTGGAAGTTTTGTGTGCAAAATTAACTGCAACTTAATTGGTTTTCGTTGAGATAAATCTTTGAATAGAAAAATCTAACGTTTTTTGTGGGTGGCAACGAACAATAGTAAATTTATTAAAAATGACGGCTAGTGGTAAAATATACGATTTCCCAAGCAAAAAGCAATTTGTTCATGAAGGCAAAATGCATCCAACTGCGTTGACGATTTTCTTGAATACATTAACAGATGTTTTAATATTTCTTGGAGCTTCAATCGGATTCGTAGTACAAGTAAGTCAGTTTTTAGATATGATGTTTTCGAAGTGAAATTTGTGTGAAAAATTGATACTTTAAGAGGCTTGATGAAATTTTGAATTTACAAATTATTGTCTCAACCAAACCACTAGCATATTCCTTAAACCTGACCTTTGACACTCTTTACTGAGCTCTACAATGAATTTTTAGAAGTAAAGTAAATAATAAACAAAATGAAGAAAAGCGAAAGTTTTTCATGTGAATTAAGGTGCTTTTAGTATGGGGTTGATAGAAATTTATGTGAAGGTTGAATTTAGTGTCCAATCTCGAAATAATTTATATGAAGCTAAAATCGATGGCGTCGGCGATTTCGAAAAATGTTCGATCAAATTGGAAATATTTTTTGGTTCGACTTTCCGTCAACCTTTTTTGGCCTTCAGCGAGTTTTTCTCCAAAAATTAACTTTTCACATCAATTTTTAAAAGACTCGTACAAATTATCGAGTTTGATCGATCCATGGAAGATTTCCTTCAATCTTCGAAGATACAGTTTTAAAGAACATAAAAAAACGCATTGGTCTACGAGTTTCACAAGTCATGGTAGTACGCTAGGCCAGTTCAAAAAAGGACTTCATAAGAGTTTTCGACATTCAGGTTGCCCACACCTCCTTATTTTCCTTATTTTTTAGGAATCCTCCTTATTTCTCCTTAATCTCCTTATTTTTGGTTCAAGTTTAAGATTTTTTTTAGTTTACACACTTTATCAAAACACCACAAATGTCACTGAGAATGCTAAATACCCCAACATGCAAAAAAGGTATTTTATAAAAAGCATTGTTTCATTTGTTCATTGTTTTTTTTACACCACCGGCAGTTGTACTGTGCGAGAAGGATTCATAGTTTATTGTTACTGTGCATGTGGTGTATTTCGGGCGTGTCGTGTAAAGTGAAGTCTTTAATAGACAAAATGTTAAAATGGACAAAATAATCGAGCTAATCAATAGATATAAGGATTCGTTTCCGATAAAAAACATTCCGTATAAATACATTTCCGAAACAATTACACAATACCTATCGTTAAGCCATGGAAATGCAGACCCGGAAAGAGGCTTCAACATCACAAATTGTTGTTGGGAAATCAGGAGCAACTAAAGCCCGACACTATTACGGCCATTCGAGTGGTAAGGGATGCCATTTCTATTTACAATAAAGTGGAGGATTTTCCAATAAATCGAAGATGACTGGATCTTTGTGCATCAGCTCGTCAAAAGTATTTTCTATATCTGGATGTAGAAAAACAGCAAAAAGAATTGGAACTCAAAGAAAAACAGAATCAAGCCAAGGAAGATGACATCCGGAAGAAGAAGGCTGAAAGCAACGTTAAAGTTCAAAAGCTTGAGACTCTACTTGCAGAGGAGGCTCTTAAGCTGAAGGTTGCTGACAGGTTAATTGATGAAGCAAATGAGTCTTTATCGTCTCTAGTTGAACGAGAGGGTAAAATAAATAAAGCCGCAGTAGTCAAAGCACAAATGGTGTTAAGTTCTGGTATAGAACGCAGCAAAGAAATTAATAAGACAATCGACAGACTTAAAAATGAGATCAAAAATATTTCTACGAAATAAATTTTAAATAAGTTTGATTGATTATCTCTAAAATAGAATGCAGATGTTAATAATCTTACGTAAATCTGCCTATATTTTTATTTGATTTTGGGTTGCTAAGAAATTTGGAAGAGGAAAAAAGAGAACGGATATGTAATACCTTTGCTTGCCTCAAAAAATTGCTCATAGAACTCCTTATTTGTCCTAATTTTCATCTGCCAGAACTCCTAAAATTCTCCTTATTTAAGTCAAAATTCTCCTAAATTCCTAAAAAAGGAGGCCCAATTTTGAGTGGGCTCACTGGACATTACATTTGACAAAGTTTTTTGGGTCGTTCAGAGAAAAAATACAGAAGTTTCAATATCAAGGGAACACAATGGTCTTAAAGGATACATGCCATACATCTATCTGTCACTATCTTTGAATTCTTCATTACTTTGAAGTGTCGAAAATTTTGGTTAGAGAAGAAAATTTTCTCTAAAAGATCTGAATTTAACAGATCTATATTTGATCTGAAATCTGATAGATATCTGATAGTTATCTCGATAGAACTAAAAATTTTGTGCTCGGAATTAAAATACAGTAAGGGCAATTTTGTCTGATAAAGTGAGAAGTGTGTGAGATGATGTAGCAAATGTGTGGGATGAAGTGGAAAGTGATTAGGTTGATGTTGGAAAACACATAAATATAAGACACAGGGTACGGGATGAACTGAAACGTGTGTGAGATGCAGTGACAAGTGTGTGGGATGAAGTGGAAAATGTGTTGGATGAAATGAAAAGCGTAAAAAGTGTGTGGGATGAAGTGGAAACACATCATACACAATTCCCACTTTATCCCAAACACTTCCTTCATCATCCCGCACACTTCCCACTTCATGCCGCACACTTCCCACTTTATTCCACACACTTCCCACTTCATCCCACACACTTCCTACTTCATCCCACACACTTCCTACTTCATCCCACATACTTCCCACTTCATCCCACACACTTCCCACTTCATCCCACACACTTCCCACTTCATCACGGACACTTCCCACCTCATCACACACACTTCACACTTCATCCCACACACTTTCCATTTCACTTTAAACACTTCCAGCTTCATCCCACACACGTTATAGTAAGTTGATAAAGAAATTTATGAAAGATGTCACGAAATTGTTACGGCGTCGCCCCCCATAAAACTTCCTATGGAAATAATTAGAAGAGATCAACATTTCGGCACCCAGTGCCAATCTATTTGTCTCAGTTTATTTATATTGTATTTATATTAATGTTGTTTTATAATGACAATAATGACGTCACAACTACAGACAAAATCAACTCGATATAAAATGATGTCACATAATATCAATATTGGAGTCTTTAAAATTATTTTTCGTTCAAAATATATAATATTTCGATTCTTATCATAGTCTTTTAATTTCGGACTTTTTCCATATACACTTAGAGCTCGGGCTGTTCCAGATTTCGTGTCAAAAATCGTTTTCACCACACGCAGACTTGTTGCTTTCGTTTCAAAAATCGTTTTCAGCACGTATACATAGCTGTGGAGACGAGAGCAACAAGTGTGTGTGTGTGTGGTGAAAACGATTTTTGGCACGAAATCTGAAACAGTCACACTTAGTTGTGTGAAAATGCAAAGAATCAATTCCCAAAAAAAATCTTAACGATTAAAACATATGCTACGCGGACCCATACGACTCCCAATTAGGTAGGTTTTTTTTCGGGGTTGGGTCGGGAATTCAGTTCTTCCAAATTTTTTTTAAAGGTTTTTATTAAAACTGGTCATAAAATGACCTACCATTTGACATCTGGGCTCGTTTTTGTTTGAGGTTTCACAAAGTATCCAATGATAGTCTCTGCACTTGGTCTGTACTTAAGATTTTGTTGAGTTGTTTTTGCGTTACTACTCCTGACGGTTGACGAGTTCATGCGGCTTGATGCGTTTGAGTCTTCTTGTGTTCTGTGCGTGTTTTGTTGCAATCTTTTTAATGACCTCAGATACCGGGTACCAGGTACCAGGGGGCGTTAACGATGGTTAGTAGCACTTTATTTTGAAATGTTTGTATTGTCTTGATTTGACGTTTGCTCGCAATCCCCACAATTGGATGCCATACATCCAGATAGGTTTCAGGAGTTGATTGTAAATTAGCAATTTTTTGTAGACATGTTCTCGATTTTTTGGTTTAATATCCAGTACATTTCCAGTACATTTTCCTGAACCGGATGTTCAGCTCTGTTATTTTAGTATTGATGTGTTCCATTTTGCTTTAGCACCGATGTTCATCCCAAGTTATTTCGCCGAGTTTTTATGTGGAATGAGATTCCCATTCATCGTCAGTCGTTTGGGATGCGGGATCTTTTTGTTGGTGAAGTTGACATGAACTGCTTTTTGGTCGTTCATTTTAATTCTCCATTTCTTCGTCCAGTTTTCAACAGCGTCATTAGATCTTTGAAGAATTGCCGTTGGTTGAGCGTCCGTTTTGGCTGCAGCTGCGTTAGGTGTATCGTCTGAAAAAGTTGCCGTCATAACATTCGGTGTTTGCGGAAGATCACTGGTGAATGGAAGATACAGAATAGGGCCGAGTACGCTGCCCTGTGGTACTCCAGCCTTGATGTCCTTAAAATCTGAGTAGTCAGTCCCATGGTTAACGTGGAACATTCGATCGGTTATATATAACTTAAGCAAATTGACGTATTGTACAGGTAAAAACAGGTCGAATGCCTTTGTCGAATGCCTGCGATACGTCCAGAAAGATGATTGAACATTCATCTTCTCCTTCCAGCGTTTTTTCTATGATGTCGATGAGACGATGTACTTGTTCTATTGTTGAGTGTCTCTGGCGGTGATTTGGTGATTTGGCAGTAGAGTTTTTTCTTCAATGATTGGTTTCAGTCTTTTCAGGAACAGTTTTTCGAAGAGTTTTGATATGATGGGTAGCAATGACATATGTCTGTTAGATTCCGTTTTCGTTGCCTTTTTCCCTGGTTTAGGATCATGATCATCTCGGCTACTTTCCAGTAGGCTGGTACATGCATAAGTCTGAATGTTGCGTTGATCAGAAGCAGGAGCATCTGAAGTCCTTTTGTTGGTAGTTTCTTGAGCACCATTCCAGTGGTAAGGTCATATCCTGGGGATTTCTTTGGATTGAGGTTATATTTTATTTGTTTGTCCATCGTGGAAGCGCGGTATCAGAATCGTCAGTTGTTGCTTGATTAGGCATAAAAGTATTCTCTAGGTGATTAGCAAAAGTGTCTGCTTTCTCCTGGTCAGTTTTAGCATATTCATCGTCATCCAATCTTCCCAATATGTTGTTTTGTTAGACAGGATTGGTTTCATCGGTTTCTTAATGATTGTCTCACTAATTGTCATTATAATTGATGAGTGGTCTGAATCTAAGTCAAAATTGTCTTCTATATCAATGAAATTGACCGCCATTTTCTTAGTGATAAAGAAATCTAATGCATCAGGGATTTTTTTTTTTCTGTCAGTTCTTCCAATATTCAAAAACTTTTCCAAAACAAAGATGTTAAAGAATCCCATGCCTCCATGGCTAGAGCCGAAATAGGCCTCTGAGGAGAGGCATCGTACACATTTACTAAAATGTTCACCTCAATTTTCTCTATAGCCAAGAACAAATTTTTCCTACTAACAAAGTTTTTTGGTAGACGGCTCTAGCTTGGCATCTGCACTTTTTCGATTACCTTTCAGTGAAGCATGTTTCTCTTATTTTAACCCTAAAACGAAGAACCCACCTGGGGTCCAAATTCGACTGTTTATAAAGGTCAATGTAAATTCATATACCCCGTCTATTTGATACGGGTTTAAAAAACGTTAAACTCGCTCAAAAACATTAAAAAAGGATTAAGATTCCCAAAATGTTCCAGTTGAGAACTGCATCAGTTTTCCAAACTCCGTGGATTCGAAGGATTTTTTATTAATTTTTTAAACGTCGGCCCCAAGGATGCGGTATAATTTCAAGTATAAAGTGGTTACAGCCGCACGCTGCATCCAATATCATTGAGCACATTTAAAATATCTCGTACAGACAGCTTTACAACTGGTTGCGTTACATAGCAAATATTTTAATGGAAAATTGCATAAATAAATTCTTATTTGCTCATAATTTTCTTTGTAAAATTATACGTCTCTGTTGTTTGTCGTACTTTTATTTTATATTTCAATTTTACGTTTACGTTTGTGCGGCAAGCATCTCATTCATTCGGCATAGATAAACTTAACGTTACATTGAAATGCGCCAAGCAAGAATTATGAAAGAAATACTCGTTTTAGATTTTACGTACGTTTCGTGTAAATCCAATCGCTTCACAATTCCTATCTTGTAAGACAAAATAACCCAGTTTATAATATTAACTCTATTGAATCGTTGTTGGTCACTTTCGCTTATTTTTGTACTCTACGTTACAAACAAATGAACTCTGTATACCCATTACTCAACGTATTCGTTTGATATTTATTTCGTTTTGTTCGGATAAAATGAAAATTGCTCAACTGATACAAATTCATGCAAATTCTAATTGAATTTTTCCAAAATTCCAATTCATTAATTAAACAAAACGATGCTATAGAATAACTGTTCAATGGTAAACAAGCCAATTAACTCAATCAAAATTCATGTGGACATTTTCATAATTACAGTCAATATTTAATCTTTTCCAACTTCTGCGTATAAGACGATTTCTGCGTTTTGTTTCGCCTAATAACAATATTTGGATAACATGAATATATATTTTCAATGTAAAACAGAGAATTAAAAGGCTATAACTATGTGTCACTGTGTTTGGTATATCCAATTAATCTGACCATAACAGTCGTTGTTTACTCACATTTGAGAGACAAACCCAAAGTTCGAAAAATGGTTTTCAAATCAAAATCAGCAAAAAGATGAAATTGCGTTGAAAAATCTCGGCTGGCCTGATTTCCTAATGAAATTTCCTCTCTATGCATAGCATGCTAACATACAATTACAAAATTAAATTACTAAAATGTTACAAATGTCAGTGAAGCTAAAGAATGAAACTTTTTTTTTCATTTTTAATCCAATTTCTTCAGTGATTCTATAGTTAGTTACTATATCACTGTACTCATTAATCAATTCAATCAGTCGAACTATTTTTTAATTCGGTGAAAACTCACGTGGCTCAACTAACAATTTTATCGTGGAAGGACGCATATTGTACAAACTCGTACTCTGAACAAACTTCGATGTAATTATTTCATCACAAACGCATTGCCTGTAGATCTCGAAAGACAAAACCGTATTTGCTACTCTTCGACGTAATTCTAAGCTTTTTAATCCTATTCGTTCGCATCGATCTACGTATGGAGCCAATCTATAAGATGTCGAAGAATGCTCTCAAACAAATAATTTACAAATTGCTCCTGAATCGATTCTATATCGTCTATGTAAACACTCGCTGACGGATTCCAAAAAATCTCGGTGGAAAATTGTGTTTCAAGTTGAATCGGTTTAAACTGAATGTTTGATCCCCGTTTATAGTGTCTCCTCGTTTCATTACATTGCTTCACATTACGTGACTAAATGTGTGCAATATCCGAACGTACAGGGCCGAACTGGCTACCAAACGGCTCATCGGGCGATGCTCTTTGATTTCATTGATTTCGGTGGTATAAGCGAGAGGTTTTTCGCCCATGTTTCTATCTGATAAGACTTAAGAACTGGCCAAGAAAAAATTCGCTCTCACAAAAACGGCTATATCTTTTGAACCGATCAAAAAAAAAAATTAAAATTTCTGATCGTAGTAGACTATCGAATATAGTCAGAAACATGTGAAACAGTTACTTCATACAAAATTTGTTTCTCAGTCGCAAAATGTCAAACGAATTGGAAACACGCAAATGGATAATAAAACTTTTCCAAGCAAATCCAAATCGTCGCAATCCAGAGCCTAAAATAAGGATTTTGGACTGGGGTGCACGTTTCACTAAAGGGCGCATAGTACAAACAGAAAAGGCGTATATTTAGAAAAAAAAAACTTGCGAATCACATCACATCAAACATTACACCGAGGTTTCTGATATTACGAGTTAATTATTTCGAAACGGTAGGGTTACAATTGATTGCGATATAAAACACTGTGAGAAGAGACAAAAAGTTTATAGGCTCGATAGAATCGAGAAATTCATCAGACTGCGTCAACAAACATTCACTCAGTGAATTTACTGTTTCTACAGCGTTACAACTAGCAATGATTATCATTGTCAACTAATGATATCGGAACAGTAGAATGGCCGTCGATTCCACTATGTGAAACTGTTAGGCAGAACAATAGTAAATTTTCAAACTCAAACGAATAAAAAACCTTCAACATACCTTCTTTGTCTTTTGACCTTTGGGGCTTCTTTTGCGTCATTATTGCAGTTGTCAATTAATATCGGAACTTCCCAGTATCCAATTCGACTTTTCACGATTTCCCGGTATCCGCAAAATTACACTAAATTTCCCACTGACGAAATCAATTTTCCCGCTGATAGAAATTTTGATCGATAGAAAGACAAGTCGCGAGCGGAGCGAGCGAATTTTTTTCGAATTTCTTTCAACGCTCAAATATTTATAAAGAAAAGATTTTAGGGAGAGGAATTTTTTTAGAACTTCACCACATTCCAAATTGTTAAAATATTGATAAAATCTTATAAAGAGGAAGCCAGTCGAAATAACTATAAATTTTCTAAACAAAAGTTTTAAATTGTGAGCCTTCCGAGTCAATTTTTCTGTTATGCTCCCCACCTTGGTTTTTTAAATAAGTTAAACCATTAACTTTAACGCTGCCGCAAGCGAAATTTTCAAAATTAGGGTAATACAGGGTAAAGTTTAGCACTACATCACCGCAGGCGTAATTTTTTGATTTTGTAGGTCTTTAGTGAGTAAAGCATAGCGCCACGGAAGAAAGTTACTAATATCACTTCTCTTGTTCTTTGAACTTGCGAAAGTAAATTGTAATCAGATCGCATCAATGGTTGTCAAGTTTATATTGTCAAAATTATAGAATGTGATGATATAATAACTATCAAAGCAGCAAAAAATGCCGCGCAGCGAAACTTTTACAATATACTGCTCGCATAACAGGAAAATATCACTCGTCAGTTGATTTATAGCTGGTTCCATTAAGATCCCAGGAGGGGCTCAGAGACTTCCAGGAGGGGCTCAGAGACTTCCAGGAGGGGCTAAGCCCCTTCTGCCCCCCCCCCCTAGATACGGGCCTGCTCATTTATCATTCAATTGATCAAACGGAAATACGGAAATATTGACTGTCTCACCATTTCCTCAAGTAAAATCCCCCTCGGCACGCGAGAATTGTAGGGGCACCTCATTGGTTCTTCATAATTAAACATTAAATTCAGCACCGCAGGCGAAATTTTTTAAATAGTCTTTGTGTGCAAGGTTTTGAGTTTTTTATGTAAGGGACCATTCCAATAGTGCGCACCCTTTTTAAGGGGAGGGACACGAAAAAAGATTTCACAGAACAAAATAGAAAAAGGAGGACGTGGAGCACCGAAAGGGCGTTGGAGCACCTCAGTGGGGCGGCTTCTGCACTTTTCCCCCTGCGATATATGTTATTTTAGGCTCTGTCGCAATCGTCGAGAAACGGTCTCAAGAGTTGTTAAACGTTTCAAGGAAGACCTTACAATTACCCGCAGGGAAGCATCTGGGAGGAAAAAGGGATTTCATAGCCCGAAAAAAGCAAAGAAAGCCGTCAGCCTTTTTCATAGGAATCCTAACCTCTCAGAACGAAAAGTGGCCCAAAAAGTGGATTGTTCGAAGTCAACCGTTCAAAATATCAAGGCGAGTAGTGGACTGAAGACATATAAAGTACAAAAAGTTCCAGATAGAAACGCTGTGAAGAATCAAGAAGCGAAAAGAAAAGTAAAGAAATTGCACTCGAATTTCTTTAATAAATTTTTCTGTTACGTGATGGACGATGAAACCTACGTCTTGGTCGATTTCTTACAGCTTCCTGGTCAGAAATTTTATGTTGCACACTCTCGTGGGAATGTCGACGAACAGTTTAGGGTGAAGAAACAAGCAAAGTTTCCTAAGAAATTCCTTGTTTGGCAAACAATTTGCTCTTGTGGGAAAAAAAGCAAATTTTTCGTTGGTCCTTTTACCTTTTTTACGTGAGCATGATGTGTCAACATTCTTCTGGCCAGATTTAGCTTCATGCCACTACAGCAATGCCACCAAGAAATGGTGCGAAATCAACAGGGTGGTTATGGTCCCCAGGGAGGCCAATCCAGCAAATTGTCCAGAACTCAGGCTGGTCGAGAGATATTGGGCTTTGTCGAAAAGAGAATTGAAGAAGACTAAGAAATCAGCAAAAACAGTAAAAGAATTCCGACAAAAGTGGCTGAGGCCACCATAAAAACTTCCAGAAAAAATCAAAAATTTCTGTAAAAATTAATTTTAATTTGTTTTTGTAAAAACCACTTTTAAAGATTGAAAAGAAGTTTTTAAAATCGGCTTGCTATCGGAAATCGGTCCAGTGGCCAAAAGATATAGCCGTTTTTGTGAGAGCGAATTTTTTCTTGGCCAGTCCTTAAACCCCCTGTGGGATAAAATCTCAAGTCGTCTCAACGTCGTCTTACAAAGAATTTGTTAGATACTTAATAGATACTTGATAGATAATGAGGCAGAGCCTCATGCTTGAAAGGCCGCCTGCAGGGCGTATTGTAGCTCGCCGCAGACGCGGGGGTTTTGAGGCATCATAAAAACAACATATGCAAACCATGCTTTGTGCGAAATTTTTCCGGATTCTTTTTTAACATTTCATTACTTCTTGAAACCGGACAAAATAACCCCTGGGGGGTTATTTCGTCCGGGGTTATTTTGTCCGGGTTATTTCATCCGGGATTTTTTGGCCGAGGGTTTTTTAACCTAGAGCCGAAAATGGGATGATTATAGCGCCGCAAGCAAAGTTTTTGAGGCGAATGGCAAGATGTTCAAAAAAAACGGAGTGATTTTTGAACATGGAAATGTCAAATAATGTTAGCTGAAAGAAACTAGCGGCTAATTCGGGCCTGCGAACGATCGAATTGTGAATTTAATACATAAAATTAGCAATTTAATAATGATTCGACTGACTCAATATGAGATGCAGAGTAGAGGTTCTGTAAATTTAAATTTTAAATTTATCATTTTAAAATATTTTAAACCTTTTGTATGCACGATTTATGCCAAATAAAGTAAAGATACGTTTGTACTTCAGTAGAGGTGCGCCGGATATTTCAATTTCAAAAAACTCGACTCGAACACAAATTAATTTTCAAGAGTTCTTGGGTTTCGTTTTCAGTTCATTCAAGTGAGATTTCTTAGTTCTTAAAGTAGTTTACAATTGCCACGTTACGAATTGCAATAGATCTCAATCTCTGGCTCGTTTAGCGACTGTTCGTACTTGAGATGGCTTTATTTCTTCACTATCATTTTACTGTCTTTTGTTGTCGCAAGTTCGAAAGTACCCTGGGAAGTCGCTTGAGGAGTTCTCTGAGGTCAGTGGAGGAATGGTGCCTGGACAAGGGCATGAAAGTCAACCCCGACAAAACGAACATTGTGGTTTTTAGTAAAAGGAACGCAGGATACTTCAGGCTCTTCGGAAAGGTTGTTGATCCCAACCCAAAACTAAAGTATATGGGGGTTATTTTCGACCAAAAGCTCAACTGGTATGTCAAATACAAAACACAGAAAGCGGCAGCCGCTTTCTGGATCTGTCAAAAGGCTTTTGGAAGGGATGCCGTCGAGAGCCATATTGTGGATCTATGAGATGGTGGTCAGACCCACGTTGACATGTTGAGTCATGGCTGCGTAGTAGATACCAGAGCGTTATACCGGACAGTGCGGATTGGCTAGGAAACTGCCAGCTGGTGGACTGTTGAGCTTTACGGATGGGTCGAAAACTGAGGAAGGAGCGGGAGCCGGAATCTATTCGCAGGATCCGGCGGACTGCAACAGTCTCTACTTGGGAAAGTTAGTGAGCGTCTTCCAAGCGGAGACGTTTGGGTACCATCCATAAATTACGTACGCTTTTTTCAGTGCTGTCAGCAGATTTAAATCAACAATAACTTGAAAAATATTCACTTAAGTCAAATGTATGGCCGATTAAGGGGGGTAGTTTGGGGGGTCGGCCATACATTTGACGTCTTAAAAGTGAATATTTTTCAAGTTATAGTTGATTTAAATCTGCTGACAGCACTGAAAAAAGCGTACGTAATTTATGGATGGTCCCTTGCGACGTTGATGGGAGTGAGGCATTTAGTTTCAGAAGGAATGACGGGTGGCAGAGTGACCATCTGCTCAGACAGTGAGTCGATGATAAAGGCGCTCGCGTCGCCTGTGACGACGTCACAACTGGTTAAAGAGCTGAAAGGGACCCTAAACCGATTGGGACTAAGAAATCAGATCACAATCGCCTGGGTCCCTGGGCACACTGGTGTAGACGGTAATGAGAAAGTAGACGAGCTGGCCAGACATGTTTCAGCATCTGCGATCGAGGGCCCAGAACCTGACATCCCGATGCCACACTCTCTGTGTAAGGGCTGTGGAAAACTGGGTCCGGGCTGAGTCCGCAAAGAGCTGGCACCTGTACGACGGAGGAAAGCACTGGAAATTCTTCTCACCGGCGCCTGACGAGAAGTCGGCCAAGGACAGTAGTGGCATTAGGAGGGTAGTGGGAGTCATTACGGGTCGCTTCAACAAGCACTTGGTCGAAATGGGACTGCGGCCTGGCGCAGGAAACGGGCGTCCAAGTAATATGTGAATGCCCGAAGTTCCACCTGCAAAGGAGCATGACATTAGGTGGTTATGTGATTCGACCCTCCGATATTTTAGACCTATCGCTCTAGACAGGTTCTTGGTAAGAATTTACATGATGAACGGGAAGAAAACAAAGGATCAACAGATCTGTGTTTTAAGAGCCATAAATGGCCCATCCCACCCTGATAAATCTAAAAAAAATCTACTACCTTTTGTTAAAAAAGTCATAATTTCTGACTTGAATCGGGTAGCCCGAACAAATTTTTGAGTTTCAGTTTTTTAAAAATTTGATCAGACCGGGTTCTGGGTAGGTCGAGTTTCGTTATCACTTCGAGTGATCGCGGTAGGTCGTCGCTGTACACGGTATCGTTCAACTTTCAATAAAAATAATTGAGAGGAAAATTTACTCCAAATACTCATTGTATGATTCCAGCTGAAGATAAACCATTCCAAATATCTGAAGAATATTTTCGATTATTTATGCAAATTTGAAGAGGTTAACGAAATTGAATTAACTTTAATCTCTGGTCATTCCGGACAAAATACTATACGAGAATGTGGCTTTTATTTTTTACATTTTTAAACATCAAGCGACCATAATTCTTACCGTCGTAAATTTACTTAACTGCGACGCATACAAGCTAACAAATTGTAACTCAGTTGCTTGTTAAGATGTTAATATTAGTTTATTGGTTGTTGTTGAAAAAATATTTATGTACAGCCAAAACATAAACTGTAGTAAATTATACAAACAATTAGGTTTGTAAGACCAAATATTTACAAAACTTTTTAAAACACTTTCTTAAGTAGTGCCTAACGACCGCATAACACGAGGAAAAATGTATGTAAAAGAACTGAGTTTTGTGAGTCTGTCTGATGAGGCAACTTTTAGACTTTTACTCGTGTTGTAGCCCGACAAAGCGGAGGCTACATACGAAAAAGTCAAAAAATTACCGGACAAAGATAGAAACACATAATATTTTTAATATAAGAGATCGAAAACCTGTAAAATTTTCAGAAATACATTTTCCAGAAGTTAGCTCAAGATTTGTGTGATTTTTCTTTTGTTGATAAAAAGAAGTCCACAAACTCAAAAAACGCCATACAAAAACCTTCGGAACAAGTCACTATATATACGCGAACTTTTGAGTTTTCCTCCTCGCCTCCTTTCTCTCCAAATTATTTTGTAAGAAAACTACGTCGCCGCAGCTTTACAACGAGCCCAGACTCATCAAAATCGTTTGAAAATTGGCTGAGATATCGAGGTTTGAAAATGACATTTTCCTATGAACCGTCGATTTTTCTATTGTTCTCATTATTGTATAGACTTTTTTCTGATCCGTGGGTTTCCATGTATCTATAATGCCCGCAGCGGTAGCGGAGGGCGTGACACAGTCCTCACATTCCAAAAAAGAAGTCCACAAACTCAAAAAAAGCCATACAAAAACCTTTGGGACAAGGAGACATTTATCCCCTGCCCTCCTCCCCCTCTAAATTATTTAAAAAAACTAAGTCGCAGCAGCTTTCAAACGAGATCACACTCATTAAAATCATTTGAAAATTGGCTGAGATATCGAGGTTTGAAAATGACATTTTTGTATGGAGAATCAGTTCTTCTATTGTTTTCACGATTATGAAAACGTCTTTTCTGATCTGTCGGTTTCTATGTTCTATCTATTAATAGTTTTCGATCTCGAGAACTAGACAGCCGATCTTCCTGAAATTTTCAGTCTCGCCCGCAAATGAAAAATTTCATAGGCCGCTTTTCCGGGAAAATTCTGGAAAAGTCGTGGCATGTGGAAAAGTTGTCAATTTTGAAGGTTTTTCGAATTTTAGCTCCGGAGTGACAATAGCTAGAGAGTTGGTATCTTCGGGAAAGTTATAGAGTTTGGTCAGGAGAATTTTTTTAGCATTTTAAGAAAATGGCTGCCAACTGTCAAATTGGCGCCATCTTGGATTTTTTGCTAAATTTTGAATAAGAATATCTAGACAGTTGGTTTCTTCAGGAAAGTTAAATGAATCAGTGAGAAGAATTGGTGACACGAAGTGTTCGAAAGGTAGGCGAAGGTGACACGAAGTGTTCCGAAGGCAGGCCAAGGTGCCACAAAGTATTCCGAAGGTAGCCGAAGGTGATACGAAGTGTTCCGATGCTAGCCGAAGGTGTTGAAGAAAAATTATTTTCGGAAAGAAAAATTTTTTTGGAGAAAATTTTTTTTGGAAAAAATTTTTTTGGAGAAAAATTTTTT
>CM055403.1:48441132-48455536 GCA_029228625.1 Pseudolycoriella hygida | reverse complement strand
ACTGATCCAGACCAGTACTGATCAGTTCCAAAACTGATACTCATCAGAACTTATAAGTTCCAAAACTTATCCTTATAGGAACTGATTAATTCCAAAACTGATCTCATCAGAACTGATCAGTTCCAAAACTGATCTCATCAGAACTGATCAGTTCCAAAACTTAGTAATTTTGAAACTGATCAGTACTGGTGCGGATCAGTTTTAAAACTAATCATAACTTATCCTGATCAGTTTTAAAACTGATAAATACTGCTCAATATCAGTTTGCGGACTGATCAGTACTGATCTGGATCATTCTTAAAACTGATCAGTACTGATATAGATCAGTTTTGAAACTGATCAGTTTTGAAACTGATCAGTATTGATCCGGATTCGTTTCAAAACTGATCAGTATTGATCTGGATCAGTTACAATACTGATCTGGATTAGTTACAATACTGATCTGGGCTATAAACTTATAACTTGTACCGTAAACTTGTAGCTTATAAATTATAAATTATAACTCATAACGGAAACATATAACTTGTTACTTATAGCTGTATGTAATTTGGCTATAAGTCACTTTGCCCAAACTCTCTAAGAAAAAAGCGGGAATTATGACATAGGCTATCGTTTAAGGTATTTGATATTTACTTCGTAAGTCTTTAAAATCGTTTCAGCTGTAAAAAGGTCTATTTCAAAATGACCCAATATTCTAATTCATTGTTTGCAACATTTAACTACTACGCTCCAAATTTAACTCATGTAATTTGAACTGAAAAACAAACAGAATTAGTTATGCAACTGCGCCCGTCGCTTGTTTAGTCCAGTAAAACAAATTAAATGAAAAATCAATTGACAAGCTATTACACCGAAATTCATATACAGTTTTTTCATGCCTCGATGAGAGCAAAACATAACAAATTGTAGTTTACAAACAATAAACTACCATTCAAGCCCATGCGTGCACCTACATATGGAGACCTATACTTGTATTCGTTTCGTAATATTGCAAAACGATAAAACACGTCAAGGTTGTTTCTGCTTTTCGAAGTGCAAAGACCTCTCTTTCTCGGCATAAAATAAATAAAATGTGGGACACAAAAATGATTAATTTTCTTGAATTTCTTGTGGTGTTGTTTAACAACCAACTGAACAGCGCGCCGCATGTTATCGACACAAATTATTGAAGAAATATTGAAATATCAATAGTTTTCTGATGGATTGCAATAAAAAGCTTAAATGCTATCAATTGCTGCCCCTTCCAATTATGCAAAGGTCACAAATTTCTCACTGAAATAAACAAGATATGAGATTGGTATATCAGTTGTAGGAATTTCGGTTTTTTCAAAAATTCTATTTGGAGCAAACGATAAAGTCAGACATCAAACACAAACAAAGATTATTTAGGAAAAACTTTAGTAAACAACTTTTTAACTTTGTTTTATAATTCGTGTGTATTCTGTAATGATAACATTATCAAATGTGTTCCACTGAATTTACGCAATTTACATACAAAACGTAGCCCCTCAACTGTAAAGCAACAGTCTTTTATTGGAAATACTAAAGTAGCAGCGAGAAATCAGACATCGAAATGTTATGAATCTCTTTTTTTAATTTTAAGACTGGGCTCTAGGTTTTGTTGTGGATACACAACAGGTCTGCTGTAATTTTCATAAGAAACAAGTCCTACAAAATAAAACAAAAGAATTCCCTCCATGTACAAGAAAGAAGGGACCAGTTATTCGGATTGGTTGCATTGGTATGAAAGTTCTTCAGAGGCTTTCAAATTTTTTGATGAAACGGGGTACACAAAGGGACCGGAATGTCCTGTGTTCCTAGATCAGTAATCACACTCCTTAAATATTAAATTTAAAGACTCCAATTGTATTTTACAGATAATAGTGCCGCCGCCGACATATTTTAGTCCAGCCGAGCTGCCGTCCGGCAGACTTCTCAAGAGTTGGATTGAGCGGCTGCAGATTTTCCTATTCTTTACAGAAAAATTTATAAAGTTAAAACCGACAAGTTTTTGATTTGTATGGTAAATTCTTATGATAAATCAGAAACTTGTCGGTTTTCACTTTTCTGAGACTGTATTTCTTCAATTTTGTAAAAAAAATCAATTTTTTATTGAAATTCAATTTAGAGTTACGATTTTCCAGTCGCCGTTTTAGCCGCCGCCCACCGACTGTTTTTTTCGGCTATCCGCCGCTGACATTTTGTAGACGGTTCTCACGTCTGCCTTATTAAGTTAAATACTGAGAGGTATCTCACTTTTGCACAGACCTGATTTTGGAACCTGTAAGGACTCGAGTCTCCAGTACTTTCGTAACGGTTTTTCCAAGAAACAGATAGCAAACGTCGAAAAACAATGACGAATTTAATTTGGCTACACACTTTATCACAACAAAAACCTCTTAAAAGGTAGAGTGTGACGCAGTCCGTAAGTCCGCTTCCAAAATTAATGATATCGCTTGAGGTGACGCTATCGCTGATAGTACGCAGAAGTTTGTTTGAATGGAATCTTGTGTTCAAAGCTTTAATTTCCTAAAAAAATTACAGCGCTTTTTTTAAAACAAAATTACGTTGTCTTAAAAAAATTGCGTCACAAATGCCAGAACCACCAGCGCAGCGGAATAATTTTTCAAGAGGTTTTGGTTGTGATATAAGTCGTTTTGGAAGCTTCCAGTTGTTATAACTAAAATTCATGTGAAAAATCTTAAAAATCTTTCTCCCAAAAAAAAATTTCTCAGAAAAGAAAATTTTCTTAGAAAAAAAATTTCTTCGAAAAAATTCTCCTTAGAAAAAAAAAAATTTTCTTCGAAAAAAATTTCTTCGAAAAAAAATTGGCTTCAAAAAAATTTTCTACGAAAAAAATTGTCTTCGAAAAAAATTGTCTTCGAAAAAAAACTGTCTTCAAAAAACATCATTTCACACACTTCCCACATCATTCCACACACTTCCCACATCATCCCACACACTTCCCGCATAATCAGACACATTTCCTACTTCATTCTACACATTTTCCGCTTCATTCCACACACTTCCACTTCATTCCACACACTTCCCACATCATCCCACACAATTCCCACATCATCCCACACACTTCCCACATCATCCTACGCACTTTCCACATCATTTTCGGTCACTTCAAAAAAAAAAAATTTCTCATAGTCGCTCTACGGCAGCGTAGCTCATTTCGGACCACTTTGACCGACTCCTGGCAACGAGCCCCCCAACCGTTGGCTTCGTGGGATGTATACCTTTCATTTGATACCCCATTCACCGCGATCTGACCACTACCACATACCGATATAGCCGAAGAAGTGCTCCTGTCGGTGGATTTTCATATATGGGGGTTGTATGGAAACTTTGAAGGCCAATAACTCAGTTCCAAGACTTTTTTGAGAGTAGACACCGGCTGAATTTTCTATTTGGGACCGAAACTGAACTTCCCTAAAAATTTTAAGGAAGTCGCTCGGGCGGTTCTCGAGAAAAAAAAGTAAATAGATACATATACAGACATAGATACATCGTTGACAGTCAACACAGGAATAAAATTTTGATTATTTTCAAACATATTTTTACCATTTTTACATGGAAATTGGTCATCTTTGATTGGCGATATCTCGGCTCGTTTTCAACCAATTTTGATAATCCAAAGTGCGATGGAATCAGGATAGGGAGTAGTTTTTTTTTAAATAATTTGGATGGGGAGGGATGCAGGGGGAAAAACTCTAAAGTTCGCCTTTACATCGTGTCTTGTCCCAAAGGTTTTTGTATGGAGTTTTTTGGGTTTGTGGACGTTTTTTTTGGGTTTGGGGACTGCGTCACGCTCTCCGCTACCGCTCCCAGCATGATAAGAACTGCGTGTACCTACGTTGTTTTTTAAATTTCATGGCTCTATTGATAAACGTGACATATCGGAACAGATAATTGGGTGTGAGATCAAAACATATGAATTTGAGGTTTATGGATCTGAGATCACTCGCTTCCGTGATCCAAGTATATGATCTGAAGTTCAAGCATTTGATTTAACCATTCTGACCAAACATAAACGCCATCTGCTGATGATAATGTATAGTGTATATGAGACTGAGTCAATCAATTGAGTAACTCCTCGAGTAAATCAAAGTTTTCATGAAAAGAGGGTCTCCCTGTGTTGTATGTTCAACGAAACTTCTACCTAACATTTTCGTTTCTTTAAAATATTTTATTCTCCTGCAACATATCCGTTATGATGCAACGTTCCAGCATGAATATATTTGAAATAATAAATTGCGTACAACGAAACCAGCATGGTCCACCGAAACGGTGATTTTCTATTTGGTCAGCTGTTCTTCCGCAAAAATATTGTGAATCGTTATATGTAACGTAATTGTGTTTTTTTCATTACCAACCAAAGTTTCAGTTAGTTTGCTCAATATTTTTTTCTAATGTAAGTTACGAGAAAAATATTCTTACAAGTTCAAGTATTCAACAATTTCATTCAACAATACAAAATGTTCAATGCTGAACGTTGCTCGCAACAGATCGGATGTGGTGTGATCGAATTACTAATTAGACTCTCAACTTATTTATTATAAAAACAAATTTTAACAATTATAACGCGAAGGCAATGGACTGAAATATTAATTAAAATTCGTAAAACTTACTTAGTTAACATTCACGGCATTAGCACGTAAAGTAAATTTCAGTTGAATCGACTAATGGAATTGACTTTTTTGGAAGACAATAAGCAAGATAATGCTGAACTGCAATTCTTTCTCCCTTCAAACGTTTGAGTGACTTTAAACAATAATATTGCGTACTAGGTTGCTCCCTAATGCGAGTTTTCGGTTTATATTAACTATCTCTACTGAGTGCTTCAGCTGATACCAATTGGACAACTAAGGAGTTGGTAAGGCTCCGATTAATATGTTCTTTTCACCTTTAAATTTATTAGGAAGATGCGCAGCTTAGATTGCAACTTCTTCAAAGTCTCTTCCCAAAAAATAAACAAATACAGGAAATCCGATAGATTTCTGAGTTAATTACTGGACGTAAGAAATTAGAAGAATACGCTCTTAAAGGTGAAACTTTCTTAAGGCGATATCACTATAGGTTTTCATAGGTGTTTTGTATTAACTCGTCAACTTGATGCATTAGAAAGATTTATGGAAATTGATTGATTGATTTCCAAAATGATTTATTTGTTCCTTAGCATTTGAGACATCGGAAGGATGAAGATACATTGTTCGAAATCAGTTGATTTCACATTCCAAAGTGTCTACGAAGAATACGGAGATTTTTGTTGTTGGTCTAATTAGGAGAATTCCATCTGTCCGTTGGTCAGCAAGATAACTCGAGGAACTCATTCATTCAAAAGTTTTAGTCAATAACTTCCAACTTTTCACTGCCCTTTTCCAAGATGATACAAAAGGCAACAGCTACATTATGGCACTGCAGAAGGGCCTTCGGACTTACTTGGGGGCACAGTCCAAAAACTCTACTTTGGGTCTACACTGAAATTATTGTCCCAAAGCTGTGCTATGTAGCAATAATCTGGTTCAAGGTATCTACAACTAAATTACAACTAACTAAACCGGAACTTAATGATAAAAAACAAACCGGAATTCGAAATGCCTAGCGACGCTATAAAACATCGAGGCGGGACGGGATAGATGATAGTTCCACCGCTCCCGATTAGGGAGAAAAAATTGGTTCACAGATGGCTCTCGTATGGGAAGCAATTCAGGAGCGGGTTATTGGGAAATTTGACAACCGTGTACCTCTCGGAAGTAGTAGGAATTTTGGGATGTTGTAAAGAGATCCTCAAAAGCGAATCGATTGGTGAATCGATTAACATCTACACAGACAGCCAATCAGCGCTCAAGGCCTTAAGCAGCTGTAAATTCACTTCATCATTAACGCTTGAGTGCACAGATTCTAGAGCTCGGACTGTTCCAGATTTCGTGTCAAAAATCGTTTTCACCACACACACACTTGTTGCTTTCGTTTCAAAAATCGTTTTCACCACGTATACATAGCTGTGGTGAAAGCGAGGTGAAACCGATTTTTGACACGAAATCTGGAACAGTCCGAGCTCTAAGATTCACTACAGATAGTTACGGCTCAGAACCAGGTGAACTTAGTGTGGATACCTAGTCACAGCAGGCACCGAAATAATTGGACCTAAACCGGCAGCAGAAGTCTCGTTAGCAGTGCTTCAAGGCTGGATAACTGAATGGAAGATAGCCGCTTTCGCAAGGCATTGGAGAGATAAGGTAAGATCTGCATTCTATTAAACAAGACCAAAGCTAAAGAGGTTATGACCATCAACAGGCGCGACCTAAAGCGCTTGATTGGTGTTTTAACGGGACACTGCCAACTCAATGGTCACCTACGTGTCATGAGACTCGTCGCGAACCCTAAATGTGACCAATGCGAAGATCTTGAAACAACGGAACACTTATTCTGCAAATGTCCAGCTTACATAATGGCCAGAGCTAGGCACCTTGGCTCGTTCATCGTCAGGTATGAATCAATAAAGGGCCCCAAGCAGTTGCTAAGATACCTGAATGATACGAAAAGGTTGTAAAGGGTAGCCAAAGGCCAAAGCTGGCTCCAATACTTCTAAATGTGGGCGAGCACAACGGACCCGCTATAGCCATTTTTATCTAAAACTCTGAATCACATGTTCGCCAGAATTTAATTCTCTACAACTACGTCTTTGGAACCGACTTTCTAACTCTCATAGTTTGGGCTATTTACGTCATCCTGCCCAATTATGGAAGTGCTGTGAAAGTATTGAAAAATTATTCCGCTGGTGGATCCGGCATTTGTGCCGCAATTTTTTTAACACAACGTAATTTTGTTTAAGAGAAAGCGCTGTAATTTTTTCAGGAAATTAAAACTTTGAACACAAGATTCCATTCAAACAAACTTCTGCGTTTTATCAGCTTCACCTCAAGCGATATCATTAATTTTGGAAGCGGACTTACGGACTGCGTCACACTCTACCAATATAGAGGTTTTTGTTGTGATATCAGTCGTTTTGGAAGTTTTCAGTTGTTGAAAAAAAATTTCTCCGAAAAAAAATTGTTTTCGAAAAAAATTTTCTCCGAAAAAAATTGTCTCCGAAAAAAAATTTCACAGAAAAAAAGTTTTTTCGCGTCCAAAAAACAATTGTTCTCAAAAAATTTATTTTCTTCAAGAATACAAACAAAATTTTTCCTTTAAAAAATTTGCCTTTTCTCCGAAAAAAAGATTGTTCTCCGAAAAAAAATTTTCTCCAGAAAATTTTTTTCCTTAAAAAAAAATTTCCGCCAAAAAAAATCTTCTCCTTAAAAATTTTTCCTTAAAAAAAATTTTTTCCGAAAAAAAATTTTCTCCAAAAAAAATTTTTCTCGGAATACTTTGTGTCACCTTCACCTGCCTTCGGAACACTTCATGTCAACTTCGGCTACCTTGGGAACACTTCGTGTCGACTTTGGCTACCTTCAGAACACTTCATGTCACCTTCGGCTGCCTTCGGAACACTTCGTGTGAACTTCGGTTGTCTTCGGAACACTTCGTGTCACCTTCGACTACCTTCGGAACACTTCATGTCACTTTAGGCTACCTTCAGAACACTTCATGTCATCTTCGGCTACCTTCGCAACAATTCGCGTCACCTTCGGAACACTTCGTGTCACCAATTCTTCTCAATGATTCATATAACTTTCCTGAAGAAATAATTGTCTAGGTATTCTTATTCAGAATTTAGCAAAAAATCCAAGATGGTGTCACTTTGACAGTTGGCAGCCATTTTCATAAAATGCTAAAAAATTCTCCTGACCAAACTCTATAACTTTCTAGAAGAAACCATCTCTCTAAATAGTGTCATTCCGGAGCTAAAATTCGAAAACCCAAAGAAGCATAATGTATACCTAACAAAAATCCAAGATGGCGTCACTTTGGCAGATTTCTGAAAATCCTTAAAAATTCTCCTGATCAAACTCTATAACTTTCGCGAAGAAACCAACTCTCTAAGCATTGTCATCACACGTCATTATTTTGGGGTGGTATAGTAAAACCGGACGATTTCGGACCAGAGGGTAGGGGGGGTCGGAAAATTGTCAAAATAACCGAACGTCATTTATGAATGGCCCCTAAGACGTACTTCGGTAGGGCAATTAACATTATCTTGGGTAATTTCTGTAGATCTTTTAATTATGTAGCTCTAAAAGAAGACAAAACACGAATTGTTTTTTCACTTTTATTTAGATACGTCCGAATCTTTTCAGTTTTGCCACATCTATTCTAATGATTACTGGTCCCTCGCTTATGTTTTTTTATGTAAAATCTTTTTATTTAAATTTTGTGGAACATTTTTTTAAATTTTTTGTATCATTTTTTTTTTTGTTTGAAACTTTTTTCGTTACACAGCTGCTTCGGACGGGTTTTTCATTATTGTCTTTCAGGCAATTTCCAATGCAACAATGAGAACATAATCATAATTTGATAATATTTCGCTAAATTCCTTACAACGTTTCGGTCCGCGTAGAATATGTTTTATATTTAAACACGACAAATACTTATTTTCACTTGAAGCACAAAGCAATGCAAATATTTCTATTCTAAGCTTTGCTATTTCTAAGTTCGTTCTCCATAACACAAGTCATCTCATTATGTTCACTTTAACCCGAACAAAAACATGAAAAATGCAATAACAAGAGCAATGATTAACAAGCAGCCGAGCGTATGACACAAGTTTCGTCCATTGGCTTCATTCTTTGACCACATTGCCTAGAACGTAATGTTCATTAATTCAATTCAACTCAAAAGATGTGGAAAAGAGGGAAAAGGTAGATCACACAAAATATGCGCTCACCCAATTAGAAAAAGCAACCAGTAACATGACTTTCGTTGGCTCCGAAATATTTTCGTCAATGTGAAAAGCAAACTCTAGCAATTCTCGAGTAGTGCCGTAGTTGTTTGTCACAGTACGCATTTTTCGTACATCCGCTGCTGCTACGACATTGCCTTCAGAATCGAATGTCTATTAAAGAAAGGCGTAAGTTCGTTTCACTAATAAATTTATTTCTTTTCGTCTTACTTTCATCGATGGAACATTAGATGACTCGTAATCAGACTCGAAATTTTTCAGTGCGAATTTCGTGTTTGTTGCATAGCAATGGATATCACTTTCATCATTTATGATTTCCTTTGCCTTTCTCCGTACAATTGCACATATTGGTTCCGGTACATCAGGGGAGAATGCGGTAACGGTGTCCTGCCGATTCTGAATGTATACAGAAATGAATTACCGTGTGAACGATTGTCTTTATCATTATCATTGTTCATACTATATACGTGACAAATTCCGGGTTGTTTTTGTCGTTAGCGCTCATTCTAAATGTGCCTGGCTCCGTGCAACGACGAATAAATAAGACCGGTGATCTTGTTCCATTCAACGGTGCAATTGTTCCATTAAAATTTTTTTTGAACCATGCTGTTGGAAATACATTGATTTGGAGTTGATTGAACGTTGAATTATGCGAATAAAATACTCACAAAAACCGACGATCAATCGGAAAGAAGTTGCTGTTCCGAAAATGTTTCGATAGCATTTCACGTTTAGGAATTTTTCATCGACTTGAATTTTACTTTTCCGTTCGTCCACTTCCTTAGCCTCTAAGTATTTTACATAGAGTTTAAGTACAGCAATATCAATAGCAGTATGTTGCTGGGAACTTTCACGATCATTTCCACCGTCACTCATTTTGTTTTTCGAAAATACGTCTACACTCCAACAAATCCAAAATAAGAATGAAAATTTGTGCACAACTATTGACTGCCTAAATTTGCATTCACGGCGGCAATAGTACACATATTTCAGTAGGCAATCATCATATATTTTAATTTTTGAGAGGATGTTGGGGATCTTATCGCCTGGAGTTCATTTTTTTATTTTCCATAACGTTCATACGTTATCTGCGCCACAAATTTTATGGGTTTTCATCTTTTTAAGCAAAAATGAGGAAATTTTGACCTTTTTTTGATAAAGGCAAGTGACTCGCTACATTATTAGTGATTCACTTGGGACATTTTGAACACAGATTTCGTCATTCGAAGATGCATAGCGGCCAACCATACTATTTTTAAAAGTACAGTACGATTTTTTGGGTCCGTGTACTATATTGAATTGCGTACTATTTTTTGTAGTATATTTGAACATCTGTACTTTATGTACTATTTTTTACAAATTTATCTTTTTCCTATGTCATTTTCATAGAAATTTAGCAAAAACCTACAAGTTTAAGATCTCTAAATTCGTCTACAGTCGTCATCAACAACTACATCTAATATAACAACAAAACTTTGTAAATAATTGAACTGAGTGATAGGTATAAAATGATATGTAATACAAGAATTAGTCATATTAGAATGTTACCATACGATAAATAAATAAATCAACAACCACATACTCTCTTGTACGGTCGAGTGACACGAGTGAGGCTCAATATATGCAACTATGCAACCTAGAGCCCGAACTACTAACCAGATTTCTGCGAAATTTTTTTCCAACGCTTTTGAGATGCATATTTATCATCTTAAGAAACAGTTTCCATGCAATGTCCTTCGAACCTCGAAAAACTACGTTTCATCAATATCTCCGAAACAATAAATAGTTATACAAAATTTAAAACTCCATGAATTGATTCCACCGATATAATATTTTTATTTAATTTTAATTAAGTGAAAGAAAACTAAAATAAAATTTTTGATATGTTTGGATGCATTTCGAGTGATCTATCACTCTTCATCAGCAACACAAGACTAAAACATCCAAAAATGATAACAAACAAATGATTCTACGTTGCGGTACTTATCGGTCAATCAACCCTTGTTATTTTTATCTCTTTTTTCTCGTAGGAAAGGATTGCCACTTAAGTGCAATGTGGCACCAGTAAAACCTACTTTCAATACAAGTTACAAATTTACACACAATTAAACAAACAAGACTGTATATTTCCGTTGTCAGTATTCATTAAGGGTTCGTTCTGGTTGAATTTATGATGTTTGTGGATGTAGTAACTTTCGTATTCGTCCAATAATGCTGGTTTATTTACAACTTTTTTAACTTTTAGGTTCGCCGTGGAGAAGTTAAGGTGTAAATTTTTCAATGCATGAAGGGCTACTGCTGAATCAGAAGGATGGTTTAACCTAATCGCTCGAAGATGATCTTTGTACCTAATTTCTATTTGTCTTCTGGACTGGCCAAAATATTTAAAACCACATACACAAGTTACCTCGTAAATACCTGACTTATGTTCTTTGATTGTTTTGTCCTTAGTGCTCCCTAACATTGTGCACAGTTTATTTTGTACAGAGTACACTAGTTCCATGTCTTTGTTGCGAAACGTTGTTTTTAGCTTATTTGTTACTTTAGGGGCGTATGTAACACGAACTCTGTTGAATTTCCTTTCTATATTCTGCTGTGAAACAACTTGACCGAGTCAGTTGCGTAGATTGTTTAGGGTCAACTAAAATCTTTGCGTGTAAAAACTGAAAGTGTTGCAAAATTATTCCGCTGTTCAGAACTTCAGAACTTTGAACGAAAGATTCCATTCGAACAAACCTTTTTTGGAGAAAATTTTTTTTCGAAGACAGCTACACAGATTTGCTCAAGGAATATCTCAATTTTTCAATTCCACAAAATTCTCAGTTCCGATTGTTTTTGTTTCGTTTCTTTTAAACCTCTATTGGATATCATCGCTTATATTATGGTTACCATAGGGCTTCCCACTGCCCGCCCCAACAATATTTTATCAGGTTTGCATCTCAATTAAAGTTTTCATTCTCATTTTCAAACATCGTAATGGTGACATAACCTCAATGCTGCCGCGTTTTTCGGATGTTATGCTGTTCTAATGTGAAGCAATCGGTGTTTTGTTGTTTCGTTGTTTGTTATTTTGAAATGCAATTTCAAGTCAATGTGATTTATAATTACGGATACGGGCTTCGCTATTCGCATAGCTATCGCTTTGGCAAAATATGGATGAGCTTGCGCATAGCACTTTAGGCGCGTGTGTTAAAGTTCCCATTGAGGCTTGTACTTCCGGTGCGGTTCGGCTTAATAGGCCGTCCCACTGTATTCACAAGCGGTAAAAATAATTTGGCTCAGCCTCGGACGAGTGTTGGTCACGGGGTACGACCAGCACAGGACATAACAGGTACCCCATCGTTGACGATCAGGCAATGTAAAAAGGTTGGTGGTTTGTTTATTGGAAGTTTAAACGTGAATGGGGGTTTTCGGTGTCGCAAGAATGAAATGGTAGAATTGGCTGAGGGTTACGGTGTAGATATCTTAGCATTGAGCGACATTAGAACTAAGGGACAGCGAGAAGAGCAGGTGGGCGGCTATAAAGTGTTTTTGTCTGGCGTTCAGTCTGGTAGGGCAAACTGGGGAGTTGGAATGGCTATCAAGCAGGAATTAGAAAAATTTGTCTTGAATGTTCGCTGCGTAAATGAAAGGATTATGTGGATATCTATTAAGTTAGCTGGGGGTATTTATCGGCTGGTTAGTGTTTATAGCCCATGCGAGGGTAGCAATGCTGGCGACCTCGACGCCTTTTACGAGCAGTTAGGAGATGTTGTGGCAAAAAGGCGAAGTGAGTGTGTGGTTTTGTTGGGCGATTTTAATGCGAGGATAGGAAACAGTAAAACCAATGCAGGTTATGAAAGGTGGTAGGCAAATTCGGGGAAGATACTTTGAACTCAAATGGAAAGCGGTTGTTAGATTTCTGTGATTTCAATGGGTTAGCAGTAACCAGCTCTTTCTTTAAGCACAAATGGATCCACCGGTACACTTACGTCAATGAAAGTTGGGATCATAAGTCAATAATTGATTACGTAATTATAGAACAGGACAAGAGGCAGGAAATATGTGACACGCGTGTTTTCAGGGGTTTCACCTTCGGCTCGGACCACTATCTTTTGGGTGCACATCTGTCGGTTGGTAAACTCTGTCAGGCTAAAAGGAAGAAAAAGGTAGTTCGCAGATTTCGCGTAGGAAAGTTCAAGGAGGAGGAAGTTAGGGCTCGTTTCATGGCAAAGTTCACAGAAGGTTTTGAGGGGCTTCCTTCGGACTGTGGGGACATCGGGGCTGAGTGGGCAAATTTTAAGGAATTTGTTTTGAGTGCAGCTGAGGAATGTCTGGGTAGTGTCTCTAGCGGAGGTAGGAACAAAAGGACGGGTTGGTGGAACGCCGATATCAAAAAGGCTGTGTTGGAGAAAAGAAAGCTTTATTTGGTTTAGTTACAGGATAAAACGGATGAGAAGAAAGGAGCTTACAGGGCTTGTAGTCAGGCGGTTAAGGCTCTAGTTAAAGAAGCAAAGGACCTCGCGTGGAAGAGGTTCGGAGAAGAATTGGAAGAAGCAGGTCAAGGAAAGGGTAAAAAATTCTGGTCGACGATTAACGATATTAGGCGTGGTGGTGAAAAGGAGGGCTGCAGTAGCATTTTGGGTAAAGATGGCCAGTTAATTACGGATAAGGGAGAAGTACTGGAAACCTGGCGTGATTACTTTCAGGATCTATTTGCATCTGTCAATCCGGTAGTGGCACCTGACAGAAATCAGTTTGCTAACTCGGAGGGTGAGGAAGAAAATACATTAGAGGAGGTGACACGAAAGGTCAGCAGGCTGAAGGCAGGAAAATCCGCAGGTGTAGACGAAATTAGGACAGAATTTATTAAGAATAGCGGGTCTGGTGGGATCCAATGGCTTTGTAGGATTTTTAATTTAGCCATGAAGTCCTCAGTAGTACCCGCTGACTGGAGCTTCGGTGTTATTGCTCCGATCTTTAAGAAGGGCAACCGTAAAGTTTGTAGCAACTACAGAGGGATTTCACTTTTGAGCGTGGTCGGAAAGGTTTATGCTAGTGTGCTAGTAGATCGGGTTAGGGTTATAGTGGAAGAGGTTCTGGACGAGGCTCAGAGTGGTTTCAGACCTCTGAGAGGGTGTCAGGATCAGATCTTTTGTCTTAGGCAGGCTATAGAAAAGCTCTTTGAGAGGAATATTGATCTGTACTTATGCATCATCGACTTGGAAAAGGCATTTGATCGGGTACCGAGGCAAAAGCTGTTCGAGGTGCTTAGCGAATACGGGATTAATGGAGGTTTATTGGGCGCCATTAAAAGCATCTACTCAGGGAGCAAGGCTGCGGTAAGGATAGATGGTGAAATTAGTGAGGCTTTCGAGGTTAATGAGGGCGTTCGTCAGGGTTGTTGTCTCTCTCCTCTTCTGTTCATAATTTTCATGGACAAAATCATCAAGCAGGCAAATTTGCAGGGGAATGTGGAAATTTGGGATGTAATTATGAAAATCCTGGCCTATGCGGATGATTTAACCCTATTAGCAGATAATGCCGATGATTTGCAGAGGGTGATTGACTGCC
>CM055403.1:48397305-48407944 GCA_029228625.1 Pseudolycoriella hygida | reverse complement strand
ATTCTCTTCTTTCTATGACATTCACTTTCTTCTGTCAGCGTTATGCATATGGGCATCGTCCCGGCTATAACACATACCGCTTCTAAGGATATTGTTCGATATGCGCTTGCTACTCTTATGCTTGCCAGCCTCTGGGCTCTATTAAGCCTTCTCCGATTCCTCTTCGTATCTAGCGCCTGTACCCACGCTGGTGCCCCGTAGCGCAATATCGATAGGGTGACACTTGCAAGGAGCCTCCTTTTGCTGCTGCGCGGTCCAAAGCCGTTTGGCATTATTCTGGCCAATGCTGCGGTGGCTTTCATTGCCTTTTCGCACGTGTAGTCCACATGGCTATTAAAATTTCTGCGGTCCAAGGTATTTTAATTGGCGAGTGGATGTGATTTCTTCCCCGTCAATGTTCAAAATGATTCGTTCGGTTTTTCTGCAGTTACTTACTAGCATGATCTCAGTTTTTTGGTGGGCCAGCCTCAGCCCCGCCGTTGTCATCCAGTCTTCGACAGTTTCTAGAGTCTCCATCGTAACCACCTCCACCTCCATCTTCGACGTTCCGGATACCGTGAGGATCAAGTCGTCGGCAAAAGCAATCGTCTTAGCACATCTTGGCAGTTTCAGCCTCAGCGCTGTGTCATACATAACATTCCACAGCGTTGGTCCTAATATGGATCCCTGTGGTACTCCAGCTGTGATGTCAACTGTCTTTTTCACTTCATTAGTATCGTACGTTAGTACTCGTCGCTCGAAATAGCTTTTCAGTATCCTACAGAGGTAATCGGGGACTCTCATGACATGTAGCGCCTTGGCTATCTCTATCCAGCTTGCGCTATTAAATGCATTTCTAACGTCTATCGTCGTTATAGCACAGAAGCGGTTACCCCGTATTTTTTGCTTCAGCGCCTTGTCGGTGGTCTCTATGACTTTTTTAATGGCCTCAATCGCCGATCTCCCTTTTCGAAATCCGAATTGTTCGTCCGACAGTCCGTGCTCGCCCTCCGTGTGTTTTCTTAGTCTATTCAGGATCGCGGTTTCCAGCATTTTTCCCAACCCATCCAACAAGCTATAGGTCTATATGATGATGGCTTGTCTGGCGGTTTTCCTGGTTTTGGTATTAAGACCAGCTTCTGTTTCTTCCATATTTGAGGAAAATATCCGTCGTCGAGGCACTTCTGCATTGTCAATCTGAGCATGTTAGGCTTTGCGCATGCTGCTGTCTTCAGAGCTATATTGGGGATTCCATCTGGTCCTGGCGCTTTGTTATTTTTGGCTTTTGTGCAGCCATCTGGATCTCTTCTACAGTGATCGACCGTTCAAGTCTGTCTTCCGCTTCATCGTCATAAGGAGTTTGCGGCCATGTGATCTGTTCGTGCTGTGGGAAGAGCTCTCTCACTATGACCCCTAGCCTATCCGGGCACTTTTCTTTTGGCCCCATGTACCTTTCATCATCGTCATTACTGTTCTGAACACTTTGCCCCACGGGTTCGTGTCTGCCTCTTGGCACAGTTTCTTCCAACAATCCCTCTTACTCGCCCGGATTGCTCGCTTCAGTGCTAGTTTTGCATTACGATGTTCTTCGGACCTCTCTATTCTAACATTCTCGTTTCTGGCCCTTTGCATCCTCCTTCTTGTCTTAAAACACGTTGTTCGCAAAAGTCTTATTTCGTCGTTCCACCAAAATGCCGGTTTTCGCCCATTCCTCGGTTCCATCCTTCTTGGCATCGCCGCGTCACATGCATTCACCATTTCTTTCGTCAATTCTTCTGCAGATTTCTCTTCGTGATCGTCTTTTGATTGGAGATATTCCTTAAAACCTTCTTGATCGAAATTTCCGGTTCTCCATCTTCGCTCTCCTCTATGAGTCATCTGTCTTGTTGCCTCTGTACACTTTTTCACGGTGTACCTCAATGCCTGGTGATCGCTGTGTGTGTAACTTTCGTCGACTCTCCAGTTCAGACTTGAAACTAGTACTGGACTGCAGAATATCACGTCAATAACCGACTCTCGCCCATTCTTGCGGAATGTAGTTGCATTTCCCACGTTTGCCAGAACTAAGGTGTCGTGAGATGTAGTGTACTACACATACATACACACATACATACATACATGCATACGAGTATAATAACGAACCACATATACAATTGACGAAAGTGTTTAAATACTTAAATTTCATTATTTTAAAAATTTTTGACGAAGAACGATCTCAACAAAATGTTTGTTTTGTCTTGTCTTGTAATGATAGATCGATATGCTGTCTGATATTAGGCAACTTACTATAAGTAGGCAGCACAATTTATTCATTTCAATAAATTTGTTCTCTCTTCTCTATTTAGTGTAGTGAAGTGAGATGTAGTGTAGTGTAGTCAGATGTAGTGTAGTGAGATGCAGTGTAGTGAGATGTACTGAGATGTAGAAAGGTGTAGTGAGATGTAGTGAGGCTCTAGTGTCACTAGTGTAGTGAGGTGCAGGTGTTGTGTTTTATATTGTAGAAGGACCTCATCTCCTAAGGTAAAGTGTACAGCAAAGCATTAAATACATTTACGATTTATACCGATGAGGCTGTAGCTCTTTGTTTGAAATTGTTATAAAAAGAAATTACAAAATAGTTTGATCAACCAGAAATTGATGCTCGATTTAATGTTTGCGCTGGGCACACAACACAATAGCGCAATTAATAATTCATTGAGCGAATGTTGTCAACGTAGTAATTATAGCCAGCGGTCGAAACAATGGAAAATTCCAATAGCAACAACGTTTCCACCAACAGCCAACAGTTTTGAATTCAGCAATGACGTTCACCGCCATAAGTTTGTTGTGGACAATTTTTCCGCAATATCAGGAACATATTCTAATAAATGAGTTGAACAATCACTTCAAGTTTGACTCTAACATTTTCGTGCTGGATGCATCGGTTGATCAAAACCGATTTTTGGTCTTAAAAAATAATGTCGAACCAACGACCCAAAGTTTATTTGTTTTTAAAACTGTCAACGGCAAGATTCAAGGAATCCAAAGTTCAATACCGTTAGAGAAAGAAAGCGTCGGAAAAAATCCGTTTTTGATTGTATCGACAGTGGGCAAAAACTTTGAGGAAATCTTCGATTTGTTAATTTACATAAAGGAATTTCAGAAGCGTTACTACAGAATTAGAATTGGAATATTTTTCCCCAAAGCGATTTCAAAAACAGAAATGGCAAAGATTTTGCTTTGGCTTTGGAGGAACGCAATTGTAAACGCCTTCATAGCTTACGACACAAATAGGAACGATTCGGATCATTCGTTAAATATTTTCAACTTCGATAATGTTAATGTGATCAGAAATACCTCCCTTGATGACACCTTCGCAAATCTATCTACACGTTCTCAACAGTATATATTTCAAATTTATGATGCATTTTCTTCTGAAGTACAAATTTGGAATTATATACTTAAATCTCTAAACATTAGATTTAAAGTGGTGCCGTCAACTTCAGTTACAGATTTGCCTAAAATGATTAGAAATGATTCGATCGATATTTTTACTTCGCTGTCAAGCATGAAACTGACGGTGAATTACACTCATTTATACCCAATGACGAAGTCAACAATTGTACTTGTGGTGCCTAAAGCCTTACCATTTTCTGATTTTACCAGTTACTTAACCACAATAGTCAACGACCATTTTTTCATTACTTCTTCGGTCACAATATTTTCTGCGGTGATCGTCTTGACTGTAGGTCGTTTCATTAAAAAGAGAAAATTGTTTTTCCTTCAATCCTTAGTTGATGTTCTGAACACATTTTTGTTGAATGAAAATGGGGCTATCGCTTACCGAAAGCTGTTTCGTGTGGAAGCGTTCGTAATAGTTCCACTGACGCTAGGAGGCTTCGTCATGGTACATTTTATTCTATCAATTTTCCAAAGTTATCTAATTAGACCATTTTATCATCCTGAAATCGAGTCAGTGGAAGATTTTTACAAGATTTCGAAAAATCCTGTTTTACATTATAGCGAGCTTTGGAGAGATCAATGCATTAAGTGGTTGAGTTATTTATTTAAAAATGGAAACTGGAGCAGCAGAGTACACATCGCATCGCGTAAAGACTTTCTAATTATGCTTCTTCAGTACAACTCTTCCGCAGCGTATGTGTTTGAGGAAGAACAAATAAATATCCTAATAAAATATCAGGATATGTATAATGTCAGAGGATACCATATTCCTAAAGATGGATACCTTTCGACTTCAATGGCAGCTTATATTGTTAAGGATGGCTTTCCATTTATAGATCTATTGAACCAAGCGATTTTAAGAATTAAAAGCTCGGGTTTGTATAAGAAATGGAGAGAAGAGGTCGATGAAGTGCTTCGTACATATCTAAAGAAAAAAAATCGAGAAGTTACCAATAACGTTGATATTGACAAAATCCCAATGATGGGGGTTATTGTTTATGGTTGGATAGCGGGATTTATCATATTCATAATTGAAATAATTTGGAAAAAAATTACGGTTTTGTATCATCGAACCGATCAATAAGATTTTATTCTTTGTGAATTTCTAGTTTGAGCTGATAGCAAAAGATGTTTTTCGTTTGTGTTGTCAAACATCAATTAAAAATCGTGCACTAACATTGGCCCTTCATCATTTTATTTAATGGGCATTTGATTTGCTTGATTGTAATTCGTTTTAAAATTTCGCATATTCATCGGTCAATCAATCATTGATCACATTTGCTCTAGTGGCTCCTCCTCTGAAAAATATTTTCAAACTTTTCAAAAAAATGAATAATAAAATAAAACATTGTGAATTGATGTAAGATATCCCCATAAATAAAAAATGAATATAAGTGTTACAAATCGGTTTTCAATCAATTTAAGAGTTAAGTCCTTCACTGTGCAAGAAAGACGAAATAGAAATGTTTTTAGATTTTGTTCAAGCTGTCTTAGGTGCTGCCCAAAAATAGTAAAGCAAAAAAAAACGGAGGCATACAGCTTGTTAAGATCATTTGGCAACATAAGGGAACTTTGAATAACATAAATAACAGATACTTCACGAACCCGAACGATTCTATATTAAGCGTTCGGAGGAAGATGAATCACTTAATGAAATTTCGCTAAATTAGTGATTTCGTACTTTCTAAAATCGACGAGTGAAAACCTTACGAGATTTTTGTTAGTTTATTTAGATCAGTCACAATCCAAACTACCTTTGAATTAGAATTAGTTTTTAGTGTGCGTTGAGAAAAAAAAAAATAGCGAATTATTGGTAGATTATGCACCGCTGTCCAGGATGGTCTATTTTGACGATTTGGAGGTTATTTCCCGAGAAAAACAATTTTGCCCTAGGGAGAAAAATGCGAGATTATCGTTCTAGGCAGATAAAGTTATGTATGCACCACGTACTACATGTCGGTCATGTTGTGCGAGATTGGTGAAAAGTCCCAGGGCGGCAGCCTGTGGACTTTTAATAATAATAATAACTGCTTTTTATCATTCTCGACTAAATATGCCGATGTAAATTTAGAAAACAGAGTAACATAGGACATTTATTGGTAGACTCGACTATTATGGATTTATTAGTCGAGGTTATTATGAATAACGAAAATAAATGTCCTGTGTCACCGTGAATGAAATCACCATGGAAACATGAACGAAAGTCATTCAAATGTTTTTTTTTTATTATCACTCATGGTCTCACATTTAATTGGGAATAGTTGCAAAATGTTGTCTGTGCGCAATAAATGTATGAGAATTACTTTTTCATTCCTTAGGACGAGAAACCGCTGTTTTCCGTCCTATGAAAAAACGAAAAAAGCTGTTTTCCGAACCCTCGCAATGAAAAATAGAATTCTAAACTCGGAGAAATATATTTCATGGCCCCACGGTAGTAAGGGGCCGTGAGGCAAGCGTTACACATCCAAAAATTCACAAGAAATTTTTTCGTAGACTAAGGAGCATATATACTACGGTGGAGCGTATTTGGACTTGTTTTTAATTTTTCATCTCCCCAACTGGAAATAAGATTTTCATGTGGCCACGATTCCGAAAATGCCTTTGAAAAATTGTGAAACTAAAATTTGGACCCCCGCCATTGCTCTGAAGAGTTTCGTCTGGTTCGGGTCATATATGACCGTTTTTCACCCAATCTATGAACATCCTACTGTTGATTGACCACTCAAAATTTTCTTAAGGACTCAGGCAACAACCTGGAATAAATATTAGATTTCAAAAGTAACGATTTACCTAGAATTAAAATCAAAAATTGTTCCCAACTATGAGTTTTTTAACAAAAAATTCGAGGAAATTTGACTAAAACATCATAAAAATCAGTTTTTTGGCATTGCCTTTTATTCTGGAACAAAAGTCAGTTTCTATTCTCTCTGGCAATAATATTTTCAAATCGATTTTGCCTTGACTCAAATGTTTTCCATAGTCAAAAATAGTCGTTTTTTTGAGTTTTGAAATAATACGAAATTCAAAGGTTGCATTCCGCTTTTGTATTGAATTTGGCACGCTCCTCGCGACTTTTCAACCGCACTGCGGTGATAGCATCTTGTTTCGCTTCACCTACTGCTGCAGTTGATGACTCCGTAACCATTTTTACAAGGCGTTCCGTCGCTTGTGAATGGCAGGGAAATGGTTCCATTTTTTTGTCATAAATCAAAAGCTACTTGCAATGTTAACTGATGACAGAGTTCAAGTGAGACGGTGTCACGGATACGTGGAGCTCGACGGATACAATCTATTGGTGTACGACGCTTCGATATTGCTGAACTTAATTTCGACGCTGCCGATTATACGGAACTCATCGAATGGAATGCCGTTTCGATCAGCGAACCTCCGATTACGACCGAATTGGATCTAGCGGAGCTTTTGATTTATGGCAAAAAAATGTAACCATTTCCCTGCCATTCAGAAGCGACAGAACGCTTTGTAAAAATGGTTACGGAGTCATCATCTGCAGCAGTAAGTGAAGCGAAACAGGATACTACGATATGATAGGTAGGGAACTTACAAACTTACGAGATCATGTGGAGCCTTTTTTTTGGATATCGCAGCGATAGTATCATCTCATTAACGATTTGACGACATAAACCCATTAGGTCATGCACAATTGAATGAAAATTACTAACAAAAATTGCAGACGTAATAAAAAACGTTGTTCGCAAACATACCATGAAAAATGTCAAATTTTTCATATCCGTATGATTCTCTACCATTATTTGGCTGGTTTGGCCGATTCTCAAGACTTAAAAGGTGCCCCTCGTATCACCGCAGTTCGGTTGAAAAGTCGCGAGGAACGTGCCAAATTCAATACAAAAACGGAATACAGCCTTTGAATTTCGTATATTTCAAAACTCAAAAAAACGACTACTATTTGACTATGGAAAGCATTTGAGTCAAGGCAAAATCGATTTGAAAATGTTATTGCCAGAGAGGATAGAACAGTAAGGGCGCATTTCGTCTTTAGCATTCCTGCTACATTTGGACAAAAAGTGATTACGCAATAATTTTTGTTATTTTTAGGAGTAAAAAAAATGGAAATAAGTTTTGCGATAGGTCAAAGCTCAACTCACTTTTTTTGCAAAACAAAAATTTGAACGTCGATATAAAATCAGGCAAGCGATACAAGAATTTACTTTTCTTGTTCCCTTATCATGTTCTTAATGTTCGACGGACGAATGCCAAACAAAAAAGCCTGACAAAAACGATAAAGGAAAATGCACTCAAAACGGCTTATGAAATCAACCCGGAGACCCGCATTAAGATCTCACTGCAAAACATCGTCGAAGCAAAAGTTGCTGACAGCGACATCCGTGGGGCGATCAGAATTCTATCTACTGCCGACTCCATCGCTATAGAAAATGACCTCACGCAGGAAATCTTGCAAAAGAAACATCCGGTTCCATCTAACGTCACAGACACGCCGAACCCACCTACGGGCACCGCACCGTTGACAGTGACGGAAGAACAAGTAGAAAAGAGCATCTACTCTTTCGCTCCAGGCTCGGCTGGTGGCATCGACAGCTTAACGCCTCAGCACTTAAAGGACCTATTGGCATTAAATAATGGAGGAGCCGCAGCGCAATTACTAACATCAATCACAAAGTTAGCTAACCTCATGTTGAGCGGGAAAGTCTGTGAGGAATTCGCTCCAAACTTATACGGAGCATCTCTCATCGCCTTCAACAAAAAGGACGGCTGAATTCGGCCGATTGCCATCGGCGCTACGTTACGGAGACTCGTGTCGAAACAACGTATTCAACGTATTCATTTTTTTCGAGATGGTAGTAAATCGACACATTTGCACGGACGGTTGTTTCGGTGCCAGAAATTCGGACAGATTATCAGTTTCTTGTTTTGTATGTGACAACAAGTTCAACTCAAAATGTTTCGATTTGTCATCGCAACCAGTTCTCAGAACATTTACATCGGCCAGCAATGCATTGTTTCTCTGTCACAAGTGCATCGATCGAGTATCGAAATTGAAACAGTGTAATCGTAGGTCAAGCGACCCTCCGGTAACAATAAAGTCCACATCCGAATAGGAACGCAATCTGAACCCGATCATTACCAACAAAATGAAACCAGCTCTACTCTGGCAGATATTACGAAGATGTTGCAACAGATGAGTGGTAAGGTCGACAAAATCGATAACAGCAATAGTGAACTGAAGCTGCTATTGTGCAATACTAACAATGAAATACCCAATGCGGAACGATCCAACAATATTTCGTGCATAAGCCGCTCAGTGGATGTGGTACCACCATTGAAAACCAACAGGTTCCCATCAACAAGTGAAGTGACCACTCCGATTTCACACAACACAATAAACAGAGCTGTTCGTTCAACCGACCCGTTAAATTGGTCTTTCACATTTAATCAATCATCTTTACCGAATGACAACGTCGAGCTGTACCAGTTACTGAACAGTTTCGAGCAAAATACTTGGGCGTCTTTTGACCATTTGCGACGTAAGGTCGACGAAAACAATGTTACCGTCCATCGCATAGAATCCGTTTGCAACGAAATTAATCTAAGCACATCGCAACGTCGATTGGATTCACCTACAACAGATTCGACCACGCTTGATTCACTCCATTCGATTCAAGACAAATGTGATGTCATCGACATCAAAGTACGCGATATTGAAACATCACTTAATTTGCTTGCATTATCATCGAAACTTCAAACATCTTATACTCAATTGGCGGTACAGGTTGACGAGTCACAAAATTTGAACTCTAGTAACTTAGGTATTCAGCCAGCGAATGACAGTAACATAAACCAAACCCCTGTACAGACCACACGAACTAGCCAATCATCGAGTATCACTGCACTGGAAGCTGCTTCAACATCTGACAAATTATGGTTTCATTTGTCGAATTTAAAGATTGGAACGACCGAAGAAATGGTGAGGAATTTCATACTCGGGCACCAAGACATCACCTCAATCGATTTTACAGTCAAAAGTTTAATGAATCGTGACGCTGATCCATCGAGCATAACGTATGCATCGTTCAAGGTGGGAATTAATTCATCATGTGCAATTAATATCGCCAAGCTGAAATCCATGTTGCCCAGCAACGCTACGTTCAGCGAATTCGTACAAAAAAACTTGGACAACCGACGACATCGCATGTAATCAGCGAAAGATCAAAAACAACTAAATCTGTGATAGTTAACAATTTATCTGTGATATTGCCAGCAAGAATCGACAGCAATGCAAGCGCTAGTGGGAAGAGTGACGAGATCCAGATTTATTACCAAAATATACGTGGTCTTCGTACCAAAACTGAAAAATTCTTTCTCTCTTCATCAACCTGTGAGTATGATGTAATTGCATTATGTGAAACAAATCTCACCTCCTCTTTCTTCGACAACGAGCTTTTTGACTGCCAGACGTTCAGTATCTTCAGATGTGATCGATCTGCTTTCAACAGCGATCGTGAATCCGGCGGCGGAGTTCTAATAGCTGTGAGGCGAGACATTCATTGCGAGCGTGTAATTGTACCGTTGACGGAGAATGTGGAGATGGTCCTGGTTAAAATGCAGTTTTCCGACAGGCGAGTCTTTGTTTGTTGCCTTTATATTCCGTCCAACTCCACCGTTCATGCTTATCAATCCTACGCTGAAGCTTTGGAAAAGACATTCGAAGAAATCGGCTTCGAATCAAACGATTTGCTGTACTTCCTCGGCGATTTTAATCTACCAAATGTAACGTGGTCTCGCGAGGTCGATGAAGATAACATCGGTATGCCAAAATGTTCTTCTTATACAAACTTTCTGATCCCGAATGGCATCGGCTGCAGCGCTAAAGCCGAATTGATAAATATATTCTTCAACTATGGACTCCATCAGGTTAACGACATCGAAAACTTCCAACATCGCATCCTTGATCTGATATTTTGTAACGAGGCCGAGAACGCTTTTGTTTCAAAAGCTGAACCGCTAAGCAAAGTAGACTTGTTCCACCCACCAGTAGAGTTCAGTGTTAGAGTGGGACCAAATCCTATCCAAGGAGTCGCTCCACCATCAACTGCAGAGTGGAATTTTCGGAAAGCCGATTATCAAGGCTTCGCTGCGTACGTCGAATCAATTGATTGGACTAATGAATTGTCTAATGAAGCTAGAATTGACGAGAACGTCAACCGATTTTACGACATTCTTT
>CM055403.1:48352650-48396805 GCA_029228625.1 Pseudolycoriella hygida | reverse complement strand
GTTAACGACATCGAAAACTTCCAACATCGCATCCTTGATCTGATATTTTGTAACGAGGCCGAGAACGCTTTTGTTTCAAAAGCTGAACCGCTAAGCAAAGTAGACTTGTTCCACCCACCAGTAGAGTTCAGTGTTAGAGTGGGACCAAATCCTATCCAAGGAGTCGCTCCACCATCAACTGCAGAGTGGAATTTTCGGAAAGCCGATTATCAAGGCTTCGCTGCGTACGTCGAATCAATTGATTGGACTAATGAATTGTCTAATGAAGCTAGAATTGACGAGAACGTCAACCGATTTTACGACATTCTTTACGATGGTGTTACATTATTCGTTCCATTAAAAAGGCCGAGAACAGCTGACAACCCGCCGTGGTACTCTAAGCGTCTAACCAGACTAAAGAATCGGTTATCCAAAGCTCACCGTTGCTACAAACGTAATGCTATTTTTTCCAACTATTTAAAGTTTTGCTCGATTCGAAAGCAATTCCAGCAATGTCGTGATCTATCATACCGTCGCTACATAGCTGAAACAGAAAGAAATTTCATCGATGACCCTTCGAAATTCTGGACTTACGTTAAGTCTAAGAAAAAAACAGATGGCTTTCCGACACACATGAAATTTAACGACGCTAAAGCATCAGACCGTGCTGTGATCTCATCTTTTTTTGCTGATTTTTTCGAATCTATCTTTGACTCAACCGACTATAATGGCGATTCGGACTCGCTGAATGAGATAAGACAACAGGTTGACATTGGAAATTTATCGATTTCTTACGAAATCATCGAACATTATATGAACGATATTGACACATCGAAAGGTCAAGGTCCAGACAAAATCTCTCCTCTTCTACTGAAAAACTGTGCCTGCGTGCTCACCAAACCTCTACACTTCATCTTCAACAAATCACTAAGCGCTCAATTTCCAACCAAATGGAAATCATCGTATTTGACTCCGATTTTTAAAAGGGGAGCTCGCAACGATGTAGAGAATTACAGAGGTGTAGCCATCCTACCAACTTTCGGGAAATTATTCGAATCAATCGTTAGCGACATGCTAACCGATAAGTTTAAAGCCTGCATTTCGCTTCGTCAACACGGCTTCATGAAAGGACGATCTACTTCGACCAATCTCATTGAGTTCACACACAAGACATTAATCACAATGGAAAATGGTTACCAGATGGACTCGGTGTACACCGACATCAAGAAAGCTTTTGACAGGGTGAACCACAAGCTCCTCATCGCTAAATTACACAAATTAGGCATCCACTCGAATTTGTTGGAATGGTTGACTTCTTACCTCAGCGGAAGAATGCAGTATGTCAAAATAAACGGTCACGAATCCCGTTCGTTCCCAGTGACGTCAGGAGTCCCACAAGGAAGCCATCTCGGCCCTATTTTGTTTCTGTTATTTTTCGACGACATTACAAAAGTAATAAAACATTCGTCATGTCTCCTGTACGCTGACGACCTAAAGCTGTTCAAAGAAGTGAGAAATGTCCGGGATTGTTCCGCTATTCAAAGAGACTTAGAAGCGATCTCCGAATGGTGTCATCGAAATGCATTACAACTCAGCATCAGTAAGTGTCAAATAATTTCATTTCACCGAAACCATCATCCGATTCACTACGTCTACGAGATTGACGGATCGGTTTTGGAACGAGTTTCCGAAATTCGTGACCTAGGCGTTCTACTGGACTCGAAGTTGGACTTCAACAGCCACATAGAGCACATCACCTCAAAAGCTTACGCCATGATCGGATTTGTTAAAAGAATTTGCTTCGAGTTTCGCGATATCAGAGCGCTGAAAAGCGTCTACTGCGCCCACGTCCGTTCGTATCTGGAGTACGCTTGTTTGGTTTGGCAGCCATATTGCGCAGATAAACAGATCGCGATTGAGTCAATTCAGAAGAAATTTGTTTTGCACGCTTTGAGGCGAACTGTGAAAAGGGACGAAAATTTCCGTCTCCCACCTTATGAGTCACGCTGTGATATCCTGGGTATCGATACTCTGAAAAGGAGACGATCCAATCTTGGAGCATTTTTCATCTTCGACGTCTTACGCAACCGAATTGATGCACCAGAAATTCGTTCCCGTATCTCCATCAATGTTCCAACGAGAAACCTGCGAGATCACAAATTTCTAACAACGACCTTTCACCGCACTGACTATGGTATGCACGAACCACTAAATGAATTGTGCATGAACTTCAACGACTTTTCGCATCTCTACAATACCACAGTATCGAGAAACATTTTTCGAAGCCAAGTTAAATCAGTTGTTTTGCCGAACGTCTTGCCGCATGAACGCTATTTGGACCGATAAATTATGACATCGATTTTTCAATTTTCTTCTCAATTTTTATTTTTATTTTATCCGTTATTGACGACGAGAACGCTTTTTATTTTTTAAGAAGGTTTTTCGATTTTTATTTTTTCATTTCTTCTTCTTCATTTCTATGCATTTGATTTTTTTTTTTTTTGTTTTTTGTTCTATTTTCTTTTTAATTTACATTTTTTGTTTCTATTTTTATCTTGACTTTTAAAGTTTTTCAATTCGCTTCTTCTCACTGTTATCAGTTAGCATGTAATGCCGTTGATAATGTAAATAAATAAATAAAACAATGCTGTGCAGAAGTGGCAGACGAACTGGTCCCACAGCTTCAACCGAAACAAATCGGCGTCGGGGTGAAAGGAGGTTCAGAGGCAGCGGTACACGCCGTTCGCATATTTGTCCAAAAAAATCAATCAGCAGAAATTACCGTAAAGGTCGACGTAAGTAATGCTTTTAATTCAATTGACAGAATCTCCTTCTTAAGAGATATCGAAGAGAAATTGCCAGCGATTTACCCATACGTCTACCAAAGTTACGCAACCCCGTCAAACTTGTTTTATAATAAATCCATTATCCTGTCAGCGACAGGTTGTCAGCAGGGGGATCCTTTAGGCAGCGTCATTTTTAGTCTCGGAATCAACAACGTCATTCAAAGTCTAACATCTGACCTAAACCTATGGTATTTGGATGACGGAACCATAGGTGGCGTAATGTCCTCGACGATTTATCAGTTTTGAAAGCGAGATTTAAGTTGTTGGGACTTGAACTTAACGAACTTAACATTTCGAAGTGTGAAGCTTTCATTTTCCCAAACGTGTCAGATAATAGAAAGCTAGAAATCGTGACGAAATTAGATAAAATCGCACCCGGAATTTCATACATCTCGGAGTCTGAATTTTGCTTGCTAGGAGCACCCATCACTGAATTATCCATTGAAAAAGCATTCGAAGAAAAGCGAGAAAATCTGGAATTTTTTCTTGAACGATTGCAAGAAATCCATCCTCATGTTGCCTTACACCTCCTGCAACGTAGTTTATGGATTCCTCGCCTGTCATACCTTCTCCGGTGTGCTCCACTGTTTAAATTTAGTAGTTTGCTGGTAAACGTAGACACGAAAATCAAGATGGCACTTGAATCGATGTTAAATTTGAATTTTTCTGAACAAACATGGCTTCAATGCTCTTTGCCGGTGAAGCACGGAGGGATAGGAATCCGCTCGTGCGAGGACTTAGCAACCCCTGCCTTTCTGTCGTCAATTCACAGTACAAAGTCTTTAGTCGGATAAATCCTAAAATCTCACGACATCGAGACCTCGTACATGGAAGAGGCACTTTCGGCATGGAAAATATTATCGCTCGAAGAACAGTCACCCAAAGACCCAACCTTTCAATCAAACTGGGATGCATCCATCATTCAGAACAAAGGAGGAAAAATCCCAAGACTATCCCCAATTGACAATGCGCGAATGTTAGCTCTTACACGCCCAGAATCGGGCGCATGGATGCACGCACTGCCATCTAAAAACCTAGGCACTCTTCTGGACAAAACATCACTCCGTATTGCCATCTCCCTTCGGGTAGGTGGCACAATCTGCAAGCAATTTCAATGTGTATGCGGCTCTAAGGTGAAAGGCGACGCTATTCATGGCTTGTCCTGCAATAAAAGCCCCGGGAGATATAGTAGACATTCATCGTTAAATGCTGTAATTAAAAGAGCTCTCTGCTCAGCAGGCTTTGCGTCTGTTCTCGAACCACCCGGCCTGATCCGGGAGGATGGTAAGCACCCAGACGGGATGACAATATTCCCATGGAAGAGAGGGAAGTCACTAGTATGGGACGCGACGTGTTGCGACACCTTCACCCCGTCATATCTAAGCCGCACATCGAAAGAAACCGGAGCGGCAGCTAATAATGCGGAATATAGAAAAGCCACTCTGTACAAATCGATAGTACAGAATCACGAGTTCGTGGCTTTTGCGGTGGAAACTCTTGGACCATACGGTAACGGAACAAAAATATTCGTGAACGACCTGGGAAAAATGCTAATAGAAGCTTCAGGCGACCCGAGATCGAAAGCATTTTTCATGCAAAGAATCGGAATCGAAGTTCAACGCGGTAACTCCACCAGCATTTTAGGAACGATCCCAAGCGGGGAATCGTTGAGTGAAATTTTTTGTTTATAATTTTTTAAATCTGAAACTAATAAAAAAATATGCAAATTTCAAAAAAAAAAGAATTTACTTACTTCTGAGACTTAACCTTATTTTTGATAAAGAATTCACAAAAAATATAAAACTTGATGTTCCACGAGTCGTTTCGTCCCGCCAGGCACCCATATTTGAACGTTCGTGCCAAAAAACTCAATTGTAATATTCACACATTTGCAGTTACTAAAGGTCTGAAATCGGAGTAAGGTGACGCATTTAGCTTCGATACGCAAAAAAATTAAAACGAAGTCACGTTGTGTTTTCAAAAAATTGCGTCACAAATGCCAGAGCCTACAACGAAATAATATTTCTATGCTTTCAGTTTTTACACTGCAAAAATTTGACTTTTTTTGCGCGACCGAACAGTACAATCTGTTCAAATTAAAATTTTTGAGTGTGAAATGTGAAAGAGATGAAAAATTATTACGCTGGTGGGCTCGGCATTTGTGACGCAATTTTTTGAACACAACGTAATTTTGTTTTGAAAAAAGCGCTGTAATTTTTTCAGGAAATTAAAACTTTGAACACAAGTTTCCAATCAAACAAACTTTTGCGTATTATCAGCGATAGCGTGACCTCAAGCGATATCATTAATTTTGGAAGCGGTTTTACGGACTGTGTCACACTCTACCTTATAAGAGGTAGGGAATGCAAAACCGACCGGTTTTCCGAAACCGGTTTTCGGTATTAAAATAACAAAACCGGTTTTGAAAAACGGTTTTACGGTTTTCAATAAAATTGTTCGAATTTTGAAAACATTTGTTATTCATCTGACTCAAGGCCGTAGCCAGCTGGCTGGGGGGGGGGGGGAGGTGTAGGCTACCCCCCTCATGGAACTTATATTTTGTTTAATTTTCACATTAATATCTTCGCTAATTTTTGTCAAATCTTCCATATTTCTTTAAAAAAATTTCCCTGAGCGGCTTAACAAAGCATCGTAGGGCTTTAGTCCAAATCATTAATTCTTCCATAACTTGAATCTACCTATTTTCAGTTTTACTTCAAATAAAATAAACCAATGTATTGAGAGCATAACTTTTTTTTATTGCGAAGAGGACAGCCTGGATACGATTCCAGGAGTCGAAAAAATAATTTTGGTGCCTTTGGTTTATTTTTAAATTCGATTTCCAGCTTGCACACTCAAATTTTCTGAAGAAAGGTCGATTTTCTTAACATTCATCTTTTTCAGAACATTATTTGTCAAAAAATTATTGTCAATATTCGAGATTATGGTTGGAATCGACTCTTTAAGGTTGAGAGAAGATATTTCAATCGATATTCAGTTCAGGGAGGCTGAAAAAAAAATTTTTGTGAGCGAGAAGTTTGAAAAATGATAAATTTGACCTTTTTTTTCGACGTTCATGACATGCCATCATAAGTTGCAGTCACAAAAATTCTGACAAATGATAATACTCTCTTCAGGGAAGGAATAGGGATCTCAAAAAGGCATTCATTACAAAAAAACAGCCACTTACTTTGACCATATGAGTCGAGCCAACTTCTAATACAGAGACATTTAAGTGGAGCTAAATTCTATTCAGTCATATGAATGAAATGATAGTTATTTGTGTATACCTGTTTTTGACGATTATTGACGGATGGACATAGAATTCAGAAGTTTTAGCATTTTTCACAAGGTAACGGGTAGACGCAGAATTCACAAGTTTTTTGTATTTTTCACGAAATAACGGGTAGCAATAGAATTCACAAGATTTAGCATTATTCACAAGATAACGGGTAGAATATATTTCACAAGAGTTTACTTTTCACAAGAACACGAGCTTGGCCCTTAATATTCGACCTAACATTTTACAAGATTTTAGCGTATGGTGTTAGCGTTATTCTACATCGTTATCGGCAAGTGCTAAAGTTAGCGATAGAGGTGAGCGGGTTACCCGAATTGTTACCCGAAAAATATTCTTTTGACTAAAAATTTTTTTTCACGTTTGAGCATGCTCAACAGTCTCAAAAGCCTCAATTAAATTGTGAAAAATATTTTTGTCGAAAATGAGTACAACCAACAGTCTCATTGGCTAAAACAAATATTTTTCACCATTGAGCATGCTCAACAGTCTCAAAAGCCTCAATAAAATTTTAGAAAATATTTTTGTCGAAAATGAGTACACTCAACGGTCTCATCGGCTAAAAAAAATATTTTTCACAATTGAGCATGCTCAACAGCCTAAAAAAGTCTCGAAATAAGCATACTCAGCGATCTCAAATAGTCTAAATGAGTGTGCTCAATGACCTCAGGCAGTCTAAATCTAAAAAAAAAATTAAAATGACTGTACTCACTGGTCTCATTAATGATGATTTTATAAAAAAAAGCGAAATTGAGTACTTTTGAGTTTTTTCAGAAATTGAGACTGATTTGAGGCTGTGAGTACACTCAATTTTAGTACTCACTGAGACTGCCATTTTCACTCGGGAAGGCTTATAACTTCTTTAACGGGCGGTTTTGGCTTAGTATGGAAGCTTTTTTCTCTCTTCGATATTTAGGAACCGCCCGTTAAAAAAGTTTGAATGTTTTCACCGGTTGGTGCATTTTTTCCATAAAAGTAAGAATTACAAAAAAATTGCTCTAGCCGGCCGTTATTTTTAAATTTTTACAAAGGGCGGTTCCAGAATATCAACTAGGGTGAAAAGTTTCAATACAAAGTCGAGACCGCCCATTGAAAAAGTTTTAAGCTCACTATCGGCTAGAGCATTTTACGAAACGCTCAATTTTTCAAGAAAAACGCTCCAGCCGGTCACGGTTTTTTAACTTTCTGAATGGGGGGGTTTCAAAATATCAACGAGTATGAAAAGCTTCCATATAAAGCCGAAACCGCCAGTAGAAGTTCTCTACCGGCTAGAAAATGACTTTGAAAGACTTTCAAACGGACTCCCTCTTAACTTTTGTACATTTGTGTGTGTGTCAGCTTTAAATATGAAAGTTGACGATTCTCGAATCAAACAATAGTTCCCAATATTTAGTTTAATTTCTTACAGTTGTAATGCTGGTTGTGCACTATCAATCTAAAATGGCAGGTTCATCATGTAATTCGAACGATATCGCTAATATTTTGAATTGTGCTGGACAATCATTCCTTGATAGTTCGGAAAAGTATTTGCATACAAAAATTGCACCTGTGATTCGAAACATATTAACAATCAATGACCTGGATGTAGCCGTAGTGTTCGCAGAATTTAGTGACAGCAACATCTCGGACATTGAACATTTTTTGAAAAATGTCTTTAATGTTGATATGCTTCCACAAGGCGAAAAGGTTGAAAACTATTTGGGCGATTTTCTAGATGCCAAGACAGATTCACTTTTTCATGATGTCTGCAAAAAAGCTTACACTTCAAGTCAGCTTACACGGCTAAATTTTACTTTACGTAAGTGTCACAAAATAAGTGTCTCAGAGAACTATGGCTATGTCACAGAGAACTATGTGGTTAGTGGAATGTGCATTCGATGTTTGGTTCCTCCTCCCTGTCGTACTATGGTCGGCCGCCAACTTTTGACATTTGATAACGACTCAGTAAGACTAGGAACAGAATTAAGTTATAAGGTTACAAGGTTACAAGCCACATACGTTTGCTGTCTCAGTTTTTAAATTTGACATTGGTTGAAAAAACGAGACAGCAAATGTATGTGGCTTGTTACCTTATAACGTAATTATGTTCAGCTATAGCTAAACATCTTAGAATGTAAAAAAAAAATTTCGTACACTTACGTAAAGTAAACTTTCACCTATTTGGTGTGCAAACAATCACTTTAACTGGGGAGTTGAAGTCAATGTCAAAATTTCTATGCACCGTAACTTCGAAAGTTCTAAACCGATTTTGCCGAAATTCAATTGTATAATCATTTTTCGATTATATTTCAGGAAAAAAAAATTTTGAAAATTGGTCAAGTGAAGTTATCGTGTTGACAGACGGACGTACAAATTTTTTTGCATATTTATTTCTCTTATTTAGACCTTAAAACGAAAAACTGACCAACTCACCGGTTCCGATCCCGCTGGTTACAAACGTCTGTTAGAAATGATTCAAAAACTTTAAATGACTTGAAGAACAAGCGTTTGGTGTATTGAAAAGACAATTAAGAGAAATATTTTTCAGGAGCTCATCTCCTACGGTAAAGTGTAGAGTAAAGCGTTAAAGACAAGTACGAATCTTACGGGGGAAACTGTAGCTCTCTGTTTTAAATTGTTATAGAAACAAATTAAAAAATAGTTTAATCAACCAGGAATTGATGCTCGATGTAATGTTTGCGTTGGACACACAACACAATAGCGCAATTATTAATTCATCGAGCGAATGTTGTCAATATAGTAATTACAGCCAGCGGTCGAAATAATGGAAAAATCCAATAGCAACAACGCTTTCATCGACAGTTAGCAGCTTTGTATTCAGCAATGACGTTCACCGCCATAAGTTTGTTGTGGACAATTTTTCCGCAATATCAGGAACATATTCTAATAAATCAGTTGAACAATCACTTCAAGTTTGACTCTAACATTTTCGTGCTGGATCCATCGGCCGACCAAAACCGATTTTTGGTCCTAAAAAATAATGTCGAACCAACGACCCAAAGTTTATTTGTTTTTAAAACTGTCAACGGCAAGATTGGAGGAATAGAATATTCAATACCGTTAGAGAAGGAAAGCGTCGGCAAAAAGCCGTTTTTAATTGTATCGACAATGGGTAGAAACTTTGGGGAAATCTTCGATTATTTAATTTACATAAAGGAACTTCAGAAGCGTTACTGCAGAATCAAAATTGGAATATTTTTCCCCAAAGCGATTTCAAAAACAGAAATGGTAAAGATTTTGCTTTGGCTTTGGAGGAACGCAATTGTAAACGCTTTTATAGCTTACGACACAAAGAGGAACGATTCGGATCATTCGTTAAATATTTTCAACTTCGATAATGCTAGCGTGACCAGATGTAATTCCCTAGATGACATCTTCCCAAATCTAACTACACGTTCTCAACAGTATTTATTTCGAATCTATGAAACAAATCCTATTAAAACACTAATTTTGAATGATATACTTAAATCACTAAACATTAGATTTAACGTAGTGCCGTCAAGTTCAGTTGCAGATGATTTGATCGATATTTTGCCTTCTCTGCAACTCATGAAACAGACGATGAATTACACTCATTTATACCCAATGCAGAAGACAACAATTGTACTTGTGGTGCCTAAAGCCTTACCATATTCTGATTTTACCAATTACTTAACCACAATAATCTACGATCATTTTTTCATTATTTCTTCGGTCACAATAGTTTCTGCGATGATCGTCTTGACTGTAAGTCGTTTCATTAAAAAGAGAAAAGTGTATTTCTTTCAAACCTTGGTCGATGTTCTGAATACATTTTTGTTGAATGAAAATGGGGCCATCGCTTACCGAAAGCTGTTTCGTGTGGAAGACGAAAGACGAAATAGAAATGTTTTCAGATTTTTACGAGCTCGCTTAGGTGCTTCCCAAAAATAGTAGAGCAAAAAACGGAGGCTTTACTCATAAAAGCTTGATGTGATAATTTGGCAACATAAGAGAACTTTGAATAACAGATGCTGCACGAACCTGAACGATTCTATATTAAGCGTTTGGAGTAAGATGAATCACACAATAAAATTTCGCTAAATTAGTGATTTCGTACTTTCTAAATGTGATAGAAAATTGCCCGAAAGCCAACATTGAAAATCCGTCTGAAGCAACGGTATAAATAAATTTCAAATGAGTTCAAGGATTTTTTCTCGACGAAATCGACGAGTGAAAATCTTACGAGATTTTTGTTAGTTTATTTAAATCAGTCACAATCCAAACTACCTTTGAATTTGAATTAGTTTTTAGTGTGCGTTGAGAATAGTTATTTTCGTAACAAGGATGGAAAGCGAGGATTTCCCGGATTTTTGTGTATTTGTATACCGAGAGAGTAGTTGTAACACAAGTGGGAATGTGTTGTTCGAGGCGACGGACGCCGAGACAACACATTCTTACGAGTGCTGACGGAACTGATTTTTTATTCGTTGCGAATCGAAACACACGGAGCACATAAATCGAATTGAACATCAGGTAAAAAAATATTAAACAAATACTAAAAATTCACACATTTTGATACGTTGTTTATTATACAAACACGAGAAATTTCTTGAATGGCGGAAAATTGATGACAGAATTTAACGAAAACGAACCAATTTCTACATTCTGACCAAAGGGCATAAACAATCAAAAACCATTTTCATAAGAAAATCTGGTTTTTTACATTTTTTCTTCGCAACGCCATTTCAATATGGCGTAAGTACAAATTCATATCACGAAGCCAACCAACACGTCAGCCACCTTTACGCTTCTACAGTTGTATGACCACTACATGATGATATAGTGTATAAAAATAACACACGCACGCATGTAAATGCTGTGCGTACATTCATACGTTATACGAAAAACTTAACAGAAAGTACATGGCTCGTACATGGCATTATTGGAGGTTCAGGGAATTAAAGTGTTTCTCCGTGGCCGGAAAAAATCCTACTAATACTCGTACAGAGACATTTAAGTGGGGTTAAATTCGATGTTTTCTGAGAGCAAAAGCATGTCAGAAACTCGTGTTCTCGATTCCTATCGGAGGGAAATCTTAATACTTGACAAATTTTCTTTTCTGCTCACTCCTATTCAGTCATATGAATGAAATGATAGTTATTTGTGTATTTGTTTTTGACGATTGATTTCAAGCAATTTCACTTCGGTCTAAAAACGAAAATGTCTAATGGTGAAATCCCAAAAAAACTTACAAAAACTCCCTCATTTTCGACCCCGTCGCACGTAATAGTACATTGCATCACAAGGAGGAACAATTGTTCAGTGGTTCAGTTTTTCAGTGATAATAATATTACCTTGAGTATAATGTTTTCATTTCTCTATCGGCAGTGAAAGGTGGGAAGAAAAGACTTTTCTTCCCAACTGTCGTTTTCAGTCCTGGTCTAAAAAGTGATGTTCAAATGTAAGCCTAAAACGCGCCTTTTTGGATGCAAGTTTGGCGAGAAAATATGGCGTTTTTTGCCCGTCTGCGCGAAAACGTTTTTTTTCTAACCAGTGCGTTTAAATCAAACCAACTGAACTACCCTAAACTAACAATTTCAAACGGGATAAAAGTCCGCAAACTTAATTTCAAATTATTGATACAACACACACGCTTTCAACTGATTAATGGATTTTTTTTTGTTATTGACATGATGACATGCTTCAGAAAATAACACATTTCGAACAGTTGCGTTTTAAACTTCTCTGTATGTCTCGCTTAAAGGTAACATTGGGGTTGGTGAATGCTAACAAGGATGATAATTTGAACGCTAAGTATCAGAAAATCAGTCCATTCCAACCCTGAACGTCACCTCTCCAAAGGTGATTCTCACACCAACGTTTTCGCATCGTATGTTTTTTGTGTTTGCCGAAATGATGATATACAGCTCGTCCAAAATGAAATTGATACGAAAAATACAAATCTTTTGTTTAAAACAAAAGATTTGCACATTTCGTATGAAATTCATTTTGGACGAGCTGTAGTGCAATTAAGTTTGCATAGAATTAAAGACACACGGCGAAATGGCAAGTAAGTTGCGTTGTTTGTCATTCATTGATTTCTTTACACCTCGCGATGAACGAAATGTTTGTTTCATACAAACAAACGCTATTTTATACTACTTCAATGCGCAAATCTACTCAGGATTTCAGTGTTCAAAGTGTAAATTGTTCCCCGAATAATATTCTCTAATCGTTAGTCACTTCTTTCCAAAATTCAACGACTAGTTTATGTCTACATTCCATACAACAATTTGACGGTACCTACGAAAAATTCAGTTTTATCAGCTGGGAATTAAGCAGTATGTAGTCAGGCTGTTTAACCTATGCAAAAAATCAGTTTAACTGGGAAGTTGAAGGCAATGAGCCAAAATTTCCATGCACCGTAACTTCGAAAGTTCTAAACCGATTTTGCCGAAATTCAATTGTATAATCAATTTTTCGAATATCTTTCAGGAAAAAAAAATATTTTGAAAATTGGTCAAGTTTAGTTATCGTGTTGACCTACAAATTTTTTTGCATACCTATTTCTCTTCTTTAGACCTAAAAGCGAAAAGCTGACCAACTCCCGGGTTCCGATCCCGCTGGTTACAAACGTTATGGTTAACGCGATATACCCTTTTTCGAATACCTTCGTCAGTTGCGAATTAACCCATGGGCAAAGTGGGCACATGACCATGGCGCTGGAAAAAATTGACATCTGAAGAAATGGCTATCGTAAACAAGTAATTTCAAACTGGCGCGTCAAGAGGTTTAGTACACCAAATGTACCTGCGCTGCAACACTGCATAATGGTCCATATAATGTTCTATTTAACTTTAGTATACATTAGTGCACTTTAGTACACGTTAACGTCCGTTAAATCGGGAAATGTTAGACACAGAAATCCGGAAATGTTAATAACAAAAAGTTAGAAACTGAAATCGGAAAATTGAAGAAACAAAAATCGGCAAATTGGAGAACCAAAAATCGGGCTCGTAAATGAAAAAAATAAATTGCCAAATTTTCGCCTGCTATTTTTCTTACGATTCTGCTATTTTAATAGAAATCAGGACTATTTCGTTCAAAATTTTCGCCTGCGGTGCAAACTATCTTAGCCCTGCAAATGTATTGTATCTTTTTCACTGAATTTAAAAATCGGGAAATCATGCGAAAAAAACGGGAAATTAGGATAAAAAAATTGGGAAATCACTTTCAAATTTTTAGGATTCCGGGAAATTTACTTTGGATTCCGAGAAAAAAGAATAAATAAAAATAAAATTTTTGCAAAGATTCACTTTAGCATCATCAAAAAATATGCGCTGGATTTTAGTGTGCCAGTGGCGCTAAAATGCTAAACGCTCCACTGACCTTCGTATCTACGTACGGGTCTAATCAGTGCATTTTAAAGGTATCCTGTGGAACCATGTTTTACGTCTATTAGATTTAAAAAATTTCGATGACTTGAAGAACAAGCGTTTGGTGTATTGAAAAGACACTTGAGAGAAATATTCTTTAAGGACCTCATCTCCTAAGGTAAAGGGTAGAGTAAAGCGTAACAGATACTTACGAATCATACGGGTGAGGCTGTAGCTCTCTCGATGTATCTAATGTTTGCAATGGAGTGCGGCTCAATTTTGAATTTTTCCTTGTGTTACAATGGAATCTCGTACGATAAATGCGGATAACGTACGGTATATGCGTAAAATCAGCACACAAATAGATTTTAATAGTGCCATCTTGTGTAAAATTATTCAAAATTCAATTAACATACTAATGCTGAACGGAATAAAAGGGTTTATAGCACTATTTATTAATAATTCATCGAGCGAATGTTGTCAATGTAGTAATTACAGACAACTGTCGAAATAACGGAAAAATCCAATAGCAACAACATTCCGTCAACATTCAACACTCCATCAACAGTCAGCAGCTTTCAATTCAGCAATGACGTTCACCGCCATAAGTTTGTTGTGGGCAGTTTTTCCGCAATATCAGGAACATATTCTAATAAATGAATTGAACAATCACTTCAAGTTGGACTCTAACATTTTCGTGCTGGATGCATCGGTTGACCAAAACCGATTTTTGATCTTAAAAAATAATGTCGAACCAACGGCCCAAAGTTTATTTGTTTTTAAAACTGTCAACGGCAAGATTCAAGGAATCAAAAGTTCAATTCAAATAGAGAAAGAAAGCGTCGGCAAAAAAACGTTTTTAATTGTATCGACAGTGGGCAAAAGCTTTGGGGAAATCTTCGATTTGTTAATTTACATGAAGGAACTTCAGAAGCGTTACTACAGAATCAAAATTGGAATATTTCTCCTCAAGGTGATTTCAAAAACAGAAATGACAAAGATTTGGCTTTGGCTTTGGAGGAACGCAATTGTAAACGCTTTTATAGCTTACGACACAAATAGGAACGATTCGGATCATTCGTTAAATATTTTCAACTTCGATAATGTTATTGTGAGCAGAAATAATTCCCTAGATAACATCTTCCCGAATCTAATTACACGTTCTCAGCAATATCAATTTCAAATTTATGAACCAATTTCTACTGAAACACGAATTTGGAAAAATATACTTAAATCTCTAAACATTAGATTTAACGTGGTGCCGTCAATTTCAGATACAGATTTGCCTAAAATGATTAAAAATGATTCGATCGATATTTTGCCTTCGCTGTCACTCATGAAACTGTCGATGAGTTACACTCATTTATACCCAATGCAGAAGGCAACAATTATACTTGTGGTGCCTAAAGCCTTACCATTTTCTGATTTTACCAGTTACTTAACCACAATAGTCAACGACCATTTTTTCATTATTTCTTCGGTCACAATAGTTTCTGCGGTGATCGTCTTGACTGTAAGTCGTTCATTAAAAAGAGAAAAGTGTATTTCCTTCAATCCTTAGTTGATGTTCTGAATACATTTTTGTTGAATGAAAATGGGGCCATCGCTTACCGAAAGCTGTTTCGTGTGGAAGCGTTCGTAATAGTTCCACTGACGCTAGGAGGCTTCGTCATGGTACATTTTATTCTATCAATTTTCCAAAGTTATCTAATTAGACCATTTTATCATCCTGAAATCGAGTCAGTGGAAGATTTTTACAAGATTACGAAAAATCCTGTTTTATATTATCACGAGCCTTGGCGAGATCAATGCATTGAGTGGTTGAGTAATTTATTTAAAAATGGAAACTGGAGCAGCAGAGTACACATCATACCATTGGAAGACTTTGCAGTTATGCTTTTTCAATACAACTCTTCCGCGGCGTATGTGTTTGAGGAAGAAATAATAAATACCGTGATAAAATATCAGGATCGGTATAATGTCAGAGGATACCATATTCCTAAAAATGGACACCTTTCGACTTCAATGTCAGCTTATATTGTTAAGGATGGCTTTCCATTTATAGATCTGTTCAACCAAGCGATTTTAAGAATTAAAAGCTCGGGTTTGTATAAAAAATGAAATGACGATGGTGACGAAAGGATGCGTAAATATATAACGAAAAGAAATCAGGAAGCTACGCATAACGTTGACATTGACAAAATCCCAATGATGGAGGTTATTGTTTATGGTTGGATAGCGGGATTTATCGTATTCATAATTGAAATAATTTGGAAAAAATTTATGGTTTTGTATCATCGAACCGATCAATAAGATTTTATTCTATGTGAATTTTTAGTTAGTCAAGCACTGTATGTGAATCTAATAGCAATTGATTAACAAGAGAATTCATGTTTTTCGTCATAAATTGAAAATCGTGCACTAACATTGGCTCTTCGTCGTTTTATTCATTAATGGGCATTTGTTGATTGTAAATTCGTTAATTTCGCATATAACGGTCAAGCTATCATTGCTCACATTTGCTCTAGTGGCTTCTCCTCTGAAAAATAACTTGAAACTTATCAAAAATATGAATAATGAAACATTGTGAATTGATGTAAGATATCCGCAAAAATAAAAATAAATATGTGAGCGTTACAAATTAGTTTTCAATCAATTTATGAGTTAAGTCCTTCATCGTGCAAGAAAGACGAAAGAGAAATGTTTTTAGATTTTTTCAAGACGTCCCAGGGGCTAACTGAAAAAAGTAAAAACAGAGCCTTTACTCTCATAAAGCTTGATGTAATGTGGGAAAATAAGGGAACATTGAAAAACCCATCTGAAGCAACGGTATAAATGAATTTCAAAAGATTTTTTTTTCGATGAAATCGACGACCTTACGACATTTTTGTTAGTTTATTTAGATCAGCCACAATCTAAACTACCTTTGAATTAGAATCAATTTGTTTTTGTGTACCAATTGCCTATTTTTATTCTCTAAAGTTTGGCAGAGTTAGATTGTATATTTACTTCAGAATATCACATAGAACTTTTGTAGGCATTTGTGGACCACCATCACCATCAACATGCATACGAAGCGCTTGGAGTGCGCACACTTTGATTGTTCGAATTAATTGTTTGGCGCACATTTCGGTGTTATATCGTTTTATTTTAAACGATAATTGTTTCGGATAGATTTCACAATTTAAAGTTTATTATGTTTTTAAACTTAGATCGTTGAGTTGTACTTTTAGGTGAATAAAACAGTGACAATACACGAAGCGGTATAAAGGAAATATATTAATCGGGGGCAATTAGAAGCCTAAGTTTGGTTCTTCAAAGTGCAGTGCATCAACGTTGATTGAATTTTCTCTGAAAGTGCTAAGACTTCCGATTAGTTACTGGAACCGATGTTTTTATTACCTTTGTCTTACTTTGATGCCCTTTATGGACGAATTACCGCAGCTCCCATGAGTTTTGAATATAATATCCGAGTTTGAATGTCGTAAAACGAGTGGAGGCGAAGCATTCAAACATGTGCATTTGACTTACTTATTTGATCAATTATGTAGTTGATTTTATCCCATTAGCGTTCGGTTAGTTGAAAACATTCATGATTACGCATTCAAACGAACAAATGGTCATCATATTATTTTAATGAATCAAAAATAAAACGTTTTATTTGGCGTAAATGAAAAATTGTTCGTCCATTGGGTCCATTGGGTGAAATAAATCAAAGTAAACAATATTTTGTACTCCCGAGTAAAAGTTTGAGTTGAAAACAGCCTAATAGCCTGTTTTCAGCTCAAGGAAAATCGTAAGGAATGATGTTATTGTGTCGCATGGCACTAGATTTAGAATACACATGACTACTAGGGTGTTTCTCAAATTTAGATGTTAATTGGTATTCTAAGTGCCATGTAATGGGCAAGTAAAGTGAATGATGAGATCACACCCTTCCTGGTAGCTAGAAAATTTGAAATTGAAACATATCAAGTTGAGTGACTTGACTGACGATTGGCACGATATGCCGAAATGTTGATGCTTCTGAGATATGTTCAAGAACACAACTGTTCTAGTTGAGTTCAACCTGGGCGTCATTACAATGACAAAATAATTCCATTAAAATTCTCAAGCTATGATTGCCTGTTCCTTCTTTCTGATCGAAAAATCAAGTAAAATCCATTTGCTTCAATTTGAAATTCCACGATCAGGAAAAACCGAGTAATAGATAAGCTATTTTCACTCATAATTAAAAAATTTGAACACCTGGTTCTAAGCTTCCGAAAGGTCAACGAGCGATTATGCGTGCTACGAATGAAAGGCCATCTTTCAGACACAGTCAAGGACGAATATTGTGAATTGCTCACAAATATCTACCATGAACTACCAGCACACTACATCTAAATCGGCTTAGGAGATTTCAACGCCAAAGTGGGTAAAGAGGAAGTGTTCAGACCAACAATTGGAAGATACAGTCTGCAGGATGAAACGAATGAAAACGGACAGTGCTCTATCTTGCTTCCTCTTTTACTTGGATTTGGAAACTGGTATCCAAACTAACAAAACGCTGGCGAATGGAACAGTTCAAGTTCTGGGCTTTGCAGATGACTTGCATCCCGCAAGTCGTACACATTCAGCAGCAATTGACACTTTCACAAATCTGAAAATCCAAGCCGAGAGAATGGTTTAGATGATAAACGAATAAAAGATAAAATCAAGTACATGAAGACCGAGCCAATCGACAGGGAGACAAAATACGCATTGGAGAGTTCAATCTCTGGATAGTCGATGAGCTCATTTCAGATGGTGATAATACACCTAAAATTCACAGACATATCATGGCGGCAAGCAGATGATATTATGGTCTAATTAAACATTTACGCTCAAAGTTAATATGGAAGAAAACGAAGTGGAACGTGATTTTGGCGAGTCAGATAGAGTGTTGGTGGTTAAAGTCCAAAAGTTGAGGTGGGCGCGGCATGTAGCACGCATGGATAAAGAAAGAGCCCCTCGAAATTATTGCTCGGAGTGAAAAATTGGCAATACGCGGGAACGAACAGACGCAATTGGATCAAAATCCAAAATAGCGCCGAAAAAGTAAAGTAAGTAATGAGAATCGACAGATTGATTTTAGGTCATTACCTCGAGGTTGAACTCTCCAATGCGTATTTTGTTTCTCTTCCATTTATTTCCTGTTATTATTATTACAATGTTATTACATGATTAAGTCCCAATGTGCCTCGCACTGTGAAAATTAAAAAATGGAAAAATATGTAATATAACTTTAACACAAGTCAGAAAGAAACTGATTCTACACTATAGATATAGGCATAGGTATCAGAATTTTGTTTTAATTTATGTACGAGAAATTAATTTTGTTTTTCATAACATTTTTTCATCAATATACTATAATATTCCATTCATTACGCGTGCACGAAGAAAGGATATTTTTCTTTATTTACATCAAAGAGAAATTTAATGCATAGAAAAGATCAATTTAATGAGTCGCAATTCAATAGGAAACAAGGGCCTGCATTCCGAGACAGCGATGAGCCTAGACGAGCCCAAGCTGGAAGTACATTCTCAGTGTTCGGCCACTATTTCTCCTTAAAAAGATTCCCCCGCATAATTCATTGCACCCCCTTCCCTCTATCTTTAGAATAAATACCTATGCCCATAGTCGATGCATACAAATAGTAAATAAATCAATAATTAAGCTAATAGAGAATTCCCTACTCCCCTCTCAAGTTCACACCCCTCCTTAGAGCCGTTCGTTGAGCATAGATTGGAAATAATTATGCAACGAATTCTGCAACCGTGCTGGCAAGTCATTGAATAATTTCAGTCCAGAAATAGAAACCGCCTTACCCCTCGCACTGTCGTTCTTGTTGCCAGTATCACTGCCGGTTTCCTCCTTGTGTGAAAGCGATGCGATGTTCTCTCGATAGCGATTGCATAATGCGTTTTCTCCGCCAAATCACGAGAACAAAACAACCCACACTTAGCTTATGCAGACTAGAAACATTCAGCATCCCCAAACAGTGGGTCCTAAACAAGTCGTATGTCGAATGGGTCTGCTTCAACTTACATATATGTTTTAGACATCGCTTTTGGAGGATCTGGAGTTGTTTCAGGTCAGATTTATTCCCACTCCGCCATGCTCGAACCGCATAATTAAGGTGGAAATGTCCGAGCGCATAATAAATTTTCAGTAAGACTGATTTTGGAAGAATGTTCCTAATCTTACACAGGGTTGTAGCAACCGGATTTGGCTCGGTCTTCATGTACTTGGTTTTAGATTCGTTTATCATCAAACTTATTCTCTCGGCTTGGATTTTCAGATTTGTGAAAGTGTCAACTGCTGCTGCATGTGTACGACTGGCGAAATTCAAGTCGTCTGCAAAGCCCAGAACTTGAACTGTTCCATTCACCAGCGTTTTGTTAGTTTGGATACCAGCACATCTCATTCCAAAGCCAAGAGTAAGTAAGATAGAGCGTCTCCCTGCTTCAGTCCTTCTCTAACAGCAAACACATCTGACATGTCGTTTTGCCCCTTGAAACGACATCTCCTGCCATCCAATACCATCAGAAGACGAATATAATTTGTTTCAAAGCCCAGCTCCTTCATAGCCGCATAAAGCTCCAGACGCTTGGTCCTGTCGTAAGCTTGTTTGAAGCCGACGAAAAGATGATACGTCCGGACTTGAAACATTTTGCCCTTTTGCAAAATCAGACGAAGTGTGATAATTTGGTCAGTTGTTGAGCGACCTCGCCTGAATCCGCCTTGATAATCCCCAATGACACGCTCAGCCTTGGGGTTGGTGAATACTAACAAGAATGATAATTTGAACGCTAAGTATCAGAAAAGCAGTCCATTCTAACCCTGAACGTCACATCTCCAAAGTCGATTCTCACACCAACGCTTTCGCATTGTATGTTTTTTGTGTTTGCCGAAACGATGCTATACAGCTCGTCCAAAATGAAACTGATGCGAAAAATACAAATCTTTTGTTTAAAACAAAAGATTTGTACATTTCCTATGAAATTCATTTTGGACGAGCTGTAGTGCAATTAAGTTTGAATAGAATTAAAGACTTTTCTCATAGCACACGACAAAATGGCAAGTAAGTTGCGATGTTTGTCATTCATTGATTTGCTTTATACCTCGCGATGAACGAAATCTTCGTTTCATACAAACAAACGCTATTTTATACAACTTCAATGCGCAAATCTACTCGGGATTGCAGTGCTCGAAGTGTAAATTGTTTCCGAATAATTTTTTCAAATCGTTAGTTACTTCTTTCCAAAGTCCAACCTATATGCATTGACTGTTTACTCTGATGACTAGTTTATGTCTGTCTACATTTCCATACAACATACAACGGTGCCTAGAAACAATTCAGTGTTATCGGCTGGGAATTAAGCAGCATGTAGTTAGGCTGTTTAACTGGGAAGTTGAAGGCAATGAGCCAAAATTTCCATGCACCGTAACTTCGAAAGTTCTAAACCGATTTTGCCGAAATTCAATTATTTAATTAATTTTTCGATTATCTTTCAGGAAAAAAAATATTTTGAAAATTGGTCAAGTTTAGTTATCGTGTTGACAGACGGACTTACAAATTTTGCATATTTCTCTTAATATTTAGAACTTAAAACGAAAAGCTGACCAACTCCCGGGTCCCGATCCCGCTGGTTACAACCGTCATGGTAAACGCGATAAACCCTTTTTCGACGATATTCGTGTCTACGTACGGGTTTAGAGGTATCCTGTGGAACCTTTTTCGTTTAGAATGAATTACGTCCATTAGCAATGATTCGAAAAATTTCAATGACTTGAAGAACAAGCGTTTGGTGTATTGAAAAGACAATTGAGAGAAATATTTTTTGGACGTCATCTCATAAGGTAAATTGTAGAGTAAAGCGTAGAGTAAATTGTTATACAAACAAATTAAAAATTAGTTTGATCAACCAGAAATTGATGTGCGATGTAATGTTTGCGTTGGACACACAATAGCGCCATAAATAATTCATCGAGCGAATGTTCTCAATGTAGTAATTACAGGTCGCAATAATGAAAAAATCCAATAGCAACAACATTCCGTCAACATTCAACACTCCAGCAACAATCAGCAGTTTTGAATTCAGCAATGACGTTCACCGCCATAAGTTTGTTGTGGACAATTTTTCCGCAATCTCAGGAACATATTCTAATAAATGAGTTGAACAATCACTTCAAGTTTGACTCTAACATTTTCGTGCTGGATGCATCGGTTGACCAAAACCGATTTTTGGTCTTAAAAAATAATGTCGAACCAACGACCCAAAGTTTATATGTTTTTAAAACTGTCAACGGCAAGATTGGAGGAATAGAAGGTTCAATACCATTAGAGAAAGAGAGCGTCGGCAAAAAACCGTTTTTAATTATATCGACAGTGGGCAAAAACTTTGAGGAAATCTTCGATTTGTTAATTTACATAAGGGAATTTCAGAAGCGTTACTACAGAATTAGAATTGGAATATTTCTCCTCAAGGTGATTTCAAAAACAGAAATGGCAAAGATTTTACTTTGGCTTTGGAAGAGAGCAATTGTATACGCCTTTATAGCTTACGACACAAATTCGGATCATTCGTTAAATGTTTTCAACTTCGATAATGTTAGTGTGACCAGAAGTAATTCACTAGATGACATCTTCCCAAATCTTACTACGCGTTCTCAACAGTATCTATTTCGAATTGATGAACCATATATACCTGAAAAACAAATTTGGAATGCTATATTTAAGTCTCTAAACATTAGATTTAACGTGGTGCCGTCACCTTCAATTGCAGATTTGCCTAAAATGTTTCAAAATAATTTGATCGATATTTTTCCTTCGCGGGCACTCATGGCACTGACGATGAATCACACTCATTTATACCCAATGACGAAGACATCAGTTGTACTTGTGGTGCCTAAAGCCTTACCATTTTCTGATTTTACCAGTTACTTAACCACAATAGTCTACGACCATTTTTTCATTATTTCTTCGTTCACAATAGTTTCTGCGGTGATCGTCTTGACTGTAGGTCGTTTCATTAAAAAGAGAAAATTGTTTTTCCTTCAATCCTTAGTTGATGTTCTAAATACACTTTTGTTGAATGAAAATGGGGCTATCGCTTACCGAAAGCTGTTTCGTGTGGAAGCGTTCGTAATAGTTCCGCTGACGCTAGGAGGCTTCGTCATGGTAAATTTTATTCTATCAATTTTCCAAAGTTATCTCATTAGACCATTTTATCATCCTGAAATCGAGTCAGTGGAAGATTTTTACAAGATTTCGAAAATTCCTGTTTTATATTATGAGGAGCTTTGGCGAGATCAATGCATTGAGTGGTTGAGTAATTTATTTAAAAATGGAAACTGGAGCAGCAGAGTACACATCATACCATTGGAAGACTTTGCAGTTATGCTTTTTCAATACAACTCTTCCGCGGCGTATGTGTTTGAGGAAGAAATAATAAATACCGTGATAAAATATCAGGATCGGTATAATGTCAGAGGATACCATATTCCTAAAGATGGATACCTTTCGACTTCAATGGAAGCTTACATTGTAAAGGATGGCTTTCCATTTATAGATCTATTGAACCAATCGATTTTAAGAATTAAAAGCTCGGGTTTGTTTAAAAAATGGAAAGAAGAAATGGATGAAGTGTTACTAACATATACAAAGAAAAAAAATCTGGAAGTTACTCATAACGTTGACATTGACAAAATCCCAATGATGGAGGTTATTGTTTATGGTTGGATAGCGGGATTTATCATCTTCATAATTGAAATAATTTGGAAAAAAATTACGGTTTTGTGTCATCGAACCGATTAAAAAGATTTTATTCATTGTGAATTTCTAGTTAGTGAAGCACTGTATGTGTAATCTAATAGCAAGTGATTAAGAAGAGAACTCATATTTTTCGTCATAAATTGAAAGTCATGCACTAACGTTAGCTCCTCATCATTTTATTCATTGATGGGCATTTGTTGATTGTAAATTCGTTAATTTCGCGCATATTCAACGGTCAAGCTACCATTGCTCCCATTTGCTCTAGTGGCTCTTCCTGTGAAAAATATTTTCAAAAAAATGGATAATAAAATAAAACATTGTGCATTGATGTAAGATATCTGCAGAAATAAAGAATAAATGTGAGTGTTACAAATTAGTTTTCAATCAATTTAAGAGTTAAGTCCTTCACTGCGCAAGAAAGACGAAATAGAATTTTTTTTATCGTTGATTTGCATCTGTAGATTGTATGTTCCATTGATTGCATTTCAACGTATTAATTGAGGAACTAACAGTCACGGACTTTACCTAGCTCGCATTTTTTTCAATGGTTTTTTTAATGGTTTATCATCGTCTTAGTTTAATTATTAATTTTCTTTATCAATGAGTAAACGTAAAATTTCAAAAAACCGTTTAGTCTAGAATCTTAAAAAAGAAAAAGAGAAAAGTGAGACAATAACAGAAAACAATCGAACAAACAAAAAGGACTGAATACTTGAAAAGAAGGAAAATAGACATACAATATGTACTTGATTCGATGTATTTAGGCACCTTGATCGAGTTGGGCCAGTAGTGAATAAGCTGACTTATGCGATGCTGTCTTGTGAAATTCGGTAGAGTTATTCGTCAATGATCTTATGATGTCGTTTTCATGTTCGTATGTTTTTTGTCAGTACCGCTTTCGTTAGATGCTGCATAAATGAGTTAAGGTGTGGAACGTTTGTTTTCGCATGTAATTCGTTGGTAGCAATGTATCGATTTCTCATCCGACGGTTTTTCATAGATATTGCCAGTCTCAGACATTTATTTTCAAGGCTAATCAGGTTTTTATTCAGCGTTTTGTTGTGGTTCAACCAAATAGGAGTTGCATAGGTGATGACAGGTCTAATGATTGCCGTGTATAGTCTACATTTTATTGGCGTTTTTAAGCCGCTGTTTGGTTTGAGTAGAAAATAGAAATGTTTTTAGATTTTTTCAAGACGTCCTAGGTGCTTCCTGAAAATATTAAAAAAAACATATGAAGGGACCCGTACGAATCAGAATAGATGTGGCAAACAGAGATGATGTTACGAAAAGACTCGAACGTATTTAAGTAAATATTGCCTTAACTGTTAAGTGTATGAAATTACGTCCACATTAAATTGTATTGGAAATTGCCGAGAGGGCAATATTAAAAAACACGTCCGAAGAAACGATGTAAAAAAAGCCTTCCGAAAGCCTCCCCAATTGACAAAAATGTTCATCTCAATTTTTTCTACAACATAGGAAAAAACCATTTTTTTGTCTAATGCCGACCTTAGGACCGACCTAGGCTCTTCAGGAGAGGCCTTGGACAAATACTTACATAGACAAAAATATTTCCCTCCACTTTCTCTACAACATAGTGAAAAACTATTTTTTTGTCTAGGGCAGACCTTAGGACCGACCTAGGGCCATAAGAAAATGCCTCGGACACATACTGCCATATACAAAATGTTCCCTAAGCACAGGCACCGGGCCGGTCGTTTTTGAATATAATTCTGTACTTGATTACCTCTCAAATAGAAAAAGAATCAACAAAATCAGTTACGATTTATCCAATTTATGTAAGTTTTAGGGTCCTGACTGAGTCTAAGGGTTTCTAATCAAAAAATTCTCTGCCATAAAGCGGGAGACAGTCCTAGACCTTTCGATCAAACAAAATTTGAAAATCGGAAGAGATTTACTCGAGTTATGTACATAAAACATGTAGGGCCATAGCATAGACTCGTTCTTAGTGCCCTAGCTAAGTCCAAGGACTCAAATTTAAAAAGTTTCTTCCATAACTTGTCGGCCATGCCTAGATCTTTTAAACAAAAAGAAATTATGAAAATCGGAAAATATTTACATAACTGTACAAGACCGAAAACCACTTAAACGGTCCTAGCTTGGCGGCCCTTGGGCCGATAGTGCCCAGATTCAATCCCATAAAAGATATATTGATTACTGAAAATCAATTGAGTCTTACTCAAGTTATCGCGGTGACAGACGGACGGACGGACGGACAACGTTTTTATTGTTGATTCACCATCTAAGCACCAGGATCGATACTCCCCACCTACTCCCTGGTCGGAAATTGGGGTGTTTACAAACGTCGTGCTAAACGCATAAGACCTCTTTTCAAGAACTTCGTTCTTCGTACGGGTCCAAAAACAGAGCCCTTTCTCTCGTAAAGCTTGATGAGATGGTGGTGTGAACATAAGAGAACATTGAATAACATAAATAACAGATGCTTCACAAAACCATACGATTCTCTAACCGCCAAAGTAAGGTAAGACTATTTTCTTCCAGTTATAAATGTTCTGAAATCAGAGGGGGTGACGCATTAAGCTTCGATACGCAAAAAAATGTTTAAACAAAATTACGTTGAGTTCAACCCACCAGCGGAATAATTTTTCAACACTAAAGTTAGAAAATTTATATTTTGCTCATAGTTTCGTTTCTGTTGATTGACCAGCTGGTGCACTCATACATAGAAACATAGAAAAATTTTTTGCTTCTGTTATATGTTCTTCAACTGGTTTATTGCCTACTACTACACTACTACATGAACCTCTTATTGTTTTTAGTAAAAAAAAAAAAACGGCAAAAGAATTCGAAATCTCATCTAATTTGCAAAAAAGTACCAAGCCACAATGATTCCACTGAGCCATTATTTGATTACGAAACTCGTTCTGTCTTTTGACCATATTCAATTCATTCACTCAAGTGTCCATGCGTATAAATGATTTAATTGCAACTCTATAAGAACACATACATGTAAATTACACACATTTCGCATTATGATTTCGTTATTGAAGGGATTCTGTTTCATATTTTTATTTAACTAAATTCATAATAGTAGGGGTGCGTCAGAAAATTGGTTCCGCTAGCAGTAGTAAATGTAACTTGTTTGATAGCGTAAATCGTTTTTGGTGAAAAACTGTGGAACTAATTTCTTTTCTGGAAAATTGAAAATCAATTTTCCGGCCGGGAAAGCGATTTATATGAAAAAATTAAAAATCAAATAGCTTCTTAACGGATGAGTATTTTTCAGATTTTCTTTCTATGAAGAGATTGATCCAATGTCGACATTTCGTGGAAGAAATTTATTTTATAAAACAAAATGGTGGGAAACTGGTCAACGTTGGGATGTCGGGCAGGTAACAAATACAAATCGATTTTGATAAAGCGACATTTTGTGAAATGGTCAAGATTAGATCTTTCTAATTCTGCCCGGCGGAACTTCATCCAATTGGTGGTTCTGAGGGTATGAGCCAGAATTCCCACATATCTTTGAAATTGAATTCCTTCAAATTTTACACTTTTCCTGCGTATAACTTTTAGATCTTTTATAGATCTATTGCTGATGTACTACTTCCCATCCGCCGCAGGCCAAATTTCATATTTTTAGTATTCCCTAGAATTAAATTTTAACTTAAAAATAAAGCATGCTTTCTAAGATTTTTTAGCGAATATTGCCCCGCCAAGGCCCTGTCGGGACGGTTTCAGATTCAGGCAAAAGGCCCTTTGGGCTCGCCCCGATTGCCCAATATGGCCAGTCCGGGCCTGATCACATCGAATTTATAAGTTAACATATATACAATGTCCACCCCCTCAATTACACACTAAATTTCACTACTCGTTTTCCAAATTCGTTGTACTTCTTTTCCTTATCTTCGTGTAGTCCACTGCTACAAGCTGACTTTCGATTCGCCCACTCTTATCAGTTTCGAAGTTTCTTTTGTATTTTCGAGACTAATTTTTCCTCTACCTTGTTTCTGTTTGAAAGGGCACGCCGCTAGAATTTATTTCACGAAATGTAACATGGCGTAATACATTTGCATAAGGATCAGAACAGGTCAGGTCAGGTCTGGTCCGACCTGAATGTAACCTGAAACCTGAAAAACATCATCAGATCAACCTGATTTCTCCAGATCAGGTACAGGTTCAGGTTGACCTGATTAACCTGATGTTTTTTGACTTAATTGTCGAAGTAGAAGTTGAATAAAACAAACCTGAAGTTGACCACCCACCTGAATTCCTTATTCAGGTTGACCTGTTTCATTCAGTTCAGTTTCAGGTTGACAAAAAATTTATTTATTTTATTTTATTTATTTATTTATCATCATATACAAGTTTTAAGTTTATTACTAAATGTATAGCTTCATTGTGCATTGCACCGCGAAGAAGCTTATCAATTTACAATACAATTAGAGTTTAATTCATTTAGTTATATTAAGGTAAAAGTTAAAGTTTTATTTTTTCTTTTAGATTTGAATTTTTTTTTTTTTTTTTAATTTTTTATAATTTTTATTCACGAGAGGAATCAGAGAACAAGTAACAGCAGATTATTTGAATCTATTCAAGAGATCATTGTCAAGAAATTAGCATGAAACATTACTGTCTATCAATATTGGACTAGAAATTGGTGTAAGGTATGACTTGCAGTCAACCTGCTACACTTACAAGAAATCTGTATCATCTATATGGCAAAATTTATTCTTAGGAGTTCAATAAACGACCTACGAACATCAAAACACTCTGAGTTTTGGTTTGAAATTAAGAGTGGAAATTAAACACTCATTTGGCGTCTAAGTGGCAAGAGTATATGAGACAGTGGCAGCGAGCTTTGGCCCTCCGAGTGAGTGCGATCCTCCACCATCAGCCTTCCTAAAATCTTTTCTTTATTCTTTCTTCAAAAACAAAAACAAAGAGTTTCTTGAACCAACTCAAATAAGTCAAAAAAAAGAAAAAGAAAAAAATAAATCCTAATCTGGGTATTGCTGAGCTATAAGCCACTTTTTAAGCTTGTTTTCAAATCTGTGAGAAACTACCATTAACGGCAGGGTGTTGTAATAGAAGCTTCCTACTGACGATATCGCTCCGTATGCTCTCACTGTTCGTACTTTACTTGGCTGAACTCTATTCTTTTTTCTAGTGTTATATTGATGGGTGGGTAGCTCAAGGACTAAGTCGTTGTGAGTTTTTTTGTTGAGTGCTTGGTGAATAAATTTACATACGCTATTCTTATATAAACTGGATACGTTGAGAACGTTCTTGCAGTGTTCATTATATAGTTCGGTTGTAGGAGTTCTCATTGGAAGTTTGCAAGCATGTTTCAGGCATCTGTTTTGGAGGACTTGAAGTTGCTTCAGATTCTTTTTATTAGCTACACCCCATGCTCCCGTCAGATAGCTGAGATGTGAATGCCCAAGAGCATGGTATATCATCATGAGAACATTTTGAGGAACGAACCTCTTCAATTTGCAAAGAGAACCGCTTAGTGAAGCTAGTTTCTTGCACACATGTGAGATGTGATGCGCCCAGGTAAGCTTGGCATCAAAGACAAGTCCTAAATACTTGAGTGTTTCAACCGAGCTTATAATTTTCCCGTGATAAGTCAAATCGCCTCCTCCAGTGTTCAATCCTTTCTTCCATAAGTGCATGACCTTTGTTTTATCCAAATTTAGGGCTAGCCTGTTCGCTGTAAGATATTTTCCGATGAGATCAAGGTCGTGGAGTAGCTCCTGTTCATTTGTGCGATACGACATAATAGAGCAAAATACTCCTGTGTCATCCGCAAATAAACTGACAGTACCTTTGAGAGGTAGTTGGTGTATGTCATTAATGAATACAAGGAATAGCAAGGGACCCAACACACTTCCTTGAGGCACACCATTTTTAATTGACATCAGTTTGCTAGATTTATTATTTATCTTGACAGTTTGGTTTCTCCTACTGAGGTAATCTTTTATTAAGTCTAATGCAATTCCCCTTATGCCAGAGGCATCTAGCTTACTCAATAGGATCTCATGATTTACGCAGTCAAAGGCCTTCTTGAGATCTAGGAATAAGGCACTGGCCACTTTTCCTCTATCCATATCCCTCAGAATTTTGTCTAAGAGTTTGTATGTGGCTGTGTGCGTACCACACCTTCTTCGAAATCCATACTGCCTAGAATATAGGAATCCCTTTTTTCTCAAAAAATTAGTTATTTTGTCATATATGGTCTTTTCAAAGATTTTGTTCAGCACAGGAAGAATGGAAATGGGACGGTAATTACTAGGATCATTTTTGTTGCCAGACTTGTAAATAGGGATGACCGAAGCTATTTTCAAGCAATCTGGGTAGATGCCGGTTCGAATGGTAAGGTTTATAATAGAAGTCAAATAAGGCGTTACGATATCTCTGACACTTTTCAGTGATTGGGCGGTGATGCCATCCATACCTTCACTCTTCTCCGGATCAATGGAAACTATAAGATTCATAACTTCTGCCTCTTTCGTTGGTCTAAGAAATATGCTAGCAGCGGAGGTTTTCATGGTTCTAAACTGATTGAAGTCGCCATCTTGTCGGAGGCCTTGTGTTACTTCGCCTCCAATTCTCGCGAAATAATTATTAAGGACCTCTGCTTTTTCCACATCCTCATGATAATCAACTCCATTCAGTGTAATCTTTTCTATATTCTTCTGCTTGGAGTGTTTTCCCCTACCTAGCAGTCGATTTATGTTCCTCCAGGTTTTTCTGCGGTCATTCACAGAACTACTAAACAATTCTTCATGAAACCTATTTTTATAAAACCAAGACCATTTTTCTACCTCAGCATCAAGGGACTTTAATTTGGCTTTCACGTCAGATAAATTCAAAGATCTCTTGTATTTTCTATAGAAATTGTCTTTTTTTCTGATAATTGAGTGTAGGTGTGGGTTCATCCAAGGGCATATAGGGACCTCGTCAATTGACTTAAGGGTAATGGTTGTGGATTCGTCAAGCGCTTCTTTATAGTTTTTTACAAAGAGATTCATTGCCTCATTAGGATTAGAGAAGTCAATCAACTCGTTGTCGTTTAATCTCCGTGAAAGTATGGTCCTAAATTTTTCATAATTTGTCACTTTTTTTTCCACCAGACGCGAAATCTTTTCTATCTGTTCAGGTACATGAGTAAAAGCTGCTGAGTGATCTGAGAAATCAACCTTCACTGTATCAATTATGACTAATCTGTCTTGATGCAAATTTCATGCTACATGGTCAATAAGTGTGCCACTAGATGACCTGGTCACATTACTGTTAATTATTTGCAGATCGAATGAGGACAGCAAATTAACATATCGACTAATCATTGATGAACCGGAGGCAGATGCTTTAAGGATATTCAAGTTCGTGTCACCAACTATAAGGCAACTCTTAGTTTGTGCTTTCTCTACAGTATGCTGCAGATGAGTAAGGAATTCCCCAAAGTTCCCATTCACCGGTGGTCTGATTATCCTCATCGTTCTAACACTGAGTTTATTTATATTTTGTTTGATACTCAGATCAAGAGTTATTGAGTAGAAGGATTCGCCAACTTTTTCAATAAACACATGATTAATCTCATTTCTGACAAATACACTCAGGCCACCTCCTTTCGCTTGCCTACATGCCGGGTAATGGATATAATTTGGAATGTTCCTTAAGCCTGCCAATTCATACTCAAAGCACGTTTCTCCTACTACAATCAAATCCAGTTTAAAATTGACTCTGGCAAGAAAACACAAAAGCTTATTAAATTTCATATCGCTCTCGATGCTCCTAGCATTAATTTGCAGTATTGATAACCCATTAAAGGAAGAATAATTTTTTAAGAAAAATTCATCGCATGATCCGATTTCGTCATATAATTGGTTCAAGACACTCTTAATATTATTTGAGTACATTTTAGATAATATAATTTGAGAGAAAAATACTAAAGATAAATTTGATACTAAGAAAGAAACATGAAAAGAAGATCGCAAAGCCGAATACTGGAGGAAGCACTCACCCTATGGTCTCAGCTCACCGCCGCCATCCCTGATACCTGCCAATTTTAGATCGCCAGCTTGTTTGTCCTTCTTAATTATTTTAATCTTCGAAAGGTCAGTGTCTTGAAATATTCTATAGATTTTGGAGTTATCATTTTCCCTAAGGAAAATTTTGCCATTTTTCGTCCATAAGTATTTGAAGTTATTTGTTCTCTGAAATAATTTTGTTCGTACATAGGTTTTCTTTAAATTAGTAACTAGATATTCAAAAATAACAATTTTGTCTTTAACTTCCCTTTTTCGATTTGCTAGTCCAATGTCTTCAGTATATAAAAATTTGACCTTTCTATAAGCCATCAAAAATAAATTTTTTTGGTCCAGTGATTCAAAGGTAGCGTGGATGGGAACAGTGTCGATTGCATCGTTTTTATTGGAAGATGAATCTTCTTCGTCTTTATTGCTGGTGGTTGCTCGGGTGGGGGGATTGCACCGTTTGGTGTATACGATAGTGTAGGTGGATTGTGCTATGCCAATTTTGTCCCCAATCGCCTCAATAATAGCCACTAAATTTTCACCAGTTGAGTATGGAATTCCATTGATTTGGACGGTTTTGTTGTTAGCATTTTGCTCCAGCTCATCAACTTTACGCTGTATTATGTTAATTTTTTTGATTTCAGGTTGCATAGCTGATGTTGTTGTTTCAACTTTCTTTAGTCGTTTATCTTGTTCAGTGAGATTCGACGAGATTGTTGGAATTGCTTTCATTTGTTCACTGATCCCCTGGATGACACGTTTGGTATCATTCTGGCTTTCGTGCAGCTCTTTTAATTGTGTAACTATTAAGCTGAGAGAAGCCTCCACGTTATTGTTGCTGGAGCTCTGTTTGTTGTTATTGACCTGTATAAGCTGACTAGGGGATGCAATCGATTGACAAGTTGATGAACCCGTTGAAGCATTGCCATTTTGCTCAGAGATAATTGTGGATCTTCTTGTAGCTCTTTTCCTGCAGTCCGGACATTTCCATTCTGAGTTCCCCAATTCTATTTCATTCAGTAGTTGCTCACTGATACCGCCACACGTAACGTGGAAGGAGTGATTACAGATGGAGCATGAAACTCCCTTACGTGCTCGTCCAAATGCTTTTTTACAGCTATGGCAATTGACCATTTTTGATTTATTCAAGGCCGAGTTGTCGTGGATTATTATCTAAACGTTAGCTAGCTAGCACATACGAACAGAGAACCACGAATCTCATTATAATATTTCCTCAGCGTGACTTTTGCAAATTAATTTCATCAATAGCTCTAGCAATCACTCAAGGTCAATGACGCTATATTGTTCGAACTGAATGCAATGCTAATAACCAAGAACCGTTATCTGTATCAACCAAATGTGTTAACAATTTTTCTAGAAAATGGGCTTTTCAATTAACTAATTGTGTGATAGGCAACTGTTCTATGGCAATATGCAGATCAATAAATATGCTAGGGATTAGGTCGGAACGCCATGTGAAGGACATTTGCTTTTCAACACAACACACGTTGCACAGCACTTAAGTCTTTTTTAATTGTTAACAATTTGGGCGCTCAGCATAGAGGGTCATCAATGCCGATGTCTTAGTATTAATTATAAATAGCGCAAATTTCAGTCGATAACTAGCAATCAGAGTAGAGCACAAACGAAATCAATAATAAAGATTCAATATTAATTTACAAATGTTACATTCAAATAGAAAACAATAGTCTTTAAACACGAGATATCAAAAAACACGTCTGTTCGCATGCGCTGTCTGAACTGAACTGAAAATCAACCTGAACATGACCTGAAAGCTTCAGGTCACAGGTCTGGCCTGACCCACTCCGATCCTAACATTTGCAATGAAAAACTAGGTGTATGCTTGATTGCTGATGAAATAAAAGTGTTTGTGCAATCTACAATCGATCTAAATGAAAAATTATACAAAACTTGCGATTTGTGGGTTCTAAAACCCACACCCAGTTTTAGTGTTGTCGCTTTTGGCCTTTGCTAAATGTATATCGATAATGCAGTTTCATTTAGTTGGCGCATTTTTTTTTGTAAAATTCAAACGGTCTCTGACTTAAAATTTTTGCACATTTGTTTGATGACTCTGTTGTTAGCAAATTTCGGAATAGATCGATATTTGTTTCTTCGCATTATTTTTTATTTAATGTTGGATTTAGAAATTACTTCAACAATTTGAATTTTCTTGCAAATGTAGTTTTTTGTTTAATTTTGTAAATTTCCTAAAAGCTTAAATTTGCAGAAAGTTCGATTATTTCGGGGATTCGCATATCTTATAAAACTCCAATTTTCTTAGAGAGTCTAATTCTTTTGAAATTTTTAATTTTTTTGATAATTTGAAATTTTTCTAGAAATTTATATTTTCCTGTAATTTTGGGATTTCCTTGAAATTTTTATTTTCACAAAAATTTATATTTGGAGAAAGAATTGGGATTTTTCAAAAATTTGGGTCTTCTTGATAATTTTGAATTTTCACAAAAACTTTAAATTTCTTGAAAATTCAATTTATTTTTGAAATAACCGTACGGGTCAACCGTATCTTGATTTTCATCATCTTTATCTACATTATCATCCATTGTTTTGATTAGGGGCCGTTCACAAATGACGTCACGCTTGCTATAAAAAATGAGTATCCATAAAAAGGTCATAATTCGTTCAATACAACAAATTTTGTTTATAGGACTCTGGCTACCCCCCCAAATAGGGGGTGTGTTTGGGGGGGTAGCCGGAGTACTATAAGCAAAATTTTTGACCATTTGGGAGTTATGAGCTTTATGGATTTTATAGCAAGCGTGACGTCATTTATGAACAGCCCCTTAGCGGCTTTGACAGTAGCAGTACTTCAGTATATTTTTTAAAATTTTAGATTTTCTAGTGAAGTATCTCACAAATTATTGTTTTACTTCAGTTAAAACAATTTCAATTTGATCATTTGTTGTGCTGTGTTTAATTGTGGAGTTTTGAATCTTTTTTTAATAAATAGATTGGTGTATCCATAAAAAAATCGCTAATTTCTATCGTGTGAAAAGTGTTTAAAAACTTCCAGCTTCTGCAAGCATTATTTCGCTTTCCTCTAGTGGATTTTCGAGAGTTTTGTTTTTATTAGAAACGTTTTATCTATTTAGAAAAAGTTGTAAAATTTTGTGAAGTTTCGAATTAACTTTTCCATTATAAAAATGTAATTTAATTTGTGATCATCACGGAAATCTTCCGATTTGTATTTTTGTTGACAAATGACATGACATGGCCAATTTGTTTACATACATTCGTCCAAAAGCGGCAACACCGAATTGGAATTTATTCATTGTGTTTTAGACCCACAAAAATAACTCTCGAAAGACATAATCGTAAAGTTTCGAGATTGGAAAGATTGTAAATTAATTTTATAATTTTTATTATTTGGGGGAAGGGGGGGGGGGGTTGGAACATACCTGTGGCTTTTGCCCCACACGACCCAAACTAAAGGCGCGCCTGCCACATACATTCATCAAAACTATCTAAGTCATGAGACTACTTTTCCGTACCTGTACCTGTACCTTTTCAGTGCATTTCCACGAGTTAACTTACACGTTAAACATCAAGAAAGTTAATAACTGTCATATTTCATGCAAAATTATTTCATCACAGACTAAAATGTCTTGAAAATAAACTCAATCAAATTACATCTCAAAAAAATTCAAATGTTTGTTTACATTTTTGACGTGCTGTATTTATAATAATAATAATAATAATCAGCCTTAACAACCCATGAAGGGTTAGGGGCTAGATCATTATTTACTAGTTTCGCTACTTTTTGTGGTTCTACTATTTGAGATCCTTTCACTACCGGAAAGTTTTTACTGTGCCAGTGGTAAGCTGTGCGACAAACACAGTGCCATCCATGAGATGTACTAGGAACGAAACAATTAGGAGTAGAATACAGGCACCTCCCAACAATGCCTTTCACCGGTAAGCCGTACGATGGCGCTACACTCAACTTCACTTGAATTGAACGATTCAGTTTTGTTTTTTGTTTACAAATCTAACAATCGGAACAAATCTGTCTGCGGCTGAGTTTCGAACCAACGCACTGGCAACTCGATCTCATAGTAGCAAGCAGACGTGTTAACCACTACGCTATCGAGTTGCTGTATTTGCTGTATTGGAAATCCATTGGAAAGATACGTTGGCAAAATTGAAAAAATTCAATTTGGTCGACGTACGTTTGACAGCTAGAACAAAAGAATTTTCTTTTGCGGCTACTGTAAATCCACAGGTAACGTTGAACACTAAGTATCGGAAAAGCAGTCTATTCTAACCCTCAACGTCACATCTCCAAAGTTGATTCTCACACCAACGCTTTCGCATTGTATGTTTTTTGTGTTTGCCGAAATGATGATATACAACTCGTCCAAAATGAAATTTATACGAAAAATACAAATCTTTTGTTTAAAACAAAAGACTTGTACATTTCGTATGAAATTCATTTTGGACGAGCTGTAGTGCAATTAAGTTTGAATAGAATTAAAGACTTTTCCCATAGCACACGACGAAATGGCAAGCAACTTGCGTTGTTTGTCATTCATTGATTTGCTTTATAACCTCGCGATGAACGAAATCTTCGTTTCATACAAACAAACGCTATTTTATACAACTTCAATGCGCAAATCTACTCGGGATTGCAGTGCACGAAGTGTAAATTGTTCCCCGAATAATTTTCTCAAATCGTTAGTCACTTCTTTCCAAAATCCAACCTATAAGCATTGACTGTCTACATTTCCACACAACAATTTGACGGTGTCTACAAAAAATTCAGTTTTATCGGCTGGTTAGGCTGTTTAACCTATGCAAAAAATCAGTTTAACTGGGAAGTTAAAGGCAATGAGTCAGAATTTCCATGCACCGTAACTTCGAAAGTTCTAAACCGATTTTGCCGAAATTCAATTATTTAATTAATTTTTCGATTATCTTTCAAGGTGCATGTCGCTGTAACTTCCACCCCGTAATACTTTTGCATAAGGTGTTAAAAACAAGCTAGTAAGTAAGTAAGGGAGCTAGTTAAGGTAGGATGCAATCGTGAGCCCTTAATGTTTCCCATAGGGTGGACTGCGTTTCGAGTTGAACAAATTTTGTCTATAGGCGAAATGGTCGATTTCGACAAGCTTTTTTAACAAAAAGTTGAATAACTTTGGCCAGAGACTAGTCCTAGGTTGCAATCGTCAGCCGTTAATCAGCCCCTTTAGAATGACTCTGGTATAGTCTAAAAATAATTCCAAGCCCTTAAGTGGCCCCTTTGTTTTTAAACACCTCAAAATAATTACGGGGTGGAGGCTACAGCGACATGCACCGTATCTTTCAGGAAAAAAAATGATTTTGAAAATTGGTCAAGTTTAGTTATCGTGTTGACAGACGGACTTACAAATTTTGCATCTTTCTCTTAATATTTAGATCTTAAAACGAAAAGCTGACCAACTCCCGGGTCCCGATCCCGCTGGTTACAAACGTCATTGTTAACGCGGTAAACCCTATTTCGAAGACCTTCGTATCTACGTACGGGTCTAATCAGTGCCTTTTAGAGGTATCCTGTGGAACCTTTATCGTTTAGAATGAAATACGTCTATTAGCAATGATTCAAAAAATTTCAATGACTTGATGAACAAGCGTTTGGTGTATTGAAAAGACAATTGACAGAAATATTTTTTGGACCTCATCTCCTATGGTAAAGTGTAAAGTACGAATCATACGGGTGAAACTGTAGCTCTCTGTTTTAAATTGTTATACAAACAAATTAAGAAATAGTTTGATCAACCAGAAATTGATGCGCGATGTAATGTTTGCGTTGGACACACATTAGCGCAATTAATAATTCATCGGGTGAATGTTCTCAATGTAGTAATTACAGCCAGCGGTCGCAATAAAGAAAAAATCCAATAGCAACAACATTCCGTCAACATTCAACATTCCATCAACAATCAGCAGTTTTGAATTCAGCAATGACGTTCACCGCCATAAGTTTGTTGTGGACAATTTTTCCGCAATATCAGGAACATCTTCTAATAAATGAGCTGAACAATCACTTCAAGTTTGACTCTAACATTTTCGTGCTGGATGCATCGGTTGACCAAAACCGATTTTTGGTCTTAAAAAATAATGTCGAACCAACGACCCAAAGTTTATTTGTTTTTAAAACTGTCAACGGCAAGATACAAGGAATCGAAAGTTCAATATTGTTAAAGAGAGAAAGCGTCGGCAGAAATCCGTTTTTAATTGTATCGGCAGTGGGCAAAAACTTTGAGGAAATCTTCGTTTTGTTCACCTACATAAAGGAACTTCAGAAGCGTTACTACAGAATTAGAATTGGAATATTTCTCCTCAAGGTGATTTCAAAAACAGAAATGACAAAGATTTTGCTTTGGCTTTGGAGGAACTCAATTGTAAACGCGTTCATAGCGTACGACACAAATAGGAAATATTCGGATCATTCCTTAAATATTTTCAACTTCGATAATGTTAGTGTGACCAGAAGTAATTCCCTAGATGACATCTTCCCAAATCTTACTACACGTTCTCAACAATATCTATTTCGAATTGATAAACGAGTTGATGCTGAAGCAAAAATTTGGAACGCTATATTTAAATCTCTAAACATTAGATTTAACGTGGTGCCGTCACCTTCAATTGCAGATTTGCCTAAAATGTTTCAAAATAATTTGATCGATATTTTTTCTACGCGGGCATACATGACACTCTCGATGAACTACACTCATTTATACCCAATGATGAAGTCAACAATTGTACTTGTGGTGCCTGAAGCTTTACCATATTCTGATTTTACCAGTTACTTAACCACAATAGTCAACGATCATTTTTTCATTATTTCTTCGGTCACAATAGTTTCTGCGGTGATCGTCTTGATTGTAGGTCGTTTCATTAAAAAGAGAAAAGTGTTTTTCCTTCAATCCTTAGTTGATGTTCTAAATATACTTTTGTTGAATGAAAATGGCGCCATTGCCTACCGAAAGCTTTTTCTTGTGGAAGCGTTCGTAATAGTTCCACTGACGCTAGGAGGCTTCGTCATAGTAAATTTTATTCTATCAATTTTCCAAAGTTATCTCATTAGACCATTTTATCATCCTGAAATCGAGTCAGTGGAAGATTTTTACAAGATTTCGAAAAATCCTGTTTTATAATTTGACGAGCCTTGGCGAGATCCATGCATTGAGTGGTTGACTAATTTATTTAAAAATGGAAACTGGAGCAGCAGAGTAGACATCGTATCACTTGAAGACTTTCTAAATATGCTTTTTCAATACAACTCTTCCGCGGCGTATGTGTATGAGGAAGAAGGAATAAATATCCTTATAAAATATCAGGATCGGTATACTGTAAGAGGATACCATATTCCTAAAGATGGACACCTTTCGACTTCAATGTCAGCTTATATTGTCAAGGATGGCTTTCCATTTATAGATCTATTGAACCAAGCGATTTTAAGAATTAAAAGCTCGGGTTTGTATAAGAAATGGAGAGAAGAGGTCGATGAAGTGTTTCGTGCATATCTAAAGAAAAAAAATCAGGAAGTTACCCATTACGTTGACATTGACAAAATCCCAATGATGGAGGTTATTGTTTATGGTTGGATAGGGGGATTTATCATATTCATAATTGAAATATTTTGGAAAAAAATTACGGATTTGTATCATCGAACCGATTAATAAGATTTTATTCCATGTGAATTTCTAGTTAGTGAAGCACTGTATGTGTAATGTAATTGCAAGTGATTTATAAGAGAGCTCATGTTCTTCGTCATCAATTGAAAATTGTGCACTAACATTAGCTCTTCATCATTTTTTTCATTAATGGGCATTTGTTGGTTGTAAATTCGTTGATTTCGCATATTCAACGGTCAAGCTATCATTGCTCACATTTGCTCTAGTGGGTAATCCTATGAAGAATGTTTTCAAACTTTTCAAGAAATTGAATAATAAAATAGAACATTGTGAATTGATGTAAGATATCCGCAGAAATAAAAAATAAATTGTGAGCGTTACAAATTAGTTTTCAATCAGTCCTTCACCATGCAAGAAAGACGAAATAGAAATGTTTTTAGATTTCTTCAAGACGTCCCAGGTGCTTCCTATCTTGTGATACAAGAATACAATTAAGACTCGTTTTATTACATTTCTACCTAATACTACAGTGGGAACATAAGAGAACATTGAATAACATAAAAACAGATGCTTCACGAACCCATACGATTCTCTAATAAGCCAACCAATGGAATGAAACGAAAAACCAGTCTGAAGCAACGGTATCAATAAATTCCAAATGAATTTAAGGATTTTTTGCCGACGAAATCGGCGAGTGAAAATCTTACTACATTTTTGTTAGAATTGAAAATTTTTCTTTTCTGCTCACTTCTATTCACTCATTTGAATCAATGAAACGTTATTTCCTAACCAGTGAGTTTCAATCAAACCAGTAGAACTACCATAAAACTAACAACTTCAACGGGATAAGAGTTCGCAAGCTTATCATGGCCCCACGGTAGTAAGGGGCCGTGACGTAAGTCTTACACTTCAAAAAATTCACAAGAAATTTTTTCGTAGACTAAGGAACATATATACTGGAACTTTCTGATTTCTTCCCGTGCGACGTACCCCCCGGAAAATATTTTTTGAAAATCGGTTGAATTTTACTCAAGTTATCGCAGTGACAGATGGACGGACGGACAACGTTTTTATTATTTTTGAACTCAACGCAATTTTGTTTTAAAATTTTGTAGCGTATCAAAGCTGAATGCGTCACCTTCCTCCGATTTCAGAACTTTTGTAACTGGAAGAAAATCGTTTTAACTTAGATGCTCAATGCAGCCTTTTCTGATTTCACAACTTTTGTAATCAGAAATGAAGACTTGCGTCACACCTCCTCTGAAAGAGCTTTTTTGGCGGATATCAGTACTTTTGTAAGTTTATCTCTCGCCAGAAACCCCTCAAAATTTTAGTCAATTCGAATACCTCACTCATGTCGATAATAACTGAATAATATAAAAAAACCTGATGGAAGTTGAAAAGTGCTACAGAAATCCTCCCAATTCTAGAAGTGGCCATATCCGAGGGATTAGGCCATATTTGCCCAAAACCTTGAAACACGTGTTCGCTTAAATTGAATTCTCTACAACCTCGCCTTTGGAACCAACTTTCTAACTCTCATAGTTCTGGATATGTGGGTCATTCTGCCAAAAATTTCCACAAAGAAAGAAAGAAAGGTTTACCAAATTGACTATTTAAAAATATTCGATTTTGGTCCGTTTCCATACAAAATAGCAAAATTGTTTAATTCATATCTCGGGATTGGCTGAACCGATTTTGATGAGTAGAAAAGCTACGCGCGGGGCGCAAATTCACCTTCGTTACAATTTATTCAGCTCTAGTCGCAAACTTTACTCTCGTTAAGGAATTTTCCATTTCCTTCCCTAGTTATGAAATCTGGTATTACGAATATTCAATTCCATTTTTTTTTTGCTAAGTACTTTACGACCACAGGTAAAGCACAAACGTAATGTACTATTATAATTGCAGGTACCTGTGACTGTAAAGTCTCGTAGGAACTGCAACATAAAGTGAATCTTACAAGTGTAGGTATCATACACAGAAAACACAACTTACCGGGCGCTAATGTGATAAAATTTTCTCCTCTGCTCACTTCTATTCAGTCATTAACTATCAGGCTATGGGCGTAGCAGTAGCCCTGCTATAAGCTATTACCGTTAGACCATTGCAACGGTATTTTGACTTTGTAGATTATGTAAATTTTGCATTATGGTAACTCAAGCAAATTCGTAATGGGCTCATTCCATCGGTAACCCATACATTGTCGCTACCATGTCACCTGTGGAACGAATGTGTTTTGTCTCATGTTAATATAAATCACATTGAAAGAATGGAAGAGATGAAATTCGTTACCCAGGTGACGGTACCGATGGAATTAGCCAATGGCAACGCAGGGTAGAATGTGTTGTTAGAAGGGAACGCTTTTCACTCAGTCACTTTTTTACTTTCGTACAGTACACAAGCTTGTTTAGAAGTGTTATACCTTCAAAAACTGCTAACGTAATTGAAATAATATAAGTGAATTAATGTTATGCGTAATAAAGTACTCCTTACGTACCTTAGCCTCTGTCCACCTACTCCTACATCCTATCCTACCCGTGGTGACACCTGTTATAGTGAGCAAACCCCATGAACAAAAAGGGACCCAGCCCTGGTGTAGTGGTGTGGGTTACTTAGCATAACAATGAGGGGGGATGGCTTCGGGTAGTACCTTAACGTCAGGTATAGGAAGGGCCGAAGGCAGCTAGGCGCTATTAAGATGGGGTAGCGACTTAGTATGGTTGCAGATGATCTCATCGGCAAGAGACAACGGCAGCCTATCCAGCCCTAGTCAGTTGGGCTACCATCACAAGACAAAATTGGTCCTCCGATGAATAGGGGGTTGGGGTCGAGGCTTGCGACCTGGCTCTGGGACACATGACTGCGAGCGATTGTGGAAAAATCATTGAAACGAAAGCTGGAGAAGCAAGAGGCAATATGTGGTCTCATTCGGATGCTGGATGGCCTTCGGCAACGGCTCGGAAACGGATAAAGGATATGAGAATTGGAACATGCAATGTGAGATTTCAGACTTACAGAATTGGAGGATTGACAAAACTGACAAATGAACTGAAGAAGGCTAAAATCGACTTTGCAGCTATTCAAGAGAACTGATAAAATAAAGACTCACAAATTTCCCGCTGTAATGGCTACAACACCTTTCATAGCAGCAAAAGTCGAGACCATGTATTAGGTACTGCCTTCCTGGTAGCTAGAAAATTTGAACACCTGGTTCTAAACTTCCGAAAGGTCAACGAGCGATTTAGCGTGCTACGAACTCAAGGCCGTTTTAAGAACTGCTCCCTAGTTAATGTACACGCTCCACATAATGAATCGTCAAACATAGCAAGGACGAATATTATGAATTGCTCGCAAATATCTACGATGAACTACCGGCACACTACATCAAAATCGTTTTGGGATATTTCAACGCCAAAGTGGGTAAAAAGGAAGTGTTCAGACCGACAATTGGAAGATACAGTCTGCATGATGAAACGAATGAAAACGGACAGCGCATGATTTATTTTGCGGCTGAATGAAACCTTGTAGTGAAAAGAACCTTCAACCAGCATAAAAGCAGACATCTAGCTACCTGGAAGCACCCCAATGACAACTTGTCACCTAATCAAATCGACCACCTATTAATTAGCGGAAGACACCTCACTGATGTAATTGACGTCAAAACATGTTGGAGAGCAAATGTCGACTCTGATCACCATCTTGTGGTGTCAAAACTGCGATCACATCTTGCCCGGTTTCATAATAGCCAACAAGAAACTGTGAGGCGTTTTGCTGTGGACAAACTAAGAGATCCACAGATAGCGGCGACATATGCTGAAAACATTAGCACAAAGTTTCAACAACTACAACAAGCTCAACCAGATGATACTCCTCTCGACTGCCAATCGGTGAGTGAAGTAATCAAACAAGAAGCGATCGACACCTTAGGATTTCAGAGCCCTAATGACTTCAATGTAAAAGTCGTAGTTAATGAAGTTCTTTATTTGGACAGATATTCTGAAGATGCGTAACGTCAATAAATAAATTGATTTATTTGTTTATGTTTGGATGGACCGAAAAAACAATCAGAGAAATCAATTTTGTTTTTGATAACAGTTTTTCATCAATATACTATAGTATTCTATTCATTATTAACATCAAAGAAAAATTTAACGCATAGAAGAGATGTAGTAGCAAGAATTCAATAAGAAAAAAGGCCCTGCAGTCCGAGACGGCGATGAGCCTACAAGAGCCTAGAAGAGCCCAAGCTTTAAGTGCATTCTCAATGTTCGGCCACTATTTCTCCTTAAGAAGATTCCGCCGCACTATTCATTGCACCCCCTCCTCTCTTTCTTTAGAATGAATACCCATACATAGTCAATACATACAATAAGTAAATAAATCAATAGTTAAGCTAATAGAGAATTCCCTACTCCCCTCTCGAGTTCACCCCCCTCCCTCTTCTGACAGTTCAGTAGAGGAATTAGCCTGGATACTGTCTCTCTGAGAGCCATTCGTTGAGCATAGATTTTAAACAATTGAATAATTTCAGTCCAGAAATAGAAACCGCCTTACCCCTCGCACTGTCGTTCTTGTTGCCAGTATCACTGCCGGTTTCCTCCTTGTGTGAAAGCGATGCGATCTTCTCTCGATAGTGATTGCATTATGCGTTTTTCCCGCCAAATCTCTGCGAACAAAACAACCCACACTTAGTTTATGCAGACTAGAAACATTCAGCATCCCCAAACAGTGGGTCCTAAACAAGTCGTATGTCGAATGGTTCTGCTTCAACTTACATATATGTTTTAGACATCGCTTTTGGAGGATCTGGAGTGGTTTCAGGTCAGATTTATTCCCACTCCCCCAAGCTGGAACCGCATAATTTAAGTGGGAAGTCTGAGGGCATAATACATTTTCAGTAAAACTGATCACAACAAAAACCCTTTTAAAAGGGAAATGTGACGCAAGTCCTTCTTCCTCCTTCCAAAACAACTGATATCAATTTGGGGTGACGCTTACAGCTTTGAAACGCAAAAATTCCTTTGGAATGTTTTCATTTTTGATTAAAAAAATGCGTCACAAATGCCGGACCCACCAATGTAATAATTTTTCTACGCTTTCAGCTGTCATACGCAAAAATTTGATTTCCTGTTCAAAAATACGCCATACATAATGACAAATTTTTGCTTTGTGAAAGCTGAAAGAACAGAACAACTATAACATTGGGG
>CM055403.1:48303045-48352150 GCA_029228625.1 Pseudolycoriella hygida | reverse complement strand
AAAATTTTTTTCGTAGAAAAATTTTTTTTTTAAGAAAAAATTTTTTTTTGAGAAATTAGAGCGCTTTCTTTGAAACAAAATTACGTTGTGTTAAAAAAAATTGCGTCACAAATGCCGGACCCAACGACGAAATAATTTTTCTGTACTTTCAGTTTTTGCGCTGCAAAAATTTGACTTTTGTTTCTTATTGGGTAGATTTTTTAGAGTAAATTTAAATTTTTGCGTGTAAAAACTGAAAGTATTGAAAAATTTTTCCGCTGGTGGGTCCGGCATTTGTGACGCAATTTTTTTTAACACAACGTAATTTTGTTTCAAAAAAGCGCTCTAATTTTTTCAGGAAATCAAAACTTTGAACACAAGATTCCATTCAAACAAACTTCTGCGTTTTATCTGCGATAGCGTCACCTCAAGCGATATCATTAATTTTGGAAGCGGACTTACGGACTGCGTCACACTCTACCTTTAAAAAGGTTTTTGTTGTGATAAACAATTATTACAATATACTATTTTTGACCTTGAACTTGAACTGGCTACACCAATGATGCTATTATAAGGTTACTATAATTCTACATTTCATTTGTACTTTAATTTGGTGCATAGGTCACATGTTCTTTGGCACATTTTTGCTTTAACATGGAATTTCAGAAAATAAATATAAAATTAGAGATAGAATGAAAATTGTAAAAATAAAATTAGGACAGGTCTATTCTTCCTTGCGTGTAACGATAATAATAGTATTTTATTGTCTTGTATGCCTAAGTCGAGCATTATTGATATGTATTTATTGTATATAACGAGCGAACGTAGTGAGCGAGTTTTATACAATAAATACATATCAATAATGCGAGACTCTGGCATACAAGACAATACGATATTTTATTGCATAAACGAAAACACCTCTTAATCTGTAAGCAAAACGGCCGTGCTTGTTAGGGTGTAGCTCTGTTAATAGTTTTTTTATTTCACAATCGTGGATTCAATTACGGCTGACTAATTTTTTTTTTACTTATCGTTTATCGCATACGCAAATTATTTCTCACAAAACTACATCCCCTTTGTGTCTTTTTAAATTTCAGTTCAACTAATTATTCCTCCTTCAATTCACATTACATTTTATTTCCATTGATAAATGCACGTTTGTCGCACATTGCCATTGATCCTATATACTAAACATATACATGAGTAAATGCGACACAATACGCATGATGCTAGTGTTACACGACTAAGTAAATACTAAATTAATTTGATCGTATATCGCGAGAGCACATTTAAATGCATGAGCAAAACGGCAAACAGCAAACTTGATGTTAATTTATGTTGCGTATTTTTACTTCAAATTATTTAAATAAAATAAACTAAATTCCATTCTTGGCTTTATAAATGTTCACTCAATATGGCAAAACATAGCAAGCGTTGTTTCAGTCGCGATTTTTTTATATATAACACAACCATGAACAAACGCTACATTACGAAATTAAATTGAAAATGTATACAAGCAGAAGTGGATCGGTGGAATAAATGCTTGACTAGTGAACCGCTTGTCGTCGGTTCGAGACTCGCAGAGGCATGTGTTTTTTTCTTTATTTGTTCCTCAAATAAAAAAATTATGCATCTAGAACTATAATAAAAAATTATTCATCTAGAACAATAATTTTCACAATAATGTACGACTTAGTCTTTATATACAGGAGTGTTTAATGCATGGCTTACTCAACGTGTATGCAATAAAATATATTGAAGGCATGTGGTTCCATTTAATCGGCAGACTTTAATATTTTTTCTTCTTTTTGTCTCATTACAAATAAAATCAAACCGTTCGTATATTATTACAAGATTATGATAAGAGATCACAATCGTTTTAAGTATTCGATACGTTCGCACCTTGTGCATAGATTTTTTTAAAATTAATTTGTTGTACGTACTTTATGTACCAAACCCCTCCCCCCCTGAAAGTTCCGTACGCAGCCGTACGCTTTCACGTACCCCCCTCCCCCCCTCGCTGCGTACGTAATTAATGGACGACCCCTTACTACAAATCCTGCCGTTCTTATGCCAAATCCAATTACCTTTGTGAAACATAAATTTCATATGTGAACGTTTTGGCTGTTTAAAGATTATCGCTACGTTAAAATGAAACTTGAAATTCAATTTTGCTTCAAATAAATTTTTAATCGCCGAAATTTCTTAAATTTTGTTTACACATTTGGAGTCTTTTGACTTTATTGTATGAAAACAAGAGGAAGCCATTTAATGATAGTTTCGTTTAACTTCTTCGACAGAAATCTTGATACGACTGTTTGCGAAGTAAGGCTTGAAGCCAATCATTTTTAGGTCTTTGGCTGACTTCTCATCGATCCCGAAAAAAATAATTGTTCTGTCATCCTGTATCTTTTTCCTGTTAAATGGACGCCGATGGTTCGTATCGATAACATCGTTTTTAAAATCAATATCGTCAAAAAAGTCAAGCGTATCTGGAGCTGGATTTTCGAGAATGGTTGTGGCTCTAGCTAAGCGCGGAATTTCTCCACAGTCGATCGCCTTGATCGTCGGATCCTTCCAGAGATCCGTTAAGATATGGACAACCTTTATTCCTTAGCCGCTTGATTTGGACATGCAAACTTGTAGCGTCCCCTCTCGAAGTCACAAAAGTCGAATTTTATGTCCGGGTTGTTGACCTTTTTCAGCTGACTTTTGACACTGTTGTGTATGATTGCACCATGTGCTTTCGAGAATAGATGGACATCCTCGATGTCCGGTACGAGCTTTACGACATATTTTGCTGGCCGCATTGGCAATTCATCAACCTCAAGCGGGTTCATCATACGGTTAAACGTTTTTATTTTGTTGCACAATTGATTCTGTCTGACAAACCTAAATTTTAGGTGCCACAAGTTATATTTTGCATAGTAAAATTTCGAATTTTAACGCGCGGTTCGGAATTTTTGTATGCAGAATATACCTTGTGGGACCTGAAAATTGGATTTGTCTGAGGGAATGAAATTGTGTAACAAAATAAAAACGTTTAATTGTAACTCTCTTTGCCTTTTTGCCGGCGGCTGGGTGAACTCTAAGAGCGACGTGGTACTAGCTTCTCGTTATCTCTTAGCGTCTGCCTTTTCTACCTCCGTGATACCTATGTCAGCTGTTATGGAACTGATATCGTTAATATCCTTCTCTGATACCGTGATTTGGAGTACCGATTCGATGTTTCCCTCTTCAACCACGTAAGCTTCCTCGTGTACCTCGTCTACCCACACTATCAATGCTTTCAATTAGATGTCCCGGTATTTCGTCCTCCTTGAGTGTAGAATTAAATAGTTTTGGTTGGAAAATTTGAATCGAACTAAAATAGTCAGGGCGAGTTAATCGAATTGATGTTAGCGATATGAATTTACTGGAGGAACTTATTGAAATGGTCTTTGCGTTCTTGTCGGCCGTCCGATTTGATTGCTTCGTATTATTCTTTGTATTTCGATTTATTATAGAGAGGGCGATACTTATATATGAGAGTATTAGATTCTTTTGTTTAGTCTTCGACGTATTTATTATTGGGCGAGAGTGTGAATATTTGTGGAGAGAATTCATGGAGCGGCAAGAGTAAACCTAGAGAGCTTGAATTATTGAAGCCATATGGCGAAAGAGTAAAATTTATGTATGGGTCATAGTGGGTGATTTGACGCTGGCCTTTTTCGGGCTTTTCATGGCGTGAGGTAAATAAGCCGCCATTTTTGACCAACACACTTTTCTTGAATTTCGATAAATTCCTTGTATATTTCATGATTCCGGTGACTGCTAAACTTTGACTGCACTATGATCGTCTCCACTCTGTATTTTGAATGATGTGGGTATTACTTTTTACTTTACTAATTATTAAGGGGCCATTCATAAAGTATGTCACGCTCCGAAATGGGGGGGTGCGCTTCGCGTGACAGTGTGTGATAGGGGGGAGGGGGGTCTAGAGCCGTGTTACGTCACGCGAAATTTTTGAAAATATTTGGCTGAAATTTACATTTTTCTCTAATTTACATAGAATTCTTGGATGGAAGTCATTACTTTAAGTAATTGTATATTGTCCATCATTTTGACGTTAAAATCGAAAAATGCTCTCACTCTCGCTATCTTTCTTTTTTAATTCAGAAAATGAAAACTTGCATTTTCCTATAGTTTCAATATTTTTACACTTTGCGCTCGAATGATCAGGTCTACCAAATCATTGCTCTTTATGAATAGATTTATGAAGGCGCATTCATCTATTTTGCCTAGCCGTATGTTATTTTTAGTCAGTAGCTTTAAAGTGTATACTATCTAATGTCGGCCATCCAAGAACCTTGGGTAAACAACTCTAAAATAATGGGCTTCGGTGTCCACAAGAACAGAGTTTTTAGCGGAGGCAACGGTGGCAGAACGAGAGCGGCTATTTACACGGCTCCCTTCCTGCAAACGATGCTGATGCGACAATTTTCGAACGAAGACACCACTGTAGTGAGAATTACTCGTGGAAATGTTCATGGGGGAGACTTGCTAGTGGGGTCTTGTTATATGCCCGATACGGCGGACACACCGTACACTGAGCTACTGATGAAAGCGATAGAATTCTCTGAGGAAAAGAACGTACCAATCATACTAGGCTGTGATGCGAACTCACATCATACAGTATGGGGAAGTACGGACATCAATCCTAGGGGAAATCTCCTGCTGCAATTCATAGCGAACTCGAATCTTAGAATTTTGAACAGAGGTAACATACCGACGTTTGTCACTAAGAATCGTAAAGAAGTACTGGATATCACCCTAGCTTCAGAGAACCTAGCCGATCAAATTGATTCATGGAGAGTTTCTCTGACGCCCAGCTTTTCGGACCATAGAACTATCAAGTTCAAGCTGAGGGGCTGGGAGACGAAAGTGGTGAAATTCAGGAACCCCAGAAAAACGAACTGGGAACAGTACAGGAACTTTCTGAAACAACATGTGGAGACAAAGCTGGAGACAAAGCTGGAGAGAGTGATGCCGAGATCTTCGGCAGAGCTCAATGATGCAGTAAATGTCATCACAGAGTTGCTGACGAATGCCTATGAAAACTCATGCCCGGAGCAGAAAGCTATTCGAAAGAAGGGCGGTAAACTCTGGTGTAGAGAAATCGAAAAGCTCAGACTTTTTGCGAGGAGATCATGGAACAAAGCCATGAGAACGGCAGCTGAGGCCGACTGGGTCACTTACAAGGCTGCCCAAAAGGCTTTCAGGAAAGTAGTTTGGAGGAGGGCCAGAGAAGCATGGAAGGGATTTTGTGCGGAAATGGAACATGTTCCAGAATATGCCAGAATCCACAAGATCCTTGCCAAAGACTCTAGGCTACTTCCGAGCTCTTTAAGAAAACCAGATGGGAGCTTTACAGGGAGTGGCTGTGAGACGGCCAAGCACTTGCTGGAAGTTCACTTTCCTGGCTGTGGAGAAGATAAATCCGAAACTAGCTTGCCAAACACCGTTCCCCCGACGGAAGAGGATTGGTCGCTAGCCAGGAGAATCATCACCATGGAAAGGTTAAGGTGGGCTATAGGCAAATTTAAGCCGTATAAATCAGCTGGCAGTGATGGTATCTTTCCAGCTCTGCTGAAAGAGAGTGGAGAGATTCTGCTGAAGCCGCTGTGTGAGATACTACGTAGCTCCCTAGCCCTAGGTTACGTTCCAACTAAGTGGGAAAAGGTGAAGGTTACGTTTATCCCTAAGCCAGGAAAACCATCGCATTTCACTGCTAAGGACTTCAGACCGATTAGCCTCACGTCTTTCGTCATGAAAACGCTTGAGAGACTGATACATTTCTACATCAGGGATGAAGTTCTGGCGGTTTTCCCGCTACACTCGAATCAGCATGCTTACCAGTCAGGCAAATCCACGGATTCCGCCTTGCACAGGCTGGAAGCAAAGGTGGAAACATCATTCTCGATTGGAGAGGTGGCACTGGGATGTTTTATGGACATTGAAGGTGCCTTCGACAATACGAATTTTGATGTTATTCGCCGATCGCTCGAGGAGAGAGGAGTGGGAGGTGTGATAGTTAGGTGGGTAAGTAGCATGCTCAGAGATAGGACTGTTGAGGCGGAGGTCTGTGGTCACAAAGAAAATCTCTGGGTAGCGAAAGGCTGCCCTCAGGGCGGGATTCTCATCAGAAAGCTGATTCCTTATGCGCAGGGCTATTCGGATGACCTGACGATTTTAGTTAGGGGAAAATTCGAGAGCACGCTGGGTGACAGAGTCAGAACAGCTTTGAGAGTGGTCGTGAGATGGTGCCGTGAGAACGGTCTGAAAATCAATCCGGACAAAACAGATCTTATGCTATTCAGTAGAAGGCACTCAGGATCAAATTTGGATTGCTCATGTCAAGGATAAGGCGCAGAAGGCGGTAGCGGCTTTTTGGCTTTGCAGGAACTCCTTCGGGAGAAACTGGGGCCTACCGTCAAAAGCAATTCTGTGGATTTATGAGGCTGTGATAAGGCCGATGATTAGCCACGGTTGCGTGGCGTGGTGGCCAAGGCTAGATGTGGAATGCGCTAGGAAACTGTCAAGTGAGATTCAAAGTGTGTATCTGTACCACGGGCGCAATGAAAACCACCTCAACCCTAGCGATGGAGACGCTGCTGGCTCTGCCTCCTATCGATATTGTGGTTAAAGCGAAAGCTTTTGCCACGGCTGATAGGCTGATGCAGAATGGCATGTGGACTCCAAATTTTCACATTGGGCATGGTAGAATTGCAACGATAATATCGATCCCGGTGTTTGAAATGCCGAGAGACGACATGGCTGTGGTAACCTGTTTCGACAGGAATTTTGAAGCGAAAGTTCCCAGTAGGCAAGAATGGCTTAGAGGATGGCCAGCGAGTCTTCCCGGGAACTGCGTGGTTAGATTTACAGATGGATCGAAATCTCGTGAAGGAGTAGGTGCTGGTGTATACGGCATGGGCTCTGGAGAGGGAAATTGCTTCTATCTGGGGGCTCTTGCTAGTGTGCTCCAAGCGGAGATCTTCGCGGTGATGTCAGCAGCTCGTGAGACTCTGCCTGTTGGAACACACGACAAGAAGGTGCTTATCTGTTCGGACAGTAAGGAAATGATCAAAGCGCTGATGTCGCCTAGAGTGACCTCCAAGCTAGTGAAAGAGTGCAGAGATTACCTGAACGAAATGGGTCTGAGGAATCAGATCACTTTGGTTCGGGTACCTGGGCACTCTGACGTGGAGGGGAATGAAAAAGCTGATGAGCTAGCTAAGGCGGGTGCCGAAACTCTCGGTCACGGCCCTGAGCCGTTTTTGCCGATTACTCGACCTGCACGTGTAGAAGCGCTGGGGAGCTGGGTGATGAGGAAGCATGTGGAGCGCTGGGAAGGATACTATGGCGGTATCCACACCAAGCGCTTTTTCCCGAAACCTAATGTGAAATGGGCCAAATCTCTGCTAGGGATGGACAGGAGTCGCATCAGGAGAGTGGTGGGTGCGATCACTGGACATTGCGGGCTATGTGTGCGTGCGGCTTAGAGGAGGAAACGGGATTTCACGTATTATGTGAATGTCCCAGTTTCTTTCAACTGAGGCGCAAGCTGCTGGGAGGGTATGTTGTAAGACCGTCCGAAGTTGCTAACCTAGAACCAGCTACTTTGAGTAAATTCTTGGAGGTGACCGGGAGGTTTAACTAACTTGAGTAGGCAAGATGATTTAAATGATGAACGGGAAGGAAACAAAAGATCGTCAGATCTGTGTTTCAAGATTGGTAAAACAATCGTCCCAAGCTGATAAATCTATAAAAAAAAAATGTCGGCCATACATTTGACATATGAAAAGTGTATACTTTTCGAGCAATCGATGATTGAAATTTGTATGGCAACACTGAATGTTGGACGTCATTTATGGACAGTCCCTTAGCTTCCTAAATAACCTGAATTTTGCATGCTAGGATACTTTAATTTTGTACGCAGAGGAATCTTCTGCCTGATAATCAATTCGGGCTTAGAAGAAAACACTCAACAGTACATGTCCTCATAAGGTTATTTGAGGAATGTGTCCTTGTTTTCAACGATAGTAAAGTTACGGTCGCTGCTTTCTTAGGTATTGAAGAAGCTTTTGACACGATGTGGATTGAGGGCCTGATCTACAAAGTGATTAATATGAAATTTCCAAATAATCTGATAAAGATCACTGTATCATATCTCCAGCAAAGAGAATTCAGGGTAAATTTGGCAAATCATCTGTCGCCAGCCAGAACAAAATCTAATGTACAGAGCCACCTCTACAAGCTCCAAGATTATTACCACAAATAGAAGGTGAAAGTAAATCTGAAGCACTTTATATTGGAAAACATAATCGCATGGGGAATAGACCTGGGGACTTACCGAAGTTATAAATTAACGGCGAAAAAATTAAATATAAAGAAAGCGTTCGTTACCTCGGTTACTATGTTCAACCAAATCTGAAACAATGAGCCTGTCAAAAGAATGATTCTTAAGGCGCATGTTGGCCTTCACAGGCTTTATCCTATTCTCAGAGTAAACAACGGGTTATCTCATGGAAATGCGGGAAATCACCCAAAAGAGGAATCATTCAGGAACATAAAAAAATGCCCTAATGTTTTTTACGAACTCAAGAGAAGAAGTCGATTTTTGTATAAAATGCAGAGAAATTAGAAAAACATTAAATAAAAATTTTGTTAATTAATTTCAGTTGGGAAATTCGTTTATTTTTGAATTATTGTGTTTCTCACAAGCAAAAATAAAACTTCTATGACGATGTTGATATAATGATTTCCAGTTTATGAAAACTAATTTTGAAGAATGAAAAAATGTTGGGCCACGCTGGGTATATTTCGCAATTTAATATTTCTTGAACACACTTCTACATCGAAAAATATCTCATTACCACCATTACACTTTCCATGAAATCTTTCGTCCTGTAAATTAATGAAAACAATCCAGTTACACATCAAAATACACAGCGCAAATGTGTGCGTACAACTAAACACTCAAATGTATTCGTGGACATTTTCATACGCATTAGTTTTGCGTGCATGAACACAAATTTTCAAAATGAAATAGCAGCATAAATATTCGTCGTAGCTTACTCAAATCAGGGAAGACCGAAAATACTCGATGATCTTCCCCGGTCTTCCCCAAAAAACAATTAAAAATTATTGTGTTGTAGACTTGTCGATTCTTCGAAAGGCGCGATATCCGTGCGTTTTCCACGGAAAAACGCACTTTCCCGGCGTTATTTTAGTATTAAAATAAATAATTTTCAATTGTTTTTTGGGGAAGACCGGGGAAGATCATCGAGTGCTTTAGGTCTTCCCTAATTTGAGTACGCTACGACGAATATTTATGCTGCTATTTCATTTTGAAAATTTGTGTTCATGCACGCAAAACTAATGCGTATGAAAATGTCCACGAATACATTTGAGTGTTTATGTTTAGTTGTACGCACACATTTGCGCTGTGTATTTTGATGTGTAACTGGATCGTTTTCATTCATTTGCAGTACGAAAGGTTTTATTTAAGAGGGTGTCCGATGAAAGGTAAAACCAAGGCAGCCTGGTGCTGAAATTCTGACAACGCCTATATGTAAGAAGAAGCGAGGTGATTAGTTAGTAACACAATTGAAGTCGGCACCAGGCTGCGTACTTGGTGCCCTAAGTCTGGGAATAAACAAGTTTTGTTAAAAAATCTAAGCAATCCGAAAAAAGTAGCTTATCTGCTAGATGCAAAAACAATGAAATTATAGAACTATTAAAGTACTTTTTTGAAATTGACAAATTTTTTTAACAAAACTAGCTCTGTAAAATCATCGTTTTTACCCGGGCGTGCTCAAAGTGTAATGGTGGCAGTGAGATATTTTTCGATGTACAAGTGTGTTCAAGAAATATTAAATTGCGACATATAGCCAGCGTGGCCCAACATTTTTTCATTCTTCAAAATTAGTTTTTATAAACTGGAAATCATTATATCAACATCGTCATAGAAGTTTTATTTTTGCTTGTGAGAAACACAATAATTCAAAAATAAACGAATTTCCCAACTGAAATTAATTAACAAAATTTTTATTTAATGTTTTTCTAATTTCTCTGCATTTTATACAAAAATCGACTTTTCTTGAGTTCGTAAAAAACATTAGGGCATTTTTTATGTTCCTGAATTATTCCTCATTTGGGCGATTTACTGCAGTTCCCATGTAGTGAAAGTCACATAGGTGACCTGAGGCCAGTATTGACATACGCAGTGGCCGTGTGGCATGGTATCCCAAAGTACTTCATTAGAAAAATGAAAATCTTCGAAAATAAGTGAATTGTTAGTTTTATGGTAGTTCGACTGTTTGATTGAAACTCTTACTTACTTACTTTACCGGCACTACAACCCATTAAGGGTCTTGGCCTTCTCCAATATGCTTCTCCAACCGGGCCTATCTGCAGCTAACGTCTCCCAGCTGGTTACTCCCACAGTTCTTAAGTTGGCAAAAGCAGCGTCGCTCCACCTGGACTTGGGTCGCCCTGCACTCCTTTTGCCTTCAGGTTTGGACTTCAGAATTTTTTTGGAATACGATGTTCATTCATTCGTTGTACGTGACCGAGCCAACGTAGACTATTTATTTTTGTTGTTCTGACTATGTCGGGCTCTCCAAAAAGCTCTATGAGCTCGTGATTATATCGTCTGCGCCATCGGTTCAGTTTTCGGTCAAATACTGGTCCAAATATTGTACGCAGTACCTTTCGCTCGAACGTATGCAGAGATTGTTCATTTTTCTGTGTCAGGCACCACGACTCCGAACCGTACGTAACTACCGGTCTGATCACAATTTTATAAAGTGCGCATTTTGAATTTCGGCTTACTGACTTGGACTTTAGAATTTTCAGCAGGCTGTAATAACTCCGGTTGCCCAAAGTTACTCGCCTATTTATTTCGTCCGCAATGTCGTTGTTTATGTTCAGCTCTGATCCAAGGTATACGAACTTATTGACCATTTTGAATGTGTGTGTGTCGATCGTTACGTTATCTTCCCGATATCGATTCGTAGGTGGGATGATCATGTATTCCGTTTTTCCGTCATTGACCTTCAACCCAAGGTCCGTACCTTTCCTCTCCAAGGCCATAAACTTATCTTTAACAACATCCATAGTTCGGCCAATAATGTCCAGGTCATCTGCAAAACCAAGCAACTGACTGGACTTGGAGAAAATGGTGCCGCTGGAGTCTATGTCCATGGTTTGAACAGCTGCTTCGAGTGTTAAATTGAAAAGCAGCGTTGCAAGAGGATCTCCTTGACGTAGGCCTTCCTCAATGTCGAAAGTCTCTGACATTGGATTGCGGATCCTTACTCGGCTGTTAGCTCCGTTTAGTGTTAGCTTCGTTAGCGAGATCAGTTTGTTGGGAATTCCGAACTCCTCCATGACTCTCCATAGCTTACTTCTTCTAACACTGTCATAGGCTGCCTTGAAGTCAACGAACAAATGGTGTGTTTCACTGTTGTACTCCTTGCACTTCTCCAAGATCTGTCTGATATTAAACAGCTGGTCCGATGTTGAACGACCTACACGAAAACCACTTTGGTATTCACCTATCGTAGATTCCGTGTATGGATGAAGGCGCTGATATAGAATATTTGCAAATATCTTGTAAGCAATATTCAGCAGAGCGATTCCTCGAAAATTGCCACACTCCAATTTGTCACCTTTTTTGTATATGGGACAAAGTATGCTGGTCTTCCAATCTTCCGGTAACTCCTCGTCATTCCAGATGCGAGATTGAAACTCACTGGTTATGAAATAACGTTTTATTTATTCAAATGACTGAATATAAGTGAGCAGAAAAGAAAAAGTTTCAATTCGATAATTTTTCTCAACGCACTCTAAAAACTTATTCTAGTTCAAAGGTTAGTTTGGATTGTGACTGATCTAAATAAACTACAAACATGTGCTTTTAAATTTACTTGCTATGCTGTTTTCAACATTATCGACATTATCTCTTTTTTCAGTGTATTTTTCGTATGGAAAACCTTGAAAACAGCTGAAAATTGATAACAAGTAAATTTATAAGCACACGACCGTAACATAAATGTCGAAAGATTTTCACGCGTCGATTTCGTCGGGAAAAAATCCTTGAATTCATTTGAAATTTACTTATACCGTTGCTTCAGACGGGTTTTTCAATGTTGCCTTTCGGGCAATTTTCTATCAAATTTAAGTAAGGGCGAAATCGCTAATTTAGCGAAATTTTGCGTGATTCATCTTACTCCGAACGTTTAACATAGAATCGTTCGAGCTCGTGAAGCATCTGTTATTTATGTTATTTAAAGTTCTCTTATGTTGCCAAATTATCATATCAAGCTTCTATGAGTAAAGCCTCCGTTTTTTGCTTTACTATTTTCGGGAAGCAACTAAGACAGCTTGCAAAAAATCTAAAAACATTTCTATTTCGTCTTTCTTGCACAGTGAGGGACTTAACTCTTAAATTAATTGAAAACTAATTTGTAACACTCACATTTATTCTTTATTTCTGCGGATATCTTACATCAATTCACAATGTTTTATTATTCATTTTTTTGAAAAGTTTGAATATATTTTTCACAGGAAGAGGCACTAGAGCGAATGTGAGCAATAATTGATTGACCGATGAATATACGAAATCTTAGAACGAATTGCAATCAAGCAAATCAAATGCCTATTAATGAATAAAATGATGAAGAGCCAATGTTAGTGCACGGTTTCTAATTGATGTTTGAAAACACAAACGAAAAACATGAGTTCTCTTGTTAATCACTTGCTTTTAGCTCACACTAGAAATTCACAAAGAATGAAATCTTATTAATCGGTTCGATGATACAAAACCGTAATTTTTTCCCAAATTATTTCAATTATGAATACGATGAATCCCGCTATCCAACCGTAAACAATAACCTCCATCATTGGGATTTTGTCAATGTCAACGTCATGGGTAGCTTCCTGATTTCTTTCCTTTATATATTTACGTGTCCCTTCGTTATTATCTTCATACCATTTGTTATCCAAACCCGAGCTTTTAATTCTTAAAATCGCTTGGTTCAATAGATCTATAAATGGAAAGCCATCCTTAACAACATAAGCCGCCATTGAAGTCGAAAGGTGTCCATATTTCGGAATGTGATATCCTCTGACATTATACCGATCCTGATATTTTATAAGGACATTTATTCCTTCTTCCTCAATCACATACGCCGCGGAAGAGTTGTATTGAAGAAGCATAATTGCAAAGTCTTTAAATGATTTGATGTGTACTCTGGTGCTCCAATTTCCATTTTTAAATAAATTACTCAACCACTTAATACATGGATCTCGCCAATGCTCGTTATAATGTAAAACAGGATTTTGCGAAATCTTGTAAAAATCTTCCACTGACTCGATTTCAGGATGATAAAACGGTCTAATGAGATAACTTTGGAAAATTGATAGAATAAAATTTACCATGACGAAGCCTCCTAGCGTCAGCGGAACTATTACGAACGCTTCCACACGAAACAGCTTTCGGTAAGCGATAGACCCATTTTCATTCAACAAAAATGTATTCAGAACATCAACTAAGGATTGAAGGAAAAACAATTTTCTCTTTTTAATGAAACGACCTACAGTCAAGACGATCACCGCGGAAACTATTGTGACCGAAGAAATAATGAAAAAATTGTCGTTGACTATTGTGGTCAAGTAACTGGTAAAATCAGAAAATGGTAAGGCTTTAGGCACCACAAGTACAATTGTTGTCTTCTGCATTGGATATAAATGAGTGTAACTCATCGACAGTGTCATGAGTGACAGCGAAGGCAAAATATCGATCAAATCATTTTTAAACATTTTAGACAAATCTGCATTTGAAGTTGACGGCACCACGTTAAATCTAATGTTTAGAGATTTAAATATATTTTTCCAAATTTGTGCGTCAAAATTAAGTGGTTCATAAATTCGAAATCGATATTGTTGAGAACGTGTAGTTAGATTTGGGAAGATGTCGTCTAGGGAATTACTTCTGGTCACACTAACATTATCGAAGTTGAAAATATTTAACGAATGATCCGAACCGTTCCTATTTGTGTCGTAAGCTATAAAGGCGTTTAGTATAGCGTTCCTCCAAAGCCAAAGCAAAATCTTTGCCATTTCTGTTTTTGAAATTACCTTGAGGAGAAATATTCCAATTCTAATTCTATAGTAACGCTTCTGAAGTTCCTTCATGTAAATTAACAGATCGAAGATTTCGCTAAAGTTTTTGTCCACTGTCGATACAATTAAAAAGGGATTTTTGCCGACGCTTTCTTTCTCTAACGGTATTGAACTTTCGATTCCTTGAATCTTGCCGTTAACAGTTTTAAAAACAAATACACTTTGGGTCGTTGGTTCGACATTATTTTTCAAGACCAAAAATCGGTTTTGGTCGGCCGATGCATCCAGCACGAAAATGTTAGAGTCAAACTTGAAGTGATTGTTTAACTCATTTATCAGAATATGTTCCTGATATTGCGGCAAAATTGTCCACAACAAACTTATGGCGGTGAACGTCATTGCTGAATTCAAAGCTGCTGACTGTTTATGGAAGCGTCGTTGCTATTGGATTTTTCCATTATTTCGACCGCTGCAACTACTACATTAACGACAACATTCGCTCAATGAATAATTATTAGTTGCACCATTGAGTTTCCAACGCAGACATTACATCGAGCATCAATGTCTGGTTGATAAACTATTTTGTAATTTATACTTTTAACAATTTCAAACAAAGAGCTACAGCCTCACCCGTATAAATCGTAAATGTCTTTACATGTTTCTGTTCGGTAAATGCGTCATTACCTCGTCGCAAGCGACTCGGAAAACGCATTTACCGAGTATCAACATGTAAAATATAGTACGTTAGTGCTTCCAAATAGTTGTTTTGACTCGTAGGATTACAGCATTCGCCTTCGGCTCATGCAGCAACCTTCCTACGAGTCAAAACAACCAATTTGGAAGCACATACGTAATGTACTATTAACGCTTTGCTCTACCCTTTACCTTAGAGAAGAGTTCCTTAAAGAATGTTTCTCTCAATTGTCATTTCAAAATACCAAACGTTTGTACGAAGTACAAGGGTCCTATACGTTTACTACAAACAATTTTATTATAGCATGGGATAGATCGAAGCGGGAGTGAGGGGCATGCGTTTAATATGAAAGGTGCATACACACAAACATTTTTATTTTGTTACACTTTTACCTTCTGAGATTGCTTTTTGTATAGAACAAGTCAAAGTGTAACTAAACAAAGAAAAACTAAATAAAAACGTTTGTGTGTACGTCCCATAACTGTTGCATTAGTCATCCATCTTTTATACATCATTTTAGCATGATTTACATAAATTTTACATAATTTGTCCATAAATTTTCATTAATGTACAAATAATGAAAAATTTAAGTTAATAATGGAAAATTGATGTGAATCATGTTAAAACGATGTAAGTATTTTTCCACTTTGGAATGTTAAAATGATGGAAAAATAATGTAGCAACATCCATAGTTGTTCCATGAAATATACACAGAATTTACTAAATTATTAAATTAAACGAGACTCGACTATTCAGTTTTAAAATATGCCAATTTATTTTTCAATTTTACCGACCGCTTTTGAGAGCTATGCTCTCATTCTCAAGGTTTGGTCAAGACAAAATTCACATTATTGAGTCGAAAAAGCTCAAGGGTACGGATTACATACATTCAAGGAACAAATCAACAAATAAGATAAAATAAATAAACAAACGGAGCTTTGTGCTCCTCCCTTTCCTTAGGCTGTCCCGTGAAGCGAATTTGGCGGAAGAATTGGCTGTTTCAAACTCAATATAATTTTGCCGAATTTACCCCGAAGATACGAAGTTCTTTGTAAAGGAGTATATTGCGTTTACCACTACGTTTGTAACCAGCGGAACCGGGACCCGGGAGTTGGTGGGTTTTTTATCTTAAGGTAGGGTTATGTACAGATCTTGTCAGATATCAGACAAGATCGAATCTTTTTATGATCTGGTCTGAATCTGACAATGTCTGTTGTTCACTGATCTGACCTGATGTGTTCCTCACTTTAGCCAGATCTGATCTGAAATCTGTGGAGATCTGGAAAAAAGAGGTGTTGTTTCGACTTGTAAGATGATTATGGATGTGTTGTCAATCCAGGGTGCTTCTACAGCTGTGGAACGCGACTTTTCAAAGACAAATCCCGAAGTTCCACTGATCAGGGCAAGACACAATCACTGCACGTGTATATATGTAAAGGTGTGGCTGTCTGAATAATTTTTTGAAAATGAAACTCAACTTAATTAATGCATTAAGCATTCAATTAAATTAATTACTGAAATTAATGTAAAATGATATTCAATCGATTGTATTAAACCTTTCGGCTTGAATTCATGTGAGTATATTAGTACTTTATTCGTATGTGTGTATATGTATACATTGTATGTAACAAGTGACGAAGTCGCGAGTATATACAATATATACATAAGACGTTATGCGAAATTTTCCACACATACGAATATAAAGTGACGCCATCTTGGATTTTAGCTCCGGAATGACACTACTTAGAGAGATGGTTTCTTCTAGAAAGTTATAGAATTTCATCAGGAGAATTTTTTGGGATCATAAGAAAATGACGCCATCTTGAATTTTTTGCTAAATTCTGAATAAGAATACCTAGATAGTTGGTTTCTTCAGGAAAGTTATATAAATCACTGAGAAGAATTGGTGACACGAAGTGTTCCGAAGGTAGTCGAAGGTGACACGAAGTGTTCCGAATGTACCCGAAGGTCACACGAAGTGTTCCGAAGACAGCCGAAGGTTTTTGGAGAAAAATTTTGTTCGGAGAAACAAAAAAATTTTTCCGGAGGAAATTTTTTTTGGAGAAAAATTTTTTTCGGAGAAAAATTTTTTTCGGAGAAAAACTTTTTTGGAGAATTTTTTTTTCTAAGAAAATTTTTTTCGAAGACAATTTTTTTTCGGAGAAATTTTTTTTAAAGAACCGGGTTATAATAGCGTCACTACATAACTATACTGAAACAACTGCGCATGGTCTCGTTGGAAACTCGTCGCCTCCAGATAGATGAGATACTGCTATATAACATAATCAATGGCAAACTCAAGACAAATCTTTCATCTCTCATCACATTCCATCAACCACAGCGTCATACCAGAAATCCACCGAAATTCTATCTACCGACACCTACAACCAATTACGTCATAAACGAACCTATTTACCGCATCCAGGACCAACACAACACGATATTCTCAACTCTCGACCTCAGAAATCCAAACCAATACGCTTTTAAACGGACAGTCAAAACCTTCTTCAGTTTTTGATTTTCAATGTTTTAATTCGTTGCTCTTCTAATTCTTAAATTGTTTGCATTTTTCACTTTTCTTCATTTTTGATCTTTCTTTTCCTTTCATTATATACTAATAAAATATGACAAATCACTTGTAATTGGGCAGTCGCCTGTAAGTATGTATCAAATAAATAAATAAATAAATAAATTACAACCCTACTTTTAACAAGAAAGTCGACTACAATAGGCCGATTATCAGGGCCGTATCTAGGTACTGGCGGGGGTGGGCTCCGCCCACCCTGAGATTTCTTGCGCCCACCCTGAGATTTTCGAAAATGCAAGCAAATTTAGTCAATTTTGATTAATTTGAGCCATGTTTGCTTTTAACAAGTGTACAAATTTCTGTCAAATGAAACACGATTTCAAAAAATTTCGCTCGCTTCGCTCGCGTACTTTTAATTCATTTTTTAAAATTCTGCATTTGAAGAACTTTTCATACATTCTATGTTTCTATACTTTTACAATTTCTGCTTAGCACCAATGAAGATTATGTGCAAAAATAATGTTCAAATTTTAATGTCATGGAATGCTGTTGGACAATTCAATTTGAATTAAAAGTCGTAAAAATTTCGCCTGCGGCGCTATTGTCATTACTTAATTAGTATGTGTTGTGACTACTTTTCTTCGTGGGAGGCAAACTACTATTTACAGACTCAATTTGTAAACTTTTTAAAAGCATGGGCTTGTGAAAAATCTTGCTGAGTATAACATATCACATATCACATATCTACCTGATTAAGCTGTCTAGATACGGCTCTGCCGATTATAGCCCCATTATTAGTGCAATAATTGGCTTATTATAGGCTCGAATGTGATGAAGTACTTTATACACGTCAGTGGCTGTCTAGGGAGATAAGTCATAAGTGTTGTAAATTTGTTTTTTTGATTTCTTTCTTCGGTGCATAAAAACTCTTACGTTTCTACAGGATAATTTATTTATCCTCTCGGAGGATTATACACACTTCCTCCTCGAAGATAAATAAATTTTCCCGCAGATGCGCAATAATTTTACAATCACTACCTTCTGTGGTCGTAAAGTACTTAGCAAAAAAAAAAAAAATGGAATTGAATGTTCGTTAAAAAATAAAAAAAAACATTATTTTCTAATAAATTCGTAAGGAATGACATCACAACGGTCAGATGGCGTTGGACTTGGATTAATACCATGCAATGATTCAAAATCAATCGTATGAAAATGATACTAATCATGTGTATTCTAAATCCAATGCCATCTGACATAACAACATCATCCTTACGATTTTAGTACAAAATATAAAACTTTGATTTATTTCACACCCAATGGACGAACAACTTTTAAGTTTTGACCATTTTTCGTCTGAATGCATAACCATGAATTTTTTCAACACTAATGGAACGCTAATGTGATAAAATCTACTACATAATTGGCCAAATAAGTCAAATGCACTTGTTTGAATGCTTCGCCTCAACTCGTTTTATGACATTCAAAACTCATGCTATAACATACATTCACTTACTTGAATAAGTATGTAATAAACTATTTTCAATTCGACAATTTTACTCCACGCACACTACAAACTGATTCAAAGGTAGTTTGGATTGTGGCTGATCTAAATAATTTTCACTCATCGATTTCGTCGGAAAAAAGTCCTGGATTCTTTTGAAATTTGCTTCAGACGGGTTTTTCAATGTTGCCTTACGGGCAATTTTCTATCACATTTAGTAAGAACGAAATCACTAATTTAGCGAAATTTCGTTTCATTCCATTACGTAGGTTTATAAGAGAATCGTATGGGTTCGTGAAGCATCTGCTATTATGGCATTCAATGTTCTCTTATCTTCCCACATCATCTGATCAAGCTTTATGAGAGTAAAGGCTTCGTTTTTTTGCTTTACTATTTTCAGGAAGCACCTGGGACATCTTGAAAAAATCTGAAAATATTTCTATTTCGTCTTTCTTGCACTGTAAGGGACTTAACTCTTAAATTGATTGAAAACTAATATGTAACGCTCACAATTTATTTTTATTTCTGAGGATATTTTACATCAGTTCACAATGTTTCATTTTATTATTCATTTTTTTGAAAAGTTTGAAAACATTTTTCAGGGGAGGAGCCATTAGAGCAAATGTGAGCAATGATAGCTTCACCGTTGAATATGCGAAATTTTAAAACGAATTACAATCAAGCTAGTCAAATGTCCATTAATGAATAAAATGCTGAAGAGCTAATGTGAGTGCACGATTTTTAATTGATGACGAAACACATGAATTCTCTTGTTAATCACTCGCTACTAGATTACACGTACAGCGCTTGACTAACTAGAAATTCACATAGAATAAAATCTTATTGATCGGTTCGATGATACAAAACCGTAATTTTTTTCCAAACTATTTCAATTATGAATATGATAAATCCCGCTATCCAACCGTAAACAATAACCTCCATTTAACAATATAAGCTGACATTGAAGTCGAAAGGTGTCCATCTTTCGGAATGTGGTATCCTCTGACATTATACTGATCCTGATATTTCATAAGGATATTTATTCCTGGTAAAATTTGAGTTTAGTGGACTACCACCGGGAGGAGAGGAAAGGAGAGGGGATCGATAGAGGCACACGCCCTGATCACGAATATATATATTTTTTTTGGCGCTCACCCCCTCTTCGGAAATAGGAGGGGTTCAAAGTTTCGAAATTTTAAATTTTCTTGCGCTCTAAAAACCAATATTTATATTAGAGAAATTCACTTCTTTACTCATGTAAACATTCGGTAACTGTACTGTTACCCAGGATATGCCACGTGGAGGCTGTTTACATGTATCCCATTGACCCTGAAAAGGGCCGTTTGGCATACTGGAGTGGGGACCCTTCGGAATGTGGAGATGTGGAAAATCAGCAATACGATAACGATCTTGGGAAATTGGAAATATCCATCGAACATAACTTACCAAAACAAGGTTATTGCCGAAACTGTAAATTATCTTCAAAAATATTAGATCGACAGTTAAAGGCCACATATTGCTTGAGGTAATAAGCGGGGCATTGATTTAATTGACTATGACTGACAAAAGTTTTAAAAAAGTTTTAAATTACGATTTTGTTAACGTGGAAGATATTATTTTCAGCAGGTTCTTAGAACCGTAACGTTAGCCTCATACCTGCCCCCCTCCCCCTGTTGCGAAAGCTCAGTAGTTCGAGCCAAAATTTTAAATGTTTACGTTTCTTTCCGTTGCCGCTACGTTTGAAAGCGTTGAAAGGTGATTATAGCAGACGTTCTTATGAAGATAATTCCCGGAAAAGGACGTAAATAATGGCGTTTCGTATCTAAATGATTGAAAGTGAATGCATGTGTAACATCCAATAGTAATTTGAATGACACGGGACGAAAAGTAAAAAATTCAAACGTGTGCGAAGTTTGCAGCCCGCACATCATTTTTCATGATACCCCCAGCGAAAAATCTATTTCGAGACCACATTAATCACAATTTTACCTATAACGTTGTACAAATAATCGACAATAAATATTTTAGTTCCAATAAGCAATAGTAATTTGTAACAAAAATTTTGAGTTGGCTTTGTTTTTTTTTGATGAAATGAACTGTTCACTCTTAAACAATATGAATCATAGTTTGCTCTGGTCTTCAATAAATACATTACGTTCGTCATTTTTGTACAACTCGAATTAAATAAAATGGCCTTTTCGGAAAATTTGGACGAAATGGATACTTTGATGTCTCAAATAGTCACAGAGGAGATGACAGATTTGGACGAAATGGACATTGCCATGTCCCAAATCGATACTACGATCATCGACGCTGATGGCGTAGCTACAACCTCACTTGATTTGCAGCAAGTTGATGACAACTCAGGAATGCCGATTTCAATTTTAGAAGGCTACCAGGAGGCGCCTAATAAGATTCTACCGAAAAAATCAGCAGATCGGTACTTACAAGCTTACAAAGCTTTCTTGAATTGGCAGCAATCCAACAAAATTGATACTTTCGACGAGAAAACTGTTGTGAGCTACTTCAATGAAGCCAGCAAAAAATACAAACCGAATACATTGTGGTCGATGTATTCAATGTTGAAGAAGACGTTTATATTGAAGAACAATGTGGATTTATCAAATTATAAACTATTGGTCGCTTTTTTGTCCGCGCAGCTTGATGGTTACATTCCAAAAAAATCTGATGTGTTTTCTGCAAAACAAATTCAAGAGTTTATGGTATCAGCTCCAAACATTCGTTATCTTGGCATGAAGGTAATACAAAAATAAAAAAAAAAAACAGATTAAAAATCATTATTTTCAAAAGGCTTTCGGTGTTCTTGGTGCTTACAGGGGAGATGAGCTTACTCATCTCACCACCAGCCAAGTTAAAGATGATGGCAACGAAATCGTAGTGAAGCTTCCTGATACCAAAACCAAAACGCAGAGAATGTACCAGGTTGATGGTGAATTCGCTACATACGTACGAGAGTATATAAAACTGCGCCCTCGGGATACCCAAACAAATCGGTTCTTCCTTCAGTTTAGAAATGGTAAATGTGTTAACCAGGTAATGGGGAAAAACAATATCGCGAAAATTCCACACGAAATCGCAGAGTTCCTAAAACTTCCGAATCCGAAGGATTTTACCGGACACAGCTTTCGCCGTTCGTCTACCACAATTTTGGCAGACGCTGATGCTTCCAAAGAAACGCTTAAGCGCCATGGTGGATGGAAATCCGATTCTGTATGCGAGGGGTATATACAAGAATCATTGGCCCAGAAGATAAAAGTGAGCAATTTAATTTCTTCAGCCGTCAATTTGCCGACGAACCCCATGACAAATACTGAAATTGCTTCCTCCTCTACTGTGGTAAATTTTCAACCCGTTTCATCTTCCCAAACTGTTAATGTTGCAGAATTGTGTCAAAGTGATAAGAAACGTAACATCGTTTTTTATTTTGGAGGTTCCACAAATGTAAATATTAATACATAAATAAAAATACATCATTTTTGACATTTGGCTTCATTCTTTTTGTTCATTCTATTTTTCGTCCCAAGGAATTCATTTTTTATTTTTCGCCCCTCTTAATGGGGGCGAAAAATAGATTTTTCGCTGGGGGTATCATGAAAAGTAAATTTTAAAACATCTCGGTCTCACTATTTGATTTAAGTAAATTTAACGTGAAATTAGTTCTTGTAGTTATCGTCTAAAAGCGTGTTCTGAAAATTTGTTAATTTGAATCAGTGGATTCATCTAGATATGCGGACGATTTTGTCACTGCGAGTGATCTAATTTATGAAGAAAAGAACGTTAAATATTATCAAGTAAGAATGATCAATTTTATTTGTTTTAATTTGAACCTTGAACACGTTGTTCAAGATTATGGACGAAAGATGTTTTCTTTATCAGATTTATTAAGGAGTCAAAATATTACGCTGAAGATTGTTATATCGGGCATAAGCTAGGAATACTAGGCGTAAGTTGTGAAGATTGTGTACTTAAATCTGTTCCTAATCTTTCGTTATTGATAATTGTTTAGGAAATTGAAGCCTAACCATCGATTGAATATAATAAAGAGAAAGAATGTTGTAACTTCGCAAGTTTTATTCAGACATCGACAGTTTTGCTGGTCAACACCTAGAATCTACGTTCCTTGCCCGTTATTTAAAAATATTTTCGCAACACCCCCTCTTTTGCGTTACGTAATTTATGAACGAGCCTTACACAAATTACATAGCTTTTTCCTGGGATTTTACCCCCTACATACGATTTGTCCCATGCAACCGAAAGTCATAGAGGTCTGGAAAATTTATCAAAATTTCAATTTTTCTTTCAGCTACCAAGTTGCGGGTATAACAGTACTGATGTGGAGCCTCTTCGTTACCATAAACTTGAAAACATTCCGTTAACTCTTCAAGTCGGCAAAAAAATGTACTAACTGGTTGCCGCGATACTATTCAAGCCTCCCATACTTGATGCTGATGTTTGACATTACATTGGCGTTGTACACCTGGGAAGCTTACGATGAAATGGATTCAAAAAGTCGATCATTTTCTCGTACGAAAAATGTGATCATTCATAATTTACTGTATATTGAAATGGAAAGACCTCTAATTTAATAAATATATAAATATTAATGTCGTGTTATTATTTAGATTGTTTCACTACCCTACACCAAAGAGAGGATTAATTGTTATTAAATAAAACACACAGTATTTTTACTCGGGATCGGCTCGGAACTCTCCAAAGTGATAGAAAACGCTTAGCTTCCGTAAGTTTTCGGGGGCTTATGATCAATTTTTGTCAAATCAGGGAGTTTGGCAATGAACTAAAGAAGAGGAATGGTCGGGGGAGAAGTCAGGATATTTCGATGAGAAATCCGGAGTCTTGGAGGTCAGCACACATGCGCGGTCAACAACAAAAGTGTCAGGATTTCTCGATGAAAAATCCAGTGTCTTGGAGGTCAGCACTCGTGCACGGTCTACAACAGAAGTGTCAGGTTTTCTAGATGAGAAATCGGGAATTTTCGAGGTCAGTGGGCATGCATGGTCAATGGATGAGTCGGGTTTTCTCAAGGAAAAATCTGGAAGTTTTCTTGATGAAAAATCTGGAAGTTTTCTTGATGAAAAATCTGGAAGTTTTCTCGATGAAAAATCTGGAATTTTTGAGTCAGGTGCATTGGAAGAGGTCTTGGTGGGAGGAGGATCTAATGATAATTCTGACTTACGTGAGGAATGCGGATGGGAAAAGAAAGATGGAAAAACTGCGAACAGGAGAAGGAAAAAGTGGACGTGCGGGCAATTCCATCTCTTATGGACCTGAAGGTAGAATTGATGGAAGGAGTTCAATGGGGTGCACCAGAAGATATGTGGAAGAGGAAGAGAATGAACGCTATCTGAATGGAGCTGAAAAGAGAGAACTTCGGCCATTTGAATGAGAAAACGAATTGGGTTTAAATGGAATGGAAAATTTTATTGTACAATATACATGATTGAGAACATTTTAATGATGCAAAATATATTATGGATATGTTGCATTGGCCTGGTGAGTGATTTAGTAAAATTCACGGAAACTAGGTTTTGGAGTATTTTCAAATTGTGAAGTAAGTAGTTGAAATCTTATATATATAAAAAATTGCTGTCAAGGGTAGCCGTGCACTTGTTTGAAATGTTTGTCAGGGTGCGCAAATTATTTATAGACGTTTTGCGGTGCTTGGAAAGGTTTTAGAGCAATTTGTGTTAAAGGGAAAGGTTTTAGAGGAGATTGTGTTAAAGGGATAAATCCGGCAAAGGTTTGTATAAAAGGAATTCGGCCATTTGGAATTTTAATTAATAATGTCTGTTAGGTTCACGTTCCACGCTGGAAATTGGACAGGAAATTCGGAATATTTTTGTGAAAATTTGTATGAAGGAAATTGATCGGGAAATTATCGGCATTTTTTGTGGAGGTTCGTATGGAAGGAATGTGGCTAGTTGGAATTTATGGTTAATGAATTGTGGTTAGGTTTACGTTTGGCAATTGGCACTGAAAATTGTACGGTGAATCATCGAAAATTTTTGTGGAATAATGGATCTCAGCAAGGTAGGTCCTTTATATTTTACTGGCTATGAAGTTAGGTGAAAGGGCGTAATGATGCATAATTTATTCATTAATGTTTGTAGTACTTTATCTAAAACTATTTTATTTTATCTAAAATTAAGTTTACCCTAAAAAGGGGGTCTTCATATTCACCGGAAAATCTGCGAAATAGTGTCCTTTCCACTATATGTGCAAAATTTCCACAGAGGCTTCCTGAAATTTATTCAATAGTGAAGTTCTCTGACTGTCTTGTAAAGGAGCTAGGATGGAACAACTGATGAGAGTTGGTACATTCCGACCGGGGCCGCCATCCTAAAACGCTCCGAGGCCGAAACAGTATATCTTTGCTTCGATAGTTTGCTCTATAAATGTTCAGATAATGTGAACTGTAGCTGGGCAAGGGAAGAGCATTTCTTGCTCTGTTAAGGAATTTTTAAATTGGTATTTTAAAGTTGTTTTTTAAAGATTTTTTAAAATTTGTTTTTAAAATTGGTTTTTTAAAATTGGTTTTTAATTAATTAATTTTTAATTATTTTTTAATTTTTATTTACATCGCAAAATACAATTTTTGAATGACATCGACACCAATAACATGTAACATGTAACCCTACACCCCTGCACCACCTCCCACTTCCCTCTACCTCTTCGATTTCTTTCTTCCCCCCCATTTGCCACCCCCTCCCCCCATTTTCCACCCCCTCCCCCCATTTGCCACCCCCTCCCCCCATTTGCCACCCCCTCCCATTTGCCACCAATCCCATTTACCACCTCCCATTTGCCACCCCCTCGACCCCCATTTTTTGGCCTCCCCTTTTTTCCCCCCTTTTTCCCCCCCTTTTCCTTCGATTCCTCCAACCTCAACCTTTTCCTTCAATTCCTCTAACCTTTAGACGAATGTTCCTTCAAAAGTTGTATGTCGCGAATTTCTGGATGGGTGACAATGGTAACAATGGCAAAAAATGATGTAAAACACTTTGCCGAAAATTAGATTTAACCGTATATAAAAATGACAGTACTCTTGACAGAGAAATTCTTTGTGCTTCGGTAGTATCTTTGATATCGTCAGCACAAAATGTGTAGATTACGGTAAAGAAATAAGAATTTGTAAAAAGTCGCTGGAATATGGGGCTGCCATATAAAACGACATGTTTTCGACAAAAACACTTTTTGTGCTACGAACAGGTGGCAGCACAAACGTTTGCTAGGCAGAATTTAATAGCACAAAACATAGCGCATAAAATACGCCCATTAAAAGAGTAGCACAAAATGATGGTGGTGCCAACGACATACACCTATAAACCATAAAAAAATCATTGGAAAAAATGCGAGCTAGGTAAAGTCCGTGACTGTTAGTTCCTCAATTAATACGCTGAAATGCAATCAATGTAACATACAATATACAGATGCAAACAAATAATAAAAAAAATTGTATTTCGTCTTTCTTGCGCAGCGAAGGACTTAACTCTTAAATTGATTGAAAACTAATTTGTAACACTCACATTTATTCTTTATTTCTGCAGATATCTTACATCAATGCACAATGTTTTATTTTATTATCCATTTTTTTGAAAATATTTTTCACAGGAAGAGCCACTAGAGCAAATGGGAGCAATGGTAGCTTGACCGTTGAATATGCGCGAAATTAACGAATTTACAATCAACAAATGCCCATCAATGAATAAAATGATGAGGAGCTAACGTTAGTGCATGACTTTCAATTTATGACGAAAAATATGAGTTCTCTTCTTAATCACTTGCTATTAGATTACACATACAGTGCTTCACTAACTAGAAATTCACATAAAATAAAATCTTATTAATGGGTTCGATGATACAAAACCGTAATTTTTTTCCAGACTATTTCAATTATGAATATGATAAATCCCGCTATCCAACCATAAACAATAACCTCCATCATTGGGATTTTGTCAATGTCAACGTTTTGGGTAATTTCCTGATTTATTTTCTTTGGTAATGTACGAAACAATTCCGCGTCCTTTTCTCTGCATTTTTCATACAAACCCGTGCTTATAATTCTTAGAATCGCTTGGTTCAGTAGATCTATAAATGGAAAGCCATCCTTAACAACATAACCTGCCATTGATGTCGAAAGGTATCCATCTTTAGGAATGTGGTATCCTCTGACATTATACCGATCCTGATATTTTATAAGGATATTTATTCCTTCTTCCTCAAACACAAACGCCGCGGAAGAGTTGTATTGAAAAAGCATAATTGCAAAGTCTTTAAATGGTATGATGTGTACTCTGCTGCTCCAGTTTCCATTTTTAAATAAATTACTCAACCACTCAATGCATGGATCTCGCCAAAGCTCGAGATAATGTACAACAGGATTTTTCGAAATCTTGTAAAAATCTTCCACTGACTCGATTTCAGGATGATAAAATGGTCTAATGAGATAACTTTGGAAAATTGATAGAATAAAATTTACTATGACGAAGCCTCCTAGCGTCAGTGGAACTATTACGAACGCTTCCACACGAAACAGCTTTCGGTAGGCAATGGCCCCATTTTCATTCAACAAAAGTGTATTCAGAACATCAACTAAGGATTGAAGGAAAAACAATTTTCTCTTTTTAATGAAACGACCTACAGTCAAGACGATCACCGCAGAAACTATTGTGACCGAAGAAATAATGAAAAAATGGTCGTTGACTATTGTGGTTAAGTAACTGGTAAAATCAGAATATGGTAAGGCTTTAGGCACCACAAGTACAATTGTTGACTTCATCATTGGGTATAAATGAGTGTAATTCATCGACGGTTTCATGAATACTCGCGAAGAAAAAATATCGGTCAAATCATTTTCAAACATTTTAGGCAAATCTGCAACTGAAAGTGACGGCACCACATTAAATCTTATGTTCAGAGATTTAAATATAGCGTTCCAAATTTGTGCATCAGGATAAATGGGTTCATCAATCCGAAATGGATACTGTTGAGAACGTGTAGTAAGATTTGGGAAGATGTCATCTAGGGAATTACTTCTGGTCACACTAACATTATCGAAGTTGAAAACATTTAACGAATGATCCGAATTTGTGTCGTAAGCTATAAAGGCGTTTACAATTGCGTTCCTCCAAAGCCAAAGTAAAATCTTTGCCATTTCTGTTTTTGAAATCGCTTTGGGGAAAAATATTCCAATTTTGATTCTGTAGTAACGCTTCTGAAGTTCCTTTATGTAAATTAACAAATCGAAGATTTCCTCAAAATTTTGACCCATTGTCGATATGATTAGAAATGGTTCTTTGCCGAGGCCTCCTTTCTCTATTTGCACTATATTTTCAATCCCTTTGAACTTGCCGTCGACAGTTTCAAAAACAATTGTACTTTGGGTTGTTGGTTCGACATTGTCTTTTAAGACCAAAAATCGATTTTGGTCAACCGATGCATCCAGCACGAAAATGTTAGAGTCAAACTTGAAGTGATTGTTCAACTCATTTATTAGAATATGTTCCTGATATTGCGGAAAAATTGTCCACAACAAACTTATGGCGGTGAACGTCATTGCTGAATTCAAAGCTGCTGACTGTTGAATGTTGACGGAATGTTGTTGCTATTGGATTTTTTCTTTATTGCGACCGCTGGCTGTAATTACTACATTGAGAACATTCACCCGATGAATTATTAATTGCGCTATTGTGTGTCCAACGCAAACATTACATCGGGCATCAATTTCTGGTTGATCAAACTATTTCTTAATTTGTTTGTATAACAATTTAAAACAGAGAGCTACAGTTTCACCCGTATGATTCGTACTTTACTCTACACTTTACCATAGGAGATGAGGTCCAAAAAATATTTCTGTCAATTGTCTTTTCAATACACCAAACGCTTGTTCATCAAGTCATTGAAATTTTTTGAATCATTGCTAATGGACGAAATTCATTCTAAACGAAAAATGGTTGCACAGGATGCCTCTAAAATGCACTGATTAGACCCATACGTAGATACGAAGGTCTTCGGAAAAGGGTTTATCGCGTTAACAATGACGTTTGTAACCAGCAGGATCGGGACCCGGGAATTGGTCAGCTTTCCGTTTTAAGGTCTAAATATTAAAAGAAATATGCAAAATTTGTAAGTCCGTCTATCAACACGAAAACTAAACTTGACCAATTTTCAAAATCTTTTTTTTTCCCTGAAAGATAATCGAAAAATTGATTATACAATTGAATTTCGGCAAAATCGGTTCAGAACTTTTGAAGTTACGGTGTATGAAAATTTTGATTCATTGGCTTTAACGTCCCAGTTAAACTGATTTTTTGCAGAGGTTAAACAGCCTAACTACATGCTGCTTAATTCCCAGCCGATAACACTGAATTGTTTCTAGGCACCGTCAAATTGTTGTATGGAAATGTAGACAGACATAAACTAGTCATCAGAGTAAACAGTCAATGCATATAGGTTGGACTTTGGAAAGAAGTAACTAACGATTTGAAAAAATTATTCGGAAACAATTTACACTTCGAGCACTGCAATCCCGAGTAGATTTGCGCATTGAAGTTGTATAAAATAGCGTTTGTTTGTATGAAACGAAGATTTCGTTCATCGCGAGGTATAAAGCAAATCAATGAATGACAAACATCGCAACTTACTTGCCATTTTGTCGTGTGCTATGAGAAAAGTCTTTAATTCTATTCAAACTTAATTGCACTACAGCTCGTCCAAAATGAATTTCATAGGAAATGTACAAATCTTTTGTTTTAAACAAAAGATTTGTATTTTTCGCATCAGTTTCATTTTGGACGAGCTGTATAGCATCGTTTCGGCAAACACAAAAAACATACAATGCGAAAGCGTTGGTGTGAGAATCGACTTTGGAGATGTGACGTTCAGGGTTAGAATGGAGTGCTTTTCTGATACTTGGCGTTCAAATTATCATTCTTGTTAGCATTCACCAACCCCAAGGCTGAGCGTGTCATTGGGGACTATTATCAAGGCGGATTCAGGCGAGGTCGCTCAACAACTGACCAAATATTCACAGTTCGTCTGATTTTGCAAAAGGGCAAAATGTTTCAAGTCCGGACGTATCATCTTTTCGTCGGCTTCAAACAAGCTTACGACAGGACCAAGCGTCTGGAGTTGTATGCGGCTATGAAGGAGCTGGGCTTTGAAACAAATTATATTCGTCTTCTGATGGTATTGGATGGCAGGAGATGTCGTTTCAAGGGGCAAAACGACATGTCAGATGTGTTTGCTGTTAGAGAAGGACTGAAGCAGGGAGACGCTCTATCTTACTTACTCTTGGCTTGGGAAATCGCTATGAGACGTGCTGGTATCCAAACTAAGAAAACGCTGGTGAATGGAACAGTTCAAGTTCTGGGCTTTGCAGACGAATTACATGTAGCCAGTCGTACACATGCAGCAGCAGTTGACACTTTCACAAATCTGGAAATCCAAGCCGAGAGAATAAGTTTGATGATAAACGAATCTAAAACCAAGTACATGACGATCGAGCCGAATCCGAGTCCTGTGTACGATTAAGCATAATCTTCCAAAATCATGGGCGCGCGGTAGCAATGCGCCCGTGACGCAAGTCCCCACGAGCGAAAAATTCAGAAAATTTTTTTTCGTAGACTTCGGAACCATATATACAGCTAAGTTTTGACTTCCCCCCCTTGCGACGTACCCCCCGGAAAATATTTTCCCTGGATTCTACGGAAAATTCTAAGGCGAAATGTCTTTTCACTCATTAAAATCGGTCCAGTGGATCCGGAGATATGACCTTTAGAAAATCGTCATTTTCCATACAAAATGTGCACTTTCATAGAAACCAAAGGTAATGGAAATATCCTACGTTAGTTACTTAGTTAGTTAATTAGTTCGTAGTTTTTACTTAGTTAGTAGTGTTAGTTAGTTAGTTAGTTACTTAGTTAGTTCCAGAGCCATTGTATGAAAACCCACTTTTTTGGAGTTTTCTCGAAAACGGCTCGATATCTTTTCTTGAAATTTTGCAGGGACCTTCGGCTGGGCATTCTACGCCATATGAGATTTTAAAAAAGGGGGGTACCGGCCTCGTTTGGGCGCCAGGGCCCTTAGAAGGCGCCATATAAAGCCCATATGTATGTGTTTGTGTGTGTGTGTACGGAAGCATATTTTGTATAAGACATGGTTGGGTGTTCGAGATACAGGTTTGGTGTCAAAGGGAAAGATGTTGGGTTGGGTGTGTAGTGTATAGGGGTGACCGCCAAAATGGCGGAAAATGGACCGGGGGCTCAAAAAAAAACTTTTGATATGTTGTAGAGGAAGTTGAGGTGATCATTTTCGCCCATGAAAGTAATAGCCGCCGCGGCTCGGTTTGGCGGCGGCGGCGGCTCAAAAAAAAACTTTTGATATGTTGTAGAGGAAGTTGAGGGGATCATTTTCGCCCATGAAAGTAGTAGCCGCCGCAGCTCGGTTTGGGGGCGGCGGCGGCTCAAAAAAAAAACTTTTGATATGTTGTAGAGGAAGTTGAGGTGATCATTTTCGCCCATGGAAGTAGTAGCCGCCGCGGCTTAGTTTGGCGGCGGCGGCGGCTCAAAAAAAAACTTTTGATATGTTGTAGAGGAAGTTGAGGTGATTATTTTCGCCCATGGAAGTAGTAGCCGAAACTTCCAAAAGTACTGATATCACAACAAAAACCCTTTTAAAAGGGAAATGTGACGCAAGTCCTTCTTCCTCCTTCCAAAACAACTGATATCAATTTGGGGTGACGCTTAAAGCTTTGAAACGCAAAAATTCTTTTGGAATGTTTTCATTTTTGATTAAAAAAATGCGTCACAAATGCCGGACCCCCCAATGTTATAGTTTTTCTGTTCTTTCAGCTTTCACAAAGCAAAAATTTGTCATTATGTATGGCGTATTTTTGAACAGGAAATCAAATTTTTGCGTATGACAGCTGAAAGCGTAGAAAAATTATTACATTGGTGGGTCCGGCATTTGTGACGCATTTTTTTAATCAAAAATGAAAACATTCCAAAGGAATTTTTGCGTTTCAAAGCTGTAAGCGTCACCCCAAATTGATATCAGTTGTTTTGGAAGGAGGAAGAAGGACTTGCGTCACATTTCCCTTTTAAAAGGGTTTTTGTTGTGATCAGTTTTACTGAAAATGTATTATGCCCTCAGACTTCCCACTTAAATTATGCGGTTCCAGCTTGGGGGAGTGGGAATAAATCTGACCTGAAACCACTCCAGATCCTCCAAAAGCGATGTCTAAAACATATATGTAAGTTGAAGCAGAACCATTCGACATACGACTTGTTTAGGACCCACTGTTTGGGGATGCTGAATGTTTCTAGTCTGCATAAACTAAGTGTGGGTTGTTTTGTTCGCAGAGATTTGGCGGGAAAAACGCATAATGCAATCACTATCGAGAGAAGATCGCATCGCTTTCACACAAGGAGGAAACCGGCAGTGATACTGGCAACAAGAACGACAGTGCGAGGGGTAAGGCGGTTTCTATTTCTGGACTGAAATTATTCAATTGTTTAAAATCTATGCTCAACGAATGGCTCTCAGAGAGACAGTATCCAGGCTGATTCCTCTACTGAACTGTCAGAAGATGGAGGGGGGTGAACTCGAGAGGGGAGTAGGGAATTCTCTATTAGCTTAACTATTGATTTATTTACTTATTGTATGTATTGACTATGTATGGGTATTCATTCTAAAGAAAGAGAGGAGGGGGTGCAATGAATAGTGCGGCGGAATCTTCTTAAGGAGAAATAGTGGCCGAACATTGAGAATGCACTTAAAGCTTGGGCTCTTCTAGGCTCTTGTAGGCTCATCGCCGTCTCGGACTGCAGGGCCTTTTTTCTTATTGAATTCTTGCTACTACATCTCTTCTATGCGTTAAATTTTTCTTTGATGTTAATAATGAATAGAATACTATAGTATATTGATGAAAAACTGTTATCAAAAACAAAATTGATTTCTCTGATTGTTTTTTCGGTCCATCCAAACATAAACAAATAAATCAATTTATTTATTGACGTTACGCATCTTCAGAATATCTGTCCAAATAAAGAACTTCATTAACTACGACTTTTACATTGAAGTCATTAGGGCTCTGAAATCCTAAGGTGTCGATCGCTTCTTGTTTGATTACTTCACTCACCGATTGGCAGTCGAGAGGAGTATCATCTGGTTGGGCTTGTTGTAGTTGTTGAAACTTTGTGCTAATGTTTTCAGCATATGTCGCCGCTATCTGTGGATCTCTTAGTTTGTCCACAGCAAAACGCCTCACAGTTTCTTGTTGGCTATTATGAAACCGGGCAAGATGTGATCGCAGTTTTGACACCACAAGATGGTGATCAGAGTCGACATTTGCTCTCCAACATGTTTTGACGTCAATTACATCAGTGAGGTGTCTTCCGCTAATTAATAGGTGGTCGATTTGATTAGGTGACAAGTTGTCATTGGGGTGCTTCCAGGTAGCTAGATGTCTGCTTTTATGCTGGTTGAAGGTTCTTTTCACTACAAGGTTTCATTCAGCCGCAAAATAAATCATGCGCTGTCCGTTTTCATTCGTTTCATCATGCAGACTGTATCTTCCAATTGTCGGTCTGAACACTTCCTTTTTACCCACTTTGGCGTTGAAATATCCCAAAACGATTTTGATGTAGTGTGCCGGTAGTTCATCGTAGATATTTGCGAGCAATTCATAATATTCGTCCTTGCTATGTTTGACGATTCATTATGTGGAGCGTGTACATTAACTAGGGAGCAGTTCTTAAAACGGCCTTGAGTTCGTAGCACGCTAAATCGCTCGTTGACCTTTCGGAAGTTTAGAACCAGGTGTTCAAATTTTCTAGCTACCAGGAAGGCAGTACCTAATACATGGTCTCGACTTTTGCTGCTATGAAAGGTGTTGTAGCCATTACAGCGGGAAATTTGTGAGTCTTTATTTTATCAGTTCTCTTGAATAGCTGCAAAGTCGATTTTAGCCTTCTTCAGTTCATTTGTCAGTTTTGTCAATCCTCCAATTCTGTAAGTCTGAAATCTCACATTGCATGTTCCAATTCTCATATCCTTTATCCGTTTCCGAGCCGTTGCCGAAGGCCATCCAGCATCCGAATGAGACCACATATTGCCTCTTGCTTCTCCAGCTTTCGTTTCAATGATTTTTCCACAATCGCTCGCAGTCATGTGTCCCAGAGCCAGGTCGCAAGCCTCGACCCCAACCCCCTATTCATCGGAGGACCAATTTTGTCTTGTGATGGTAGCCCAACTGACTAGGGCTGGATATGCTGCCGTTGTCTCTTGCCGATGAGATCATCTGCAACCATACTAAGTCGCTACCCCATCTTAATAGCGCCTAGCTGCCTTCGGCCCTTCCTATACCTGACGTTAAGGTACTACCCGAAGCCATCCCCCCTCATTGTTATGCTAAGTAACCCACACCACTACACCAGGGCTGGGCCCCTTTTTGTTCATGGGGTTTGCTCACTATAACAGGTGTCACCACGGGTAGGATAGGATGTAGGAGTAGGTGGACAGAGGCTAAGGTACGTAAGGAGTACTTTATTACGCATAACATTAATTCACTTATATTATTTCAATTACGTTAGCAGTTTTTGAAGGTATAACACTTCTAAACAAGCTTGTGTACTGTACGAAAGTAAAAAAGTGACTGAGTGAAAAGCGTTCCCTTCTAACAACACATTCTACCCTGCGTTGCCATTGGCTAATTCCATCGGTACCGTCACCTGGGTAACGAATTTCATCTCTTCCATTCTTTCAATGTGATTTATATTAACATGAGACAAAGCACATTCGTTCCCCAGGTGACATGGTAGCGACAATGTATGGGTTACCGATGGAATTAGCCCATTACGAATTTGCTTGAGTTACCATAATGCAAAATTTACATAATCTACAAAGTCAAAATACCGTTGCAATGGTCTAACGGTAATAGCTTATAGCAGGGCTACTGCTACGCCCATAGCCTGATAGTTAATGACTGAATAGAAGTGAGCAGAGGAGAAAATTTTATCACATTAGCGCCCGGTAAGTTGTGTTTTCTGTGTATGATACCTACACTTGTAAGATTCACTTTATGTTGCAGTTCCTACGAGACTTTACAGTCACAGGTACCTGCAATTATAATAGTACATTACGTTTGTGCTTTACCTGTGGTCGTAAAGTACTTAGCAAAAAAAAAATGGAATTGAATATTCGTAATACCAGATTTCATAACTAGGGAAGGAAATGGAAAATTCCTTAACGAGAGTAAAGTTTGCGACTAGAGCTGAATAAATTGTAACGAAGGTGAATTTGCGCCCCGCGCGTAGCTTTTCTACTCATCAAAATCGGTTCAGCCAATCCCGAGATATGAATTAAACAATTTTGCTATTTTGTATGGAAACGGACCAAAATCGAATATTTTTAAATAGTCAATTTGGTAAACCTTTCTTTCTTTCTTTGTGGAAATTTTTGGCAGAATGACCCACATATCCAGAACTATGAGAGTTAGAAAGTTGGTTCCAAAGGCGAGGTTGTAGAGAATTCAATTTAAGCGAACACGTGTTTCAAGGTTTTGGGCAAATATGGCCTAATCCCTCGGATATGGCCACTTCTAGAATTGGGAGGATTTCTGTAGCACTTTTCAACTTCCATCAGGTTTTTTTATATTATTCAGTTATTATCGACATGAGTGAGGTATTCGAATTGACTAAAATTTTGAGGGGTTTCTGGCGAGAGATAAACTTACAAAAGTACTGATATCCGCCAAAAAAGCTCTTTCAGAGGAGGTGTGACGCAAGTCTTCATTTCTGATTACAAAAGTTGTGAAATCAGAAAAGGCTGCATTGAGCATCTAAGTTAAAACGATTTTCTTCCAGTTACAAAAGTTCTGAAATCGGAGGAAGGTGACGCATTCAGCTTTGATACGCTACAAAATTTTAAAACAAAATTGCGTTGAGTTCAAAAATAATAAAAACGTTGTCCGTCCGTCCATCTGTCACTGCGATAACTTGAGTAAAATTCAACCGATTTTCAAAAAATATTTTCCGGGGGGTACGTCGCACGGGAAGAAATCAGAAAGTTCCAGTATATATGTTCCTTAGTCTACGAAAAAATTTCTTGTGAATTTTTTGAAGTGTAAGACTTACGTCACGGCCCCTTACTACCGTGGGGCCATGATAAGCTTGCGAACTCTTATCCCGTTGAAGTTGTTAGTTTTATGGTAGTTCTACTGGTTTGATTGAAACTCACTGGTTAGGAAATAACGTTTCATTGATTCAAATGAGTGAATAGAAGTGAGCAGAAAAGAAAAATTTTCAATTCTAACAAAAATGTAGTAAGATTTTCACTCGCCGATTTCGTCGGCAAAAAATCCTTAAATTCATTTGGAATTTATTGATACCGTTGCTTCAGACTGGTTTTTCGTTTCATTCCATTGGTTGGCTTATTAGAGAATCGTATGGGTTCGTGAAGCATCTGTTTTTATGTTATTCAATGTTCTCTTATGTTCCCACTGTAGTATTAGGTAGAAATGTAATAAAACGAGTCTTAATTGTATTCTTGTATCACAAGATAGGAAGCACCTGGGACGTCTTGAAGAAATCTAAAAACATTTCTATTTCGTCTTTCTTGCATGGTGAAGGACTGATTGAAAACTAATTTGTAACGCTCACAATTTATTTTTTATTTCTGCGGATATCTTACATCAATTCACAATGTTCTATTTTATTATTCAATTTCTTGAAAAGTTTGAAAACATTCTTCATAGGATTACCCACTAGAGCAAATGTGAGCAATGATAGCTTGACCGTTGAATATGCGAAATCAACGAATTTACAACCAACAAATGCCCATTAATGAAAAAAATGATGAAGAGCTAATGTTAGTGCACAATTTTCAATTGATGACGAAGAACATGAGCTCTCTTATAAATCACTTGCAATTACATTACACATACAGTGCTTCACTAACTAGAAATTCACATGGAATAAAATCTTATTAATGGGTTCGATGATACAAAACCGTAATTTTTTTCCAGACTATTTCATTTATGAATATGATAAATCCCGCTATCCAACCATAAACAATAACCTCCATCATTGGAATTTTGTCAATGTCAACGTTTTGGGTAACTTCCTGATTTTTTTCTTTAGATATGCACGAAACACTTCATCGACCTCTTCTCTCCATTTCTTATACAAACCCGAGCTTTTAATTCTTAAAATCGCTTGGTTCAGTAGATCTATAAATGGAAAGCCATCCTTAACAACATAACCTGCCATTGATGTCGAAAGGTATCCATCTTTAGGAATGTGGTATCCTCTGACATTATACCGATCCTGATATTTTATAAGGATATTCATGCCTTCTTCCTCAAACACATACGCCGCGGAAGAGTTGTATTGAAAAAGCATATTTAGAAAGTCTTCAAGTGATACGATGTCTACTCTGCTGCTCCAGTTTCCATTTTTAAATAAATTAGTCAACCACTCAATGCATTGATCTCGCCAACGCTCGTGATAATATAAAACAGGACTCTTCGTAATCTTGTAAAAATCTTCCACTGACTCGATTTCAGGATGATAAAATGGTCTAATGAGATAACTTTGGAAAATTGATAGAATAAAATTTACTATGACGAAGTCTCCTAGCGTCAGTGGAACTATTACGAACGCTTCCACAAGAAAAAGCTTTCGGTAGGCAATGGCGCCATTTTCATTCAACAAAAGTGTATTTAGAACATCAACTAAGGATTGAAGGAAAAACACTTTTCTCTTTTTAATGACCTACAGTCAAGACGATCACCGCAGAAACTATTGTGACCGAAGAAATAATGAAAAAATGATCGCTGACTATTGTGGTTAAGTAACTGGTAAAATCAGAAAATGGTAAGGCTTTAGGCACCACAAGTACAATTGTTGACTTCATCATTGGGTATAAATGAGTGTAGTTCATCGAGAGTGTCATGTATGCCCGCGTAGAAAAAATATCGATCAAATTATTTTGAAACATTTTAGGCAAATCTGCAATTGAAGGTGACGGCACCACGTTAAATCTAATGTTTAGAGATTTAAATATAGCGTTCCAAATTTTTGCTTCAGCATCAACTCGTTTATCAATTCGAAATAGATATTGTTGAGAACGTGTAGTAAGATTTGGGAAGATGTCATCTAGGGAATTACTTCTGGTCACACTAACATTATCGAAGTTGAAAATATTTAAGGAATGATCCGAATATTTCCTATTTGTGTCGTACGCTATGAACGCGTTTACAATTGCGTTCCTCCAAAGCCAAAGCAAAATCTTTGTCATTTCTGTTTTTGAAATCACTTCGAGGAGAAATATTCCAATTCTAATTCTGTAGTAACGCTTCTGAAGTTCCTTTATGTAGGTGAACAAAACGAAGATTTCCTCAAAGTTTTTGCCCACTGCCGATACAATTAAAAACGGATTTCTGCCGACGCTTTCTCTCTGTAACAATATTGAACTTTCGATTCCTTGTATCTTGCCGTTGACAGTTTTAAAAACAAATAAACTTTGGGTCGTTGGTTCGACATTATTTTTTAAGACCAAAAATCGGTTTTGGTCAACCGATGCATCCAGCACGAAAATGTTAGAGTCAAACTTGAAGTGATTGTTCAACTCATTTATTAGAATATGTTCCTGATATTGCGGAAAAATTGTCCACAACAAACTTATGGCGGTGAACGTCATTGCTGAATTCAAAACTGCTGATTGTTGCTGGAGTGTTGAATGTTGACGGAATGTTGTTGCTATTGGATTTTTTCATTATTGCGACCTGTAATTACTACATTGAGAACATTCGCTCGATGAATTATTTATGGCGCTATTGTGTGTCCAACGCAAACATTACATCGCGCATCAATTTCTGGTTGATGAAACTGTTTTTTAATTTGTTTGTATAACAATTTAAAACAGAGAGCTACAGTTTCACCCGTATGATTCGTACTTGTCTTTTAACGCTTTACTCTACCCTTTACCTTAGGAGATGAGGTCAAAAAAATATTTCTTTCATTTGTCTTTTCAATACACTAAACGCTTGTTCTTCAAGTCAATGAAATTTTTTGAATCATTGCTAATGGACGAAATTCATTCTAAACGAAAAGGGTTGTACAGGATACCTCTAAAATGCACTGATTACACCCGTACGTAGATACGAAGGTCTTCGAAAAAGGGTTTATCGCATTTACCATGACGTTTGTAACCAGCGGGATCGGGACCTGGGAGTTGGTCAGCTTTTCGTTTTAAGGTCTAAATATTAAAAGAAATATGCAAAATTTGTAAGTCCGTCTGGCAACACGATAACTTGACCAATTTTCAAAATCTTTTTTTTTCCTGAAAGATAATCGAAAAATTGATTATACAATTGAATGTCGGCAAAATCGGTTTAGAACTTTCGAAGTTACGGTGCATGGAAATTTTGACTCCCCAGTTAAACCGATTTTTTGCATAGGCTAAACAGCCTAACTACATGCTGCTTAATTCCCAGCCGATAAAACTGAATTTTTTGGAGGCACCGTCGAGCTGTTGTATGGAAATGTAGACATAAACTAGTGTCTTTAATTCTATTCAAACTTAATTGCACTACAGCTCGTCCTAAATGAATTTCATACGAAATGTACAAATCTTTTGTTTGTTCTTTTTGTATCAGTTTCATTTTGGAAAGGTTGTATATCAATATTTCGGCAAACACAAAATACATACGATGCAAATAAGCGTTGGTGTGAGAATCAACTTTGGAGATGTGACGTTGAGGGTTAGAATGGACTGCTCGACTGCTTTTCCGATACTTAGCGTTCAATGTTACCTCTAACCGAGACATACAGAAGTTTAAAATGCAACTGTTCTAGGTGTGTTATTTTCTGAAGCCGAAGCATCATGTCGATGACAAAAAAATTCCATCAATCAGCGATAGCGTGTGAGTTGTATCAATAATTTAGAATTAAGTTTGCGATCTTTTATCCCGTTTGAAATTGTTAGTTTTATGGAAGTTCGGTTGGTTTGATTGAAGCGCACTGGTTAGAAAAAAAATGTTTACATGCGACGGGGCCGAAAATGAAGGCGTTTTTGTGAGTTTTTTTTTTGAGTTCACCCTTTTTGCATGCAAAGTTGTATGTGCACCTGTCTGGACGATTGTCTTTAGGCATTTTCGCTTGTAGACCGAACGAAGTGAAATAGCCTAAAATCAATCGTCAAAAACAGGTACACAAATAACTATCATTTCATTCAAATGACTGAATAAAAGTGAGCAGAAAAGAAAATTTTTCAATTCATAATTTTTCTCAACGCACACTAAAAACTAATTCTAATTCAAAGGTCAGTTTGCATTGCGACTGATCTAAATAAACTAACAAAAATGTCATAAGATTTTTACTCGTCGATTTCGTCTGGAAAAAATCCTTGATTTCATTTGAAATTTATTTATACCGTTGCTTCAGACGGGTACGAAATCACTAATTTAGCGTTTCATCCGTAGGCTTATTAGAGAATCGTATGGATTCATGACGCATCTGTTCTTTCTGTTATCATGCTCGGAGCGGTAACGAAAATCGTGACGCAGTCCCCACACCCCCAAAAAAAACGTCCACAAACCCAAAAACCTCCATACAAAAACCTTTGAGACAAGACACGATGTATAGGCGATCTTTTGAGTTTTTTCCCCTCGGTTTTTTTTTTGGTTTTCGAATTTTAGCTTCGGAATGACAATACTTAGAGAGTTAGTTTCTTCGGGAAAGTTATAGAGTTTGATAAGGAGAATTTTTTGGGATTTTCAGAAATCTGCCAAAGTGACGTCATCTTGGATTTTTGTTAGGTATAAATTATGCTTCTTTGGGTTTTCGAATTTTAGCTGGAATGATAACACTTGCAGAGTTGGTTTCTTCTAGAAAGTTATAGATTTTCATCAGGAGAATTTTTTGGGATCATAAGAAAATAGCTGCCAGCTGTCATAACGGCGCCATCTTGGATTTTCGTTTATGCTTCTACGGTTTTCCAATTTTAGCTCCGGAATGACACTACTTAGAGAGATGGTTTCTTCTAGAAAGTTATAGAGTTTGATCAGGAAAATTTTTTGGGATCATAAAAAAATGGCTGCCAGCTGTCATATTAGCGCCATCTTGAATTTTCGTTTATGCTTTTATGGTTTTCCAATTTTAGCTCCGGAATGACACTACTTAGAGAGATGGTTTCTTCTACAAAGTTATAGAGTTTGGTCAGGAGAATTTTTTTTGTATCTTAAGAAAATGGCTGCCAACTGTCAAAGTGACACCATCTTGGATTTTTTGCTAAATTCTGAATAAGAATACCTAGATAGTTGGTTTCTTCAGGAAAGTCATACAAATCACTGAGAAAAATTGGTGACACGAAGTGTTCCGAAGGTGACACGAAGTGTTCCGAATGTTGCCGAAGGTGACACGAAGTGTTCCGAATGTTGCCGAAGGTGACACGAAGTGTTCCGAAGGCAGCCGAAGGTGACACAAATTGTTCCGAAGGCAGCCAAAAGTGACACGAACTGTTCCGAAGGCAGCCGAAGGTGACACGAAGTGTTCCGAAAGTAGCCGAAGGTGACACAAAGTGTTCGTAACGTAGTCGAAGGTGATACGAAGTGTTCCGATGGTAGCCGATGGTGTTGGAGAACAGAAAGAAGAAAGAAAGAAAATTTTTTTCGGAGAAAATTTATTTTGTAGAAAATTTTTTTAAGGAAAAATGTTTTTCGGTGAAAATTTTTTTTGGAGAAAAATTTTTTCAAAGGAAATTTTTTTGGAGAAGTTTTTTTTTCGTAGAAAATTTTTTACAAAAAATAAAAATTTTTTCAACAACTGAAAATTTCCAAAACTACTGATATCACAACAAAAACCTCTTAAAAAGTAAAGTGTGACGCAGTCCGAAAGTTCGCTTCCAAAATTAATGATATGCTTGAGGTGGCGCTACGGCTGATAATACGCAGAAGTTTGTTTGAATGGAATCTTGTGTTCAAAGTTTTAATTTCCTGAAAAAGTTACAGCGCTTTTTTTAAAACAAAATTACGTTCTGTTGAAAAAAATTGCGTCACAAATGCCGGACCCACCAGCGGAATAATTTTTCAATACTTTCAGTTTTGACACGCAAAAATTTAAATTTATCTTAAACAGTCTACTTGCTTGTTATTGGCAAAAGTGAAATTTTTGCAGCGCAAAAACTGAAGGTACAGAAAAATTATTTCGTCGTTGGGTCCGGCATTTGTGACGCAATTTTTTTCAACAGAACGTAATTTTGTTTTAAAAAAAGCGCTGTAACTTTTTCAGGAAATTAAAACTTTGAACACAAGATTCCATTCAAATAAACTTCTGCGCATTATCAGCGACTGCGTCACCCCAGGCGATATCATTAATTTTGGAAGCGGACTTTCGGACTGCGTCACACTTTACTTTTTAAGAGGTTTTTGTTGTGATTCAGTGTTCTCTTATGTTGCCACATCACCTTATCAAGCTTTGCGAGAGTAAAGGATCTGTTTTTTTTGCTTTACTATTTCCAGGAAACACCTGGGACGTCTTGAAAAAATCTAAAAATATTTCTATTTCGTCTTTCTTGCAAAGCGAAGGACTTAACTCTTAAATTGATTGAAAACTAATTTGCAACGCTCACATTTACTTTTATTTCTGCGGAAAATTTACATCAATTCACAATGTTTTATTATTCATTTTTTTGAAAAGTTTGAAAATATTTTTCACAATAAGAGCTACTAAAGCAAATGTGAGTAATGATAGGTTGACCGTTGAATATGCGAAATTAACGGATTTACAACCAGCAAATGCCCATTAATGAATAAAATGATGAAGAGCTAATGTTAGTGCACAATTTTCAATTGATGACGAAGAACATGAGTTCTCTCATACACATACAGTGCTTGACTAACTAGAAATTCACATAGAATAAAATCTTATTAATCGGTTCGATGATATAAAACCGAAATCTTTTTCCAAACTATTTCAATTATGAATATGATAAATCCCGCTATCCAACCATAAACAACAACCTCCATCATTGGGATATTGTCAATGTCAACGTTATGGGTAGCTTCCTGATTTCTTTTCCTTATATGTTTACGTATCCTTTCATCACCATCTTCATTCCATTTTTTAAACAAACCCGAGCTTTTAACTCTTAAAATCACTTCTTTCAATAGATCTATAAATGGAAAGCCATCCTTAACAACATAAGCTGCCATTGAAGTCGAAAGGTGTCCATCTTTCGGAATGTGGAATCCTCTGACATTATACTGATCCTGATATTTTATAAGGATATTTATTTGTTCTTCATTAAATACATACGCCGCGGAGGAGTTGTATTGAAAAAGCATATCTATAAAGTCTTCAGATGATACGATGTGTACTCTGCTGCTCCAGTTTCCATTTGTAAATAAATTACTCAACCACTTAATGCATTGATATCGCCAAGACTCGTGATAATATAAAACAGGACTGTTCGAAATCTTGTAAAAATCTTCCACTGACTCGATTTCAGGATGATAAAATGGAATAATGAGATAACTTTGGAAAATTGATAGAATAAAATTTACTATGACGAAGCCTCCTAGCGTCAGTGGAACTATTACGAACGCTTCCACAAGAAAAAGCTTTCGGTAGGCAATGGCGCCATTTTCATTCAACAAAAGTGTATTTAGAACATCAACTAAGGATTGAAGGAAAAACACTTTTCTCTTTTTAATGAAACAACCTACAGTCAAGACGATCACCGCAGAAACTATTGTGACCGAAGAAATAATGAAAAAATGATCGTTGACTATTGTGGTTAAGTAACTGGTAAAATCAGAAAATGGTAAGGCTTTAGGCACCACAAGTACAACTGTTGACTTCATCATTGGGTATAAATGAGTGTATCTCATCGACAGTGTCAATAGTGACAGCGAAAACGAAATATCGATCAAATCATTTTTAAACATTTTAGGCAAATCTGTGCCTGAAGCTGTTGGCACCACGTTAAATCTTATGTTCAGAGATTTAAATATAGCGTTCCAAATTTGTGTTTCAGAAGAAATTGGTTCATAAATTCGAAATAGATACTGTTGAGAACGTGTAGTAAGATTAGGGAAGATGTCATCTAGGGAATTATTTCTGGTCACACTAACACTATCGAAGTTGAAAATATCTAACGAATGATCCGAATCGTTCCTATTTGTGTCGTAAGCTATGAAGGCGTTTACAATTGTGTTCTTCCAGAGCCAAAGCAAAATCTTTGTCATTTCTCTTTTTGAAATCGTCTTGAGGAAAAATATTCCAATTTTGATTCTGTAGCAACGCTTCTGAAGTTCCTTTATGTAAATTAACAAATCGAAGATTTCCTCAAAGTTTTTGCCCACTGCCGATACTATTAGAAATGGATTTTTGCCGACGCTTCCATGTAATGGTATTGAACTTTGGATTCCTTGAATCTTCCCGTTGACAGTTTTAAAAACAAACAAACTTTGGGTCGTTGGTTCGACATTATTTTTTAAGACCAAAAATCGGTTTTGGTCAACCGATGCATCCAGAACGAAAATGTTAGAGTCAAACTTGAAGTGACTGTTCAACTCACTTATTAGAATATGTTCCTGATATTGCGAGAAAATTGTCCACAACAAACTTATGGCGGTGAACGTCATTGCTGAATTCAAAGCTGCTGACTGTTGATGGAAGCGTTGTTGCTATTGGATTTTTCCATTATTTCGACCGCTACAACTACTACATTAACGACAACATTAGCTCGATGAATTATTAATTGTACCATTGTGTGTCCAACGCAATCGTTACATCATCAATTTCTGGTTGATAAACTACTTTGTAATTTTGGCATTTTGGGACCCGTACGAAGTCCTACGTTTCCTACAAACACATTTATTATAACATGGGATAGATCGAGGCAAGAGTGAGGGGGATGTATTTAATATCGTCTAAAGTTGACGAATCAGCGAAAAAAATGTCCGCTTGTACGTCCCGTCATTTTTTTCCAAACGGCTGCTCCGATCACTTTTTCCCTGAAAGCTGCATACAATACAAACTTTTTTATTTTGTTACACTTTTACCTTCTGCCATTGCTTTTTGTACAGAAAATAGTCAAAGTTTAACAAAATAAAAATGTTTGAGTGTAAGTCCCATGATTCAAGTTCAAAGATGAGCAAAATCGGTCAATTGGACCAAATAATGATCAAATAATGTAGCAAATGTAACTGTTACATTAATCATTCATCTTTTATACATTTGCATAAATTTTGGACAATTTTCCATTAATGTAAAAACAATGTAAAATTTAAAACAACAATGTAGAAATTATGTAAATCATGTTAAAATGATGTAAATATTTTTCCAATTTGACATATTAAAATGATGGAAAAATAATGTAGCAACATCCATAGTTATTACATTAATTATCCATCCTTTGTACATTATTTTAAATGAATTTTCCATGAAACATACACAAAATTTACTAAATTATTAAATTAAACGCGACTCGACTATCCAGTTTTAAATCATGCCAATTTATTTTTCAATTTTACCGACCGGTTTCGTGAGATATGCTGTCATTCTGAAGGTTTATAATTTAAGGAATATAATTTTGAAATACACCCCAAGATACGAAGTTCTTTGTAAGGAGGTCTGTTGCGTTTACCACGACGTTTGTAACCAGTGGAATCGACCCCCTAGGTAGGTTCAGGAACAGGTTAGATCGATCTGTTCAGATATCAGACAAGACCAAATCTTTTTATGATCTGGTCTAAATGTGAAATATCTGCTATTCATTGATCTGATCTGATCTGCTCTTCAATTTAGCCAGATCTGATCTGAAATCTGTTGTCTCGACTTGTAAGATAGTTATGGATGTGCTGTCAATCCAGGATGCTTCTGCAGCTGTGGAACGCGACTTTTCAAAGGCAAATCGCGAAGTTCCACTTATCAGGGCAAGACACAATCACTGCACGTGTATGTATGTTAAGGCGTGGCTGAATAATCTTTTGAAAATGAAATTCAATTAAATTGATGCAATTTAATGAAATTACTGAAATTAATGTAAAATGAAATTCAATCAATTTAATTAAACCGTTCGGCTTGAACTCATGTGCGTGTATATGTTTTGCTCCAAATGACCATTATTCGACGTTTTTACTACTACTACAACTACGATCGAAAACTTAGAGTTTTCCCAAGTCGTAGGACATTTTATTGGTAGACTCGAATATTATGGATTTGTTAGTCGACGTTATTGTGAATAATGAAAATAAAATTTATTTAATATTCACGAGGTTTCTTTATTTCAATTCATTCTACACATCACAAAAATTGCACAACAACGTCAAATTCAAATTATCAAAAAAGAGGAAAGAAAACGAAAAGAATAGAAAATGAATCTTCATCACAGATAGTAGATTTCGTCAAATTTATTGCGCTTCGGTATGCCGGCGATGACACACATTGAACTTCCGATCTGGATGGTCAATGAAATTCTTTGATATAAGTAGTGGTTTCGCTTTCGGTTTTCTGGTTTGTCTGATGAGGTTGGTGCCGATCTGGTTCTGCAAGTTCACTGCCTCCTTATACCAGGGGCCTAGTGCCACAGCAACGAAGAGATAATTGGCTTTGATGATCGAGTACTTGGAATGTTTTCGTACCACGGCCTTTTCCGATGCCATACCAGGTCTTTTCAATCTACCCGTCATGTTGGGCCCTCCCTCTCTCCCATGCTGTGCCATCATCGCTGAAAAGTCCCTGAGGTTCGAGCAGCGAATTAATGTTTACCGAAGCGTGGAGGCTATGTCTTCCGGTAGAGTCCACCACGCAATACCACAAACGAAAATGTAAGGGTGGCAGATTTTCGTTCCCAGTCGTAAGCCAACATATACTCGGATCACGTCATCGTTCGAAAATATTCATTTAAAATTACTATGGAAACATGATGTTTATTTTGATCATCACTCATTTTTTTGTATTTGTATGCATTTATTATTAATCACAGAAGGTTTATCACCTTATCATAACCTATGTTGAGCGAAAACAAAAAAATTGGAAATTAAATTTAAAACTAAAATGAAACTAAAACTTAAAACAAATCACAACAAAAACCTCTCTAAAGGTAGAGTGTGACGCAGTCCGTAAGTCTGCTTTCAAAATTATTGAGCAATTCCGAGAAAGCGATTTCAAATTTAATTACAAATTGATTCCCTAGTCAAAATAACTTAAAAAAAATTTTCTCCTTAGGCTACCATCGAAACACTTCATATCACCTTCGGCTACCTTCTGAATACTTTGTGTCATCTTCGCCTGCCTTCGGAACACTTCGTGTCACCTTCGACTGCCTTTGGAACCCTTCGTGTCACCCTCGGCTGTCTTCGGAACACTTCGTGTCACCTTTGGCTGCCTTCGAAACACTTCGTGTCACCTTCGGCTACCTTGGGACCACTTCGTGTCTACTTCGGCTACCTTCGGAACTCTTCTTGTCACTTTAGGCTACCATGGGAACACTTCGCGCCACCTTCGGCTACCTTCGAAACACTTCGTGCCACCAATTCTTCTCAGTGATTCATATAATTTTCCTGAAGAAACCAACTGTCTAGGTATTCTTATTCAGAATTTAGCAAAAAATCCAAGATGGCGTCACTTTGACAGTTGGCAGCCATTTTTTTTAAATACTACAAAATTTTCCTCACCAAACTCTATAACTTTCTAGAAGAAATCATCTCTCTAAATAGTGCCATTCCGGAGCTACAATTCGAAAACAAAAAAAAACCTAATTTATTGCTTGGGAAAATTCAATATGGCGCCGGTTTGACTGCTGGCAGCCATTTCCTTAAGATCCCAAAAAATTCTCCTGATCAAGCTCTATAACTTTCCCGAAAAAACCAACTATCTAGCTATTGTCACTCCGGAGCTAAAATTCGAAAACTCCGAGCATTACCTAAAAAACCCTCAAAATTGTCCACTTTTCCACATGCCATGGCTTTTCCAGAATTTTCCCGGAAAAGCAACATATGAAATTTTTCATTTTTAAGGAAATCGCTCAGGCGGTTCTCGAGAAAAAAAAGTGGACAGATAGATAGATAGATCGTGGACACACAACACAGGAATAAAATTTTGATTGTTTTCAAACATATTTTTACCATTATTATTTGGAAATTAGAAAGCTGCTGCGACGTAGTTTTTTTTTAGAAATAATTTGGAGGGGGAGGGGGCGAGGGGAAAAAACTCAAAAGTTCGCCTATACAAAGTGGCTTGTCCCAAAGGTTTTTGTATGGAGTTTTTTGGGCTTGTGGACGTTTTTTTTGGGATGTGGGGACTGCGTCATGCTCTCCGCTACCGCTCCGAGCATGATAAACATGCAAGCCATCAGAATGCCTTGACCCTAACTAAATCAACATTATACAATAAAACCAAAGCAAATATAATACTATAACATAGAAGGGACCCGTACGTATCAGAATAGATGCGGCAAACAGAGTTGATGTTACGAAAAGACTGGAACGTATTTAAGTAAATGTTGCGTTCACATTAGACTGTATTGGAAATTGGAAAAACCCGTACGAAGTAACGGTGTAAAAAAATTCTCCGAACGCACAAAGTTGACCTCCAAATAGAGAAAAATGTTCTCCTCAATTTTGTCTACAACATAGAAAAAAGAACTATTTTTTGGGCTAGGGCCGACCTTAGTACTGACCTAGGGCCTCAAGTAGAGGCCTTGGATACATACTTCCATAGACAAAAATGTTTCCCTCAATTCGCTCTGCAACATAGCAAAAAACATTTTTTTATGTTAGGGCCGATCTTAGGACCGACATGAGGCCCACTTGAGCCCTAAGCACAGGCAAAAATTCTTCTATAAATTGTCGGCCGTGCCGAGATATTTCAAACAAAAAAAAGTTTTTGAAAATCGAAAGAGATTTACTCGAGTTATGTACAAAAAGCACGTAGGGCCCTAACAAAGACTCTTTTTTAGTGCCCTAGCTAAGTCCAAAGACTCAAATCGAAAAATGTTTCTTCCACAAATTGTCGGTCATGTACAGATCTTTCAAACAAAAAAAATTTTTGAAAATCGGTAAAGATTTACTCGAGTTATGTACAAAAAACACATAGAGCCCTAGCAGAGACTCGTTTTTAGTGCCCTAGCTATGTCCAAGGACTCAAATTCAAAAAATTTTCTTCCATAAACTGTCGGCCATGCC
>CM055403.1:48290290-48302545 GCA_029228625.1 Pseudolycoriella hygida | reverse complement strand
AGCAATGGTGTGGTGTTAGGAACTCATTTTTTCCAGAATTTTCGGTTCAAATCCTAGTTTTTTTTACATTTTTTTTGTGTTGCGTGCATTCCATCAAATCAAAAAATTATTTTTATACAGAAACTCTTATGAAAATGTAGTATATAGACTTTCAATCGATATCGACCTACAAATTTTACAAATTGATCACATCATGTTTTCAAAGCCTTATTTCTCGGGATATATTAGTCCGATGGAGAAACTAAGTACTTTACAGGAATCCTGTGATCACGCACGACAGAATGGCATTATGTTCCACCAAAATCCTTTTGGGCAAAATTTAATTATTTTGTTTATGTTCTAAACAAAATCAACGACATATGAACTTTTTGAATTGAGTAGCCTTGTTATGCCCTTACAACTAAGTGTTTGATTTCTAATCATTGTTCGTTACATGAATCCGCGGGATAATGGTTAGCGTACAAGACGCAGCTGTGAATGTGCCAGGTTCAAATCGCGGTATGGACACAGTTTTTTTTTCAGAGTTCATTCTGGATGAACTGGACCATAATGGCTCATTACGTAGGTCGCATCATTACTGCCTACCATGTTAAATTGCATCTACATAGCAATCAACCTGCAGCGTATACTCAACGTACCGAGTGCGTACACGATAAAATATATATATACTCACATGAATTCAAGCCGAACGGTGTAATAAAATCGATTGAATATCATTTTACATTAATTTCAGTAATTAATTCGATTGAATGCATTAATGCATTAATTTCATTGAATTTCATTTTCAAAAGATTATTCAGACAGCCACGCCTTTACATATACGTGCGCAGTAATGTGTCTTGCCCTGATCAGTGGAACTTCGCGATTTGTCTTTGAAAAGTCGCGTTCCACAGCTGTAGAAGCACCCTGGATTGACAACACATCCATAACCATCTTACAAGTCGAAACAACATCTCTTTTTTCCAGATCTGCACAGATTTCAGATCAGATCTGACTAAATTGAAGAACACATCAGGTCAGATCAATGAACAACAGACATTGTCAGATTCAGACCAGATCATAAAAAGATTCGGTCTTGTCTAGTATCTGACCAGATCGATCTGATCTGTTCCTTAAGATAAAAAACCCACCAACTCCCGGGTCCCGGTTCCGCTGGTTACAAACGTAGTGGTAAACGCAATATACTCCTTTACAAAGAACTTCGCATCTTCGGGGTAAATTTCAAAATTATATTCGACAAAATTATATTGAGTTTGAAACAGCCAATTCTTCCGCCAAATTCGCTTCACGGGACAGCCTAAGGGAAGGGAGGAGCACAAAGCTCCGTTTGTTTATTTATTTTATCTTATGAGTTTGTTGATTTGTTCCTTGAATGTATGTAATCCGTACCCTTGAGCTTTTTCGACTCAATAATGTGAATTTTGTCTTGACCAAACCTTGAGAATGAGAGCATAGCTCTCAAAACCGGTCGGTAAAATTGAAAAATAAATTGGCATATTTTAAAACTGAATAGTCGAGTCTCGTTTAATTTAATAATTTAGTAAATTCTGTGTATATTTCATGGAACAACTATGGATGTTGCTACATTATTTTTCCATCATTTTAACATTCCAAAGTGGAAAAATACTTACATCGTTTTAACATGATTCACATCAATTTTCCATTATTAACTTAAATTTTTCATTATTTGTACATTAATGGAAAATTTATGGACAAATTATGTAAAATTTATGTAAATCATGCTAAAATGATGTATAAAAGATGGACGATTAATGTAACAGTTATGGCTTTGCTACATTATTCGATTGTCGTCCAATTGACCGATTTTGTTCATCTTTGAACTTGAATCATGGAACATAAAGACAAAGGTTTTTATTTAGTTACACTTTGACTTTTTCTATACAAAAAGCAATCTCAGAAAGTAAAAGTATAACGAAATAAGAAAGTTTGTGTGTATGCACCTTTCATATTAAACGCATGCCCCTCACTCCCGCTTCCATCTATCCCATGTTATAATAAAATTGTTAGTAGTAAACGTATAGTACCCTTGTACTTCGTACAAACGTTTGGTATTTTGAAAAGACAATTGAGAGAAACATTCTTTAAGGAACTCATCTCTAAGGTAAAGGGTAGAGCAAAGCGTTTAAGAGATTTACGATTCATACGGGTGAGGCTGTAGCTATTTGTTTGAAATTGTTAAAAATATAAATTACAAAATAGTTTATCAACCAGACATTGATGCTCGATGTAATGTCTGCGTTGGATACACAATAGCGCAATTAATAATTATTCATCGAGCGAATGTAGTCGTTATTGCATAGTAGTTGCAGCGGTCGAAATAATGGAAAAATCCAATAGCAACGACGCTTCAATCAACAGTCAGCAGCTTTCAATTCAGCAATGACGTTCACCGCCATAAGTTTGTTGTGGACAATTTTGCCGCAATATCAGGAACATATTCTAATAAGTGAGTTGAACAGTCACTTCAAGTTTGACTCTAACATTTTCGTGCTGGATGCATCGGCCGACCAAAACCGATTTTTGGTCTTGAAAAATAATGCCGAACGAACGACCCACAGTTTATTTGTTTTTAAAACCGTCAACGGCAAGATACAAGGAATCGAAAGTTCAATACTGTTAGAGAAAGAAAGAGTCGGAAAAAATCCCTTTTTAATTGTATCGACAGTGGGCAAAAACTTTGAGGAAATCTACGATTTGTTAATTTACATGAAGGAACTTCAGAAGCGTTACTACAGAATCAAAATTGGAATATTTCTCCTCAAGGTGATTTCAAAAACAGAAATGGCAAAGATTTTGCTTTGGCTCTGGAAGAAAGCAATTGTAAACGCCTTCATAGCCTACGACACAAATAGGAACGATTCGGATCATTCGTTAAATATTTTCAACTTCGATAATGTTAGTGTGACCAGAAGTAATTCCTTAGATGACATCTTCCCAAATCTTACTACACGTTCTCAACAGTATCTATTTCGAATTGATGAACGAGTTGATGCTGAAACACAAATTTGGAATAGTATACTTAAACCTCTAAACATTAGATTTGACGTGGTGCCGTCACCTTCAGTTGCAGATTTGCCTAAAATGTTTAAAAATGATTTGATCGATATTTTCCCTTTGCTGTCACTCATGACACTGTCGATGAGTTACACTCATTTATACCCAATGAAGAAGACAACAATGGTACTTGTGGTGCCTAAAGCCTTACCATTTTCTGATTTTACCAGTTACTTGACCACAATAGTCAACGACAATTTTTTCATTATTTCTTCGGTCACAATATTTTCTGCGGTGATCGTCTTGACTCTAGGTCGTTACATTAAAAAGAAAAAATTGTTTTTCCTTCAATCCTTAGTTGATGTTCTGAATACATTTTTGTTGAATGAAAATGGGGCTATCGCTTACCGAAAGCTGTTTCGTGTGGAAGCGTTCGTATTAGTTCCGCTGACGCTAGGAGGCTTCGTTATGGTAAATTTTATTCTATCAATTTTCCAAAGTTATCTCATTAGACCATTTTATCATCCTGAAATCGAGTCAGTGGAAGATTTTTACAAGATTTCGAAGAGTCCTGTTTTACATTATAACGAGCATTGGCGAGATCCATGCATTGAGTGGTTGAGTAATTTATTTAAAAATGGAAATTGGAGCACCAGAGTACACATCAAATCATTTAAAGACTTTGCAATTATGCTTCTTCAATACAACTCTTCCGCGGCGTATGTGATTGAGGAAGAAGGAATAAATGTCCTTATAAAATATCAGGATCGGTATAATGTCAGAGGATACCACATTCCGAAATATGGACAACTTTCGACTTCAATGGCAGCTTATGTTGTTAAGGATGGCTTTCCATTTATAGATCTATTGAACCAAGCGATTTTAAGAATTAAAAGCTCGGGTTTGGATAACAAATGGTATGAAGATAATGACGAAGGGACACGTAAATATATAAAGGAAAGAAATCAGGAAGCCACCCATAACGTTGACATTGACAAAATCCCAATGATGGAGGTTATTGTTGATGGTTGGATAGCGGGATTTATCATATTCATAATTGAAATAATTTGGGAAAAAATTACGGTTTTGTATCATCGAACCGATTAATAAGATTTCATTCTTTGTGAATTTCTAGTGTGAGCTAAAAGCAAGTGATTAACAAGAGAACTCATGTTTTTCGTTTGTGTTTTCAAACATCAATTAGAAACCGTGCACTAACATTGGCTCTTCATCATTTTATTCATTAATAGGCATTTGATTTGCTTGATTGCAATTCGTTCTAAGATTTCGTATATTCATCGGTCAATCAATTATTGCTCACATTCGCTCTAGTGCCTCTTCCTGTGAAAAATATATTCAAACTTTTCAAAAAAATGAATAATAAAACATTGTGAATTGATGTAAGATATCCGCAGAAATAAAAATGAATGTGAGCGTTACAAATTAGTTTTCAATCAATTTAAGAGTTAAGTCCTTCACTGTGCACGAAAGACGAAATAGAAATGTTTTGAGATTTTTTGCAAGCTGTCTTAGTTGCTTCCCGAAAATAGTAAAGCAAAAAAAAACGGAGGAGGCATATAGCTTGAGAAGATCATTTGGCAACATAGGAGAACTTTGAATAACATTAATTACAGATGCTCCACGAACCCGAACGATTCTATGTTAAGCGTTCGGAGTAAGATGAATCACGTAATAAAATTTCGCTAAATTAGTGATTTCGTTCTTACTTAAATTTGGTAGAAAATTGCCCGAAAGGCAACATTGGGAAACCCGTCTGAAGCAACGGTATAAATAAATTTCAAATGAATTCAAGGATTTTTTCCTGGCGAAATCGACGAGTGAAAATATTTCGAAATTTTTGTTACGGTCGTGTGCTTATAAATTTACTTGTTTCCATAAGAAAAATACACTGAAAAAAGAGATAATGTCGATAATGTTGAAAACAGCATAGCAAGTAAATTTAAAAGCACATGTTCGTAGTTTATTTAGATCAGACACAATCCAAACTAACCTTTGAACTAGAATAAGTTTTTAGAGTGCGTTGAGAAAATTTATCGAATTGAAAATTTTTCTTTTCTGCTCACTTATATTCAGTCATTTGAATTAATAAAACGTTATTTCCTAACCGGTGAGTTTCAATCAAACAGTCGAACTACCATAAAACTAACAAGGCACTTATTTTCGAAGATTTTCATTTTTCTAATCAAGTACTTTGGGATATCATGCCACACGGCCACTGCGTAAGTCAATACTGACCTCAGGTCACATATGCCTTAACTTTCACTACATGAGATAACCCGTTGTTTACTCTGAGAATAGGATAAAGCCTGTGAAGGCCAACATGTGCCTCAAGAGTCATTCTTTCGACGTGCTCATTATGTTTCATTATTTGGTTGAACATAGTAACCGAGGTAATGAACGCTTTCTTTATATTGAATTTTTTCGCCGTTAATTTCTAACTTCGGTAAGTCCCCCTGGTCTATTACCCATGCGATTATGTTTTCTAATGTAAAGTGCTTTAGATTTACTTGCATTCACTTTCACCTTCCATTTGTGGTAATAATCTTGGAGCTTATAGAGGTGGCTCTGCACATTAGATTTTGCTCTGGCTGGTGACAATCTGGTGGAATAAGTGTTTGTGTCATCAGCAAAAATAGATAGAGTCGTGCTTGTGTGCATGTGAAGATCAGCCATAAATATGATAAACAGAAGGGGTCCGAGAATAGAGCCTTGCGGAACTCCATTGTTTACTAGCACAGGGTCTGACAGATGATTTGCCAGATTTACCCTGAATTCTCTTTGCTGGAGATATGTTACAGTGACCTTTATCAGATAATTTGGAAATTTCATATTATTCATTTTGTAGACCGGGCCCTCAATCCACGTCGTGTCAAAAGCTTTTTTCAAACCAAGGACACATTCTTCAAATAGCCTTTTGAGGGCATGTCCTGTTGAGTGTTTTCCTCTAAACCCGAATTGATTATCAGGCAGGAGATTCCTCTGCGTACAAAATTTCAGTATCCTAGCATGCAGAATCTTTTCAAGAATCTTGCTCAGGTTATTTAGGAGGCTAATAGGTTTAAATTTTTGGCTTCATTTACTGGTTGAGTATTGGAATGACATGAGCCATGTTCTATGGCTTCGGAAAGTAGCCTTTCAATAGTATGTGATTTATTAACTGTGCTATGAAGTTATGTGCCGAGCATGGAAGCTTTTTGAATGCAATATTCGGAACAGAATCAGGCCCAGTTGATTTCTTTTTTTTGAGACTTCTGGATTTGTAAGCGCTATTTCAGACATATCCTCGTGATAACTTGCCGACAGAAAAGAGCGTACTTCAAATTCTACTTTCTTACTGAAAAATGGGTCTTCCATGTTTCGATTTTGTCTGTGAATCTTGTCGTACTCATTAGCAATAGCATTTGCTTTGTCAATGGGATTAATCACTTAAGTGCCATGACTCAGTTTGAGGGATGATATTACGGTGTTGTCACTTCTTAAGAGTACATTTCATGATTTGGTTGTATTTGTCTCAGTCTATTGAGTAACAGCTTAGAGTTTTGCAAGATTTAATTCACCTGTTATGGTGTTATCGAGACGTCTAATTTCATTTCTCAGCTCCACTCGCTTAATTTTATTCCGAAAGTATGCTCTCCTCAACCTTTTTTCAGCCCTTTAATTTTTTTCAGCTTCGAAGAAAAACCTTTTCTCAGTTTTGTGCCTTTCAAAGGGATGGTTTCGGTCATCGCACGAGCTATCAACACTGTAAGTCGATTTATGCTTGAATCTATGGGCTCTGTGACAAAGGAGGGGTTAAATTCTAATTCATCATCTATAACCGCCCTGAAGCGATTTGCTTCTTTTAAAAGGTATTGTTGTGTAGGTGTCTCAAGGACGAATTTAGACTGTAGTCGCAAAACATATTCTATAGGGCAGTGGTCAGGATTCTTATATAAGACGTTTTTACTAGTTATCCCTATCCCGTTAACTAGCGCCAGGTCAATGGTACTCGGATTTGACTTAAGCCTATAACAGGTAAAGTCTTTTGGATGAATCAGTTCTAGTACACTTTCATCAACGAGAAAATTATATAGATTGTTTCAGTTCTCGTTATCTCAGTTCTCTCGTGGCCTGTTTCAAGAAGGTCACGGCCAAAAAGAGGCGAAAAATAAGGACATAGTCAGATTGAGCTTCGAATTCTGCCCGGAGGTTACGAACCATACTTCAGGGCAGATAATATGGAAATCGTACGCCGCAGCGGGAATAGACTGAGACAGCATCTGCGCTCGGTGAAGGACCCAATAGAGGAGTTGCATAAGTCGGGGATTTACCTAATCGAATGTGTGCCAATTTGCCTAACTTCTTACTTAGGAAGGTCGATTCGTAGAATAAAAACCAGATTTTATGAGCACCGGGATGACTGGATTAACGGAAGAGAAGAAGCATCGGTCGTGTCGGACCACCACAGATAATTCGTTTCGACAAATAGTTTCATAACTATTTTCACCTTCGCGTGTTTTCTGTTGGTGAAATCAAAATCACTAGACATCAGAGAAATAACTAGGTTGACTACCCATGCCATCTAGGTATCATTTTTCTGATACACATATTTGACGAATAATCGATGTGTCAATCACTAAAATTCGTGTTCGAGCTATGGAAAAATGTTTTTCTGAGTATTTGGTGAGTGCAGATATTGGGAAAATTGGAATTCGTGTGCCAAAAATGGAAATGGTGTGCTTATTACTAAAATGTGTATGCGAACTATAGAAAATGTTGTTCTTAGTATATTAAGTGTTGACATGTTGTAGTACCGTATGGCAACACACGCAAGGGAAAAAAGTCGAAAGTTAACTGTATGCACAGTTCGGAAATCGGTAATTTATACTTTACAGTAGGTACGACGGATGTCGGTCCAGTCTAATTTCCGGTCAGTAATTTTGAATTTTTTGTCGATTTGGGGTGAGATTGAGAGAAATTGAGAGAAACATTTTTTAAGGAACTCATCTCCATCCTTAGGTAAAGGGCAGTGTTAAGTTCGCAACATTTGCACTATTTCCTTGGATTGAAATAGCACAAAAGTTGTGAACTTAATGAGCTTGTATTGTTGGGCAATTGACTCTTTGGAGGAGTCAATTGCCATTGTTGGGGTCTCCTGAGCTCAGAGACCCTTTAAAATTAAATAAGCTCGGTTGAGTAGTTGTAAAGTACTGGTTTATTCAGTCTCAATTCCCTTCTTTTATACAATTATTTTGCCCTACTATAATTCATGATTATTCTAGAACATATTATTATTGCTTTTCCTGTATTACTTATGCTACTGTTTGCAAATACCAAACAATATTAAATAATGTTACGTTTTTGATTGTTTGACAATATTTTATTTGGTTTTGATCTACTTATCCACTTTATATCGTCATGTTGTTATTTTGGTTGTTTGAATATCGTAATATGCAACAATTCTGTTTTGTAAGCTTAATGAAAATAAACTAACTTATTGTTGCAACTTGAATGTGACACTTTTCAGGAATTGAGTCATCTTTTCAATTCATGTTCAATCTTAATTGAACAGGCAGAGCAAGGCGTTAAAGCCATTTACGATTCATAAGGGTGAGGCTGTAGTTCTATGTTTTAAATTTTTATACAAACAAATTAAAAAATAGTTTGATCAACTAGAAATTGATGTTCGATGTAATGTTTGCGTTGGACACACAATAGCGCAATTAATAATTCATCAAGCGAATGTTGTCGTCAATGTTGTAATTGCAGCGGTCGAAATTATGGGAAAATCCAATAGCAACGACGCTTCTATCAACAGTCAGCAGATTTGAATTCAGCAATGACGCTCACCACTATAAGTTTGTTGTGGACAGTTTTTCCGCAATATCAGGAACATATTCTAATAAATGAGTTGAACAATCACTTCAAGTTTGACTCTAACATTTTCGTGCTGGATGCATCGGCCGACCAAAACCGATTTTTGGTCTTGAAAAATAATGCCGAACGAACGACCCACAGTTTATTTGTTTTTAAAACCGTCAACGGCAAGATACAAGGAATCGAAAGTTCAATACCGCTGGAGAAAGAAAGCGTCGGCAGAAATCCGTTTTTAATTGTATCGACAGTGGGCAAAAACTTTGAGGAAATCTTCGATTTGTTAATTTACATAAAGGAACTTCAGAAGCGTTACTACAAAATCAAAATTGGAATATTTTTCCTCCAAGCGATTTCAAAAACAGAAATGGCAAAGATTTTGCTTTGGCTTTGGAGGAACGCAATTGTAAACGCCTTTATAGCTTACGACACAAATAGGAACGATTCGGATCATTCGCTAAATATTTTCAACTTCGATAATGTTAGTGTGGCCAGAAGTAATTCCCTAGATGACATCTTCCCAAATCTAACTACACGTTCTCAACAGTACCTATTTCGAATCTATGAAATAGATCCTTATCAAACACTATTTTGGAATTATACACTAAAATCTCTAAACATTAGACCTCGCCTGGTGCCGTTAACTTCAGTTGCAGATTTGGGAAAACTATTCAAAGATGATTTGATCGATATTTTGACTGCGCCGTCACTCATGACACTGCCGACGTATTACACTTATTTATACCCAATGGAGAAGACAACAATTGTACTTGCGGTGCCTAAAGCCTTACCATTTTCTGATTTTACCAGTTACTTAACAACAATAGTCAACGACAATTTTTTCATTATTTCTTCGGTCACGATAGTTTCTGCGGTGATCGTCTTGACTGTAGGTCGTTTCATTAAAAAGAAAAAATTGTTTTTCCTTCAATCCTTAGTTGATGTTCTGAATACATTTTTGTTGAATGAAAATGGGGCCATCGCTTACCGAAAGCTGTTTCGTGTGGAAGCGTTCGTAATAGTTCCGCTGACGCTAGGAGGCTTCGTCATGGTAAATTTTATTCTATCAATTTTCCAAAGTTATCTCATTCGACCATTTTATTATCCTGAAATCGAGTCAGTGGAAGATTTTTACAAGATTTCGCAAAATCCTGTTTTACATCATAACGAGCGTTGGCGAAATCCATGCATTGAGTGGTTGAGTAATTTATTTAAAAATGGAAACTGGAGCAGCAGAGTACACATCATATCACTTGAAGACTTTGTAATTATGCTTCTTCAATACAACTCTTCCGCGGCGTATGTGTTTGAGGAAGAACGAATAAATACCGTGATAAAATATCAGGATCGGTATAATGTCAGAGGATACCACATTCCTAAAGATGGATACCTTTCGACTTCAATGGCAGCTTATATTGTTAAGGATGGCTTTCCATTTATAGATCTATTGAACCAAGCGATTTTAAGAATTAAAAGCTCGGGTTTGCATAAAAAATGGAATGAAGCGGATGATGAACTGATACGCAAATATATAAGGGAAACAAATACGGAAGCTACTCATAACGTCGAAATTGACAAAATCCCAATGATGGAGGTTGTTGTTTATGGTTGGATAGCGGGATTTATCATATTCATAATTGAAATAGTTTGGAAAAAAATTACGGTTTTGTATCATCGAACCGTTCAATAAGATTTTATTCTATGTGAATTTCTAGTTAGTCACGCACTGTATGTGTAATCACGAATTCATGTTTTTCGTCATCAATTAAAAACCGTGCACCAACATTGGCTCTTCATCATTTTATTCATTAATGGGCATTTGTTGATTGTAAATTCGTTAATTTCACATATTCAACGGTCAAGCTATCATTGCTCACATCTGCTCTAGTGGCTCTTCCGTCCTAGCAGTTTTCCGTCCTAGGAATGAAAAAATATTTTCAAACTTTTCAAAAAAATGAATAATAAAACATTGTGAATTGATGTAAAATATCCGCACAAATAAAAATGAATGTGAGCGTTACAAATTAGTTTTCAATCAATTTAAAAGTTAAGTCCTTCACTGTGCACGAAAGACGAAATAGAAATGTTTTGAGATTTTTTTCAAGATGTCCCAGGTGCTTCCTGAAAATAGTAAAGCAAAATACGGTGCCTTTACTCTCATAAAGGTTGATCAGATGATGTGAGTGTAGTATCGTAGGATACTGGATGTTTCATGGGGTTTTTTTCCACATATTTGAATAAATCCAATTTATTATACTATGAAAATTCGCTGTATGTTGGAAAGGAGCGTAACGCCGTGCGATTTAATTGATCAGATTTTTTAGTGAGGCGAACATAAACTCTATTTTTTTAATTGCACCAATATTTTTAAATTCATTACCGACCACGGTTTCAGTTGTCATACAACCATTATCAAGGTGTTCTATTCGACTGAAAACCCTTAATTTCTTTTAAGTAAACGAACGCTAAAATAAATATACGGTAACTTCCGACATACATTTAATCTATGATAATAAACATTTCGTCAAATACTGTTTCTTCTCGACAATACATTCAAACGATTCTTTTAATAAGTAGATTCAAGTTAAGGAGGCGATCTATACATTATGAAGTCCTTGCGTAACGTACGAGATACACACCTATACCTTATACTACCCTTATCACTCATATGTAGGTCGTCATTCTGGTGGGGTGGTGTGAATCATTGTCATAACGTCGCTTTACCACACGAAGAACTCTTCACTACCACTCACATCAGATGAGTTTTCGGTCAGTTCGATGATATTTTCGTCAAGTTTTTTCTCCGCTGTGAAGAGGTACAGAAGGAGGTATGTTATGTTTCTATCGTCTTCGTTGAGCAAATTTTCGTGTTTATGTCGATATATGTGAATGGTTTCGTAGTATTCAACATTCCAAGCTTGTTTCACTGGTTGTATAAGTTTCAGTTCGCTTATGTTGACTTCGTGGTTAGTGCCACTCGTCTTATACTATCATCAGGTAAGTCATAGAGGTGGCAGGACATTTCTCCGCCGCAAATAAAGCCCGGGGCGTTATTAACGCCCGCCCGGGTGTTATTAACGCCCGAACTCCGGGCGCTAATAACGCCCGCACTCTGGGCGCTAATAACGCCCGGGGTGTTAATAACGCCCGGGGTGTTAATAACGCCCGGGGTGTTAATAACGCCCGCACTCCGGGCGCTAATATCGCCCGGGGTGTTAATAACGCCCGCACTCCAGGCGCTAATAACGCCCGGGGTGTTATTAACGCCCGCACTCCGGGCGCTAATAACGCCCGGGGTGTTATTAACGCCCGCACTCCGGGCGCTAACAACGCCCGGGGTGTTATTAACGCCCGCACTCCGGGCGC
>CM055403.1:48262894-48289790 GCA_029228625.1 Pseudolycoriella hygida | reverse complement strand
CAAAAAATTTTCGCTGAAAAAAATTTTTCTCCAAAAAAAATTTATACTAAAAAGTTTTTTCTCCAAAAAAATTTTTCTCCGATCTATCGATTCCGACGAAAAGAAATTTTTGGCGAAAACTTTCGCCTCGATTTTGACCAACTTCCGCTCCTCGGCGACCCCACTTTCTATGCATCAAAACGATGCCCAAGTCAATAACTATCGATTCCGATGAAAAAAATTTTATGGCGAAAACTTTCGCCTCAATTTTGACCAACTTCCGCGCCTCGGCGACCCCACTTTCTATTCATCAAAACGATAATAATAATAATCTGCCCTACAACCCATGAAGGGTTAGAGGCTAGATCATTATTTACTAGTTTCGCTGTTTGTGGTTCTACTTTATTGAGATCCTTTCATTACCGGAAAGTTTTACTGTGCCAGTGGTAAGCTGTGCGACAAACCCAGTGCCATCTATGAGATATAACTAGGAGCGAAACTGGTAGGAGTAGAATACCGGCACCTCCCAACAATGCCTTTCACAGGTAAGCCGTACGATGGCAATACACTCAACTTCACTTGACTTGAACGGTTCAATCAGTTTTGTTTTGTTTACAAATCTAACAATCGGTACAAATCCGTCTGCGGTTGAGTTTCGAACCAACGCACTGGCAACTCAATCTCATAGTAGCAAGCAGACGTGTTAACCACTACGCTATCGAGCCGGATATAGTGGTGGTGGTGAAAGTCCAAAGGTTTAGGTGGGCGGGGCGTTCAGCACGCATGAATCAAAACACAGCCCCCTCAAAATTATTCCGCAACGAGAAGGGCGAAGAGGAGTTGGTCGCTCAAAAATTAGATCGATCGATGGTGTCGAACAAGATCTTCGGACGCTCGGAATCAAAAATTGGCAATACGCGGCAAGGAACAGTTGAAATTGGATCAGAAGCAGGCCAAGGCCCACAAGTGGCTGTAGCGCCGAAAAACTAAAGTAAGTAATGAGAATCGACAGATTGATTTTAGGTCATTATCTCGAGGTTAAACTCTCCAATGGTATTTTGTTTCCCTGCTAAATATATTTCCATTTCCATTTATTTCCTGTTTTTATTATTACAATGTTATTACATAATTAAGTCCCAATGTGCCTCGCACTGCGAACGGACTTCAAATTAAAAAAAGAAAAAATATGTAATTTAATAATTTAAATTTAACACAAGTCAAAAAGAAACTGATTCTACACTGTAGATATAGGCATAGGTATTAGAATTTTGTTTTAATTTATGTACTAGAAATTAATTTTGTTTTTCATAACATTTTTTCATCAATATACTATAATATTCCATTCATTACGCGTGGACGAAGAAAAGATATTTTTTTTATTATTTACATCAAAGAAAAATTTAATGAATAGAAAAGATCAGTTTAATGAGTAGCAAGAATTCAATAAGAAAAAAGGGCCTGCAGTCCGAGACACTGATGAGCCTAGAAGAGCCCAAGCTTTAAGTGCATTCTCAATGTTCGGCCACTATTTTTCCTTAAGAAGATTCCTCCGCACTATTCATTGCACCCCCTCCCCTCTATCTTTAGAATGAATACCCATGCCCATAGTCGATACATACAATAAGTAAATAAATCAATAGTTAAGCTTCGCTTCAGCCTTAATTCCGCCTTCGGCCTTAACATTTTGCTCATATATTTGACCCATATGCCTTCAATACAGACGCAAAAAAAATACATACAATACTGCTCTTATATGGGACTAGTTGGATCCCGTTGCCCCCTAGGAGGCACCCCGCAACCGCACTCAGAATTTGATTAGTATCTCGTGAGGTCACTAGAAACGGAGGCTTTGAAGGTGGTAAGTTCGAGGGGAATTATTACTTTATACCAGGGGCTGCCGCCTTACAATCGTTCAAAATGTCCATCATAATCTATTTCCCGTTCCCCGTACTTATATCGTTCAAAACCCATATCCAACATCCACCGACAGTCCCGTTCAAACCCCAATTCACACCCCACTTAAAACACCGTCTTAAGCGCCGTCCTTTCTTCCGTCCAGATACCCGTCAAAATCCAATCCAATTCCCTGTACAAATCCCCGCCGAAATTCCCGTTCCAAATCCCGTTGCAGTTCCCGTTACGAATCCCGTCACTTCTATTAAAAAAAACTATGAGGTTTTGCCGAAGAAACCAATACTCTCTCTCTCTCTCTCTCATAACTACCATACCTTCGCAGATAAATCTAAAACCCTCAAAATTGATCATTTTTCCAACTTGCTCAACATTTTTCATAAATATCGCTGACTTCCACTCATATAACTCTAAGAAACCGTTCCTCGATATCTTACAACTTCCTAAGATTCCTAAAACCCTAAAAATTGACCACTTTTCCATCAGCCCGACATAGTTCGCCAATACGGCTTGCTTCAACTTACAAAACCAATTTCAGAACATGTTTTCTCCACGTTTAACACCATCCCCGACAACATATCAAAAATTAATTTTTCGGTAATTTTACGGCAGCGGGGATAATTTTTGCCCCTTTTGAGTGATACTGGACACCTAACTACCGAACCGATTTTCTCAAACCCGATTCCGCTGGATTCGCGACATCGATACATTTCATTTGATACCTATCGATCCCGTTGGTGATTAAATCGCCCAAGAATGCCCTATATTTCGATGCCCTATAATTCTAGAAATTTTCGAGAAATTCTAGAAATTTTCGAGAAATTCGAGAAATTTTCGAGAAATTCTAGAAATTTTCGTGAAATTCAAGAAAACATTTCTCAAAGATAGGCAGTGAGAAGTTGTAATAAAATTTATCCCTCTAGATATAGACGTATATTTTCATAAAGTAACGTATGTGTTAGAGAAGAAACGTTTAATGTACGATATAGTCAGTACGACGTGATAAAACGTTAAATTCGTATGTGTGGAAAATTTCGAATCACGTCTTATGTATATATTGTATATACGCGCGACTTCGTCGCTTGTTACATACAATATATTATACATACTACGTAATTCTTAATTTATCCACACATACGAATAAAGTACTAATCTACTCACGTGAATTCAAGCCGAAAGGTTTAATAAAATCGATTGAATATCATTTTACAATAATTTCAGTAATTAATTTAATTGAATGCTTAATGCATTGATTTAGTTGAATTTCATTTTCAAAAAATTATTCAGACAGCCACACCTTTACATATATACACGTGCAGTGATTGTGTCTTGCTCTGATCAGTGGAACTTCGGGATTTGTCTTTGAAAAGTCGCGTTCCACAGCTGTAGAAGCACCCTGGATTGACAACACATCTATAGCCATCTTACAAGTCGAAACCACACCTTTTTTTCAGATCTGTACAGTGTACAGTTTTCAGATCAGATCTGGCTAAATTGAAGAACAGATCAGATCAGATCAATGAACAGAAGATATTTCACATTCAGACCAGATCATAAAAAGATTCGGTCTTGTCTGATATATTTATTCATCAAGATAATAACAATTCATGTGTGATTCAAAATTCATGGGCAATGTTCTTCGTTATTTATTCTAATTTATTTAATTATTATTCTAATTCTAATTCTAATTCTAATTATTATTCTAATTTATTTAAGTCAAATTTTTAACGTCCAACTTCTATTTGTTGATGAAATGAGAGCTCAGCTCTGTTGAGATGTGATATTTTTTCTATATAATTTACTCCCCCTAAAGCCTGATGAAGATCGAAACAAATGATCGAAATATCGCTGAATTTATGTAGTTTCATTTAAACCATTTACATGACGCCGCATCAAACCAAAAATTAAAACCAAACATTTGTCTGATATCTGGCCAGATAGATCTGATCTGTTCCTAACCCTACCTTAAGATAAAAAACCCACCAACTTTCGGGTCCCGGTTCGCTGGTTGCAAACGTCGTGGTAAACGCAATAGACTCCTTTACAAAGAACTTCGTATCGAATTATATTCGGCAAAATTATATTTTAATGTATCAGTAATGTAAATTTTGCCTTGAGAATGAGAGCATAGCTCTTGAAACCGATCCGTTATTATTAATCGTATGGTTTTTACATGTTTCATCTAGTATCTAACATTTTTTCTTATTATTTCTATTACAATTTCTTATGCCTAAGTATGATTCTCATTTTGTTATGTTGATATTTACGACGAATTCATCGGGAGGTCACATAGTAACAGGTCCGATGAGCCAAAGCGATGATGTTGTGCATTTTGTGCGATCCATTGATTGGCCATCATCATTCACACCAAGTTCTTTGCCCACCATATTTTGAATGTGTTGTATGTCCAGTACAGCAAAGTCTATGGTTGACTAGTTGGGATGTGCCAACGTTTTTTCCCATCAATTTCATTGCTTGACGATTGGCGTCAAGTCACCGTTGACATGCATTGTGTTATGCGTTTTTGTATGCAGGATTATCAAATGCTTGTGACGTCACATGTGGATATTCTTCCTGATGCGCTTCGTTACGGGCATCGAATACCGTAACTACCCAATTTACGGAGCTTGGGTGAACTTAGGGACGTTATATTTCTTAGATAAAAATTCCTAGCAATGTTTGCACCGGGGATCGAACCCGGGTCATTTCGGTGGTAGTCCAGTGCGGTCACCACTGAGCCACCTCCCCCCCCCCCAACTTTCTAAACGATCAGTAAAATTGAAAAATAAATTGGCATAATTTAAAACCGGATAGTCGAATCTCGTTTAATTTAATAATTTAGTAAATTGTGTGTATGCTTCGTGCAAAATTAATGGATAATTCATGTAAAATTAATGTAAAATTTACGTACAAAGGATGGAACAACTATGGATTTTGCTACATTATTTTTCCATCATTTTAACATTCCAAAGTGGAATAATATTTACATCGTTTTAACATGATTTACTTCACTTTTCCATTATTAACTTAAATTTTCCATTATTTTTACATTAATGGAAAATTTATGGGCAAATTTATGGGCTAAAATATTTCGTCAATGGCCTAGGCCCCCTGACTACATTCAAAAAATTATAACATGACAAAATTCAAAAAATCAAAAATTTAAATATAAATAAAAAATGGATTTATTTATTTGTCAGCATTAGTACAATAATTTTTACATAAAATATAAAACATAAAATTTAAGGTCTATCACAATAAGTAGAAGAATTCATCCATTTTGTCACCGCCTCTGAAGGTACCCATGACTGCTACGGCGTTCCCTCGTTGGATGGCCATGCTCAGTTTCTGTTTGAGAAAAGATTCAGAGCGAGGTTCGAAAGTGGTACGAGTGATCATTTTGCTAAGAATGTTGAAGAAAATAATAGCCTCTTGGCTCCACGGTCCCAATGTCTCGACGGCAAATGGAACAAAGAAATAATTTTAATTTTTTATCGACTCGTATTTCTTTGTCTTTCTTTGAGCCTTGTCGTCCGCAGCTCTACCCGCTTTTATCATGCTGAGCCGGATGTTGCTTGGGGCTACCGTATCCGTACACGTGGCGTCCCTTAGACCATGGAATCAATGTAATTCCGTCCACCCTTTTGCCATCTTCTCTGGCCAGTCCCGTGGGTTCTAACTTAGTCGGTATTCCGTCTGACGATAAGGCCCGATTTTTGATGGTGTTGAGTTCAGCGTGGCGTGTATGGCGACCTGCACTTTTTTTGCCTTTTTTATCCACCTCCACCACATATGCATGTGTGAGGAGAGCAGATGTCTATTCCTAAACGCAGACCCATTATTATATGGAATGCGGTGTTCTCCAACAATGTGCCGACCGACTTTGATGGGAGGGCGTGTACCCAAGCTCCCGATTCTGGTCTTTGGACTGCCAAAAATCTTGCCCTTTCTTCGCTGCTTTCTGGTTTAAGCCCGCTTAAAACCGGGTTAATCACAATTGAGTCCCATTGCCAAGTCGAATAGACTTGGAGTTCGTATTTCAAAGTCGTGAGACTCGATTTGGCTAATCGTATTTTGATTCAGTGCAGTGCAGGCTAAGTGCAAAATAAAAATAAAGAGATACCTGTTACCTTGGTCTTACAATTTATTTCGAGTTTCGATGGCTCCTTGAGAGTTACTACAGAATCTGCGATATTATACCGCGTCGTCGGTAGAGCGACATTAGATTGAATGACCACAGACGCGGTCAGCGGATTTGATCTACACTCATTGGGAGACTTGACTAAATTATTTTCAGGTTGTGATTCGTTTGCCGACGGAGAACTACTCATTGAATCGTTAGTTTTTGTAACACGTGTTTCAAGGTTTCAGGAGAAAATAGCTTAATACTTCTTGGATATAATCATTTCTAGATTTGAATGGTCTGAGACGTACTTCGGTAGGGCGTTTTACATTATCTTGGGTAATTTCTATGAATCTTTGCAACTCTTACAGTTATAAAAGAACATAAAACGTTGGATTGTTTGCTTATTTGTATTTTTAGATACGTTCGAGTCTTTTTGTAACATCTATTCTGTTTGCCATATCTATTCTCATTGCCTTATTATTCTGACACGTACGGGTCTTTGGTTATGTTTATAAAAATAAATTACAAAATAGTTTATCAACCAGACATTGATGCTCGATGTAATGTCTGCGTTGGATAGACAATGGTACAATTAATAAAAAAAAATCCAGTAGCAACGACACTTCCATCAACAGTCAGCAGCTTTGAATTCAGCAATGACGTTCACCGCCATAAGTTTGTTGTGGACAATTTTGCCGCAATATCAGGAACATATTCTAATAAATGAGTTGAACAATCACTTCAAGTTTGACTCTAACATTTTCGTGCTGGATGCATCGGTTGACCAAAACCGATTTTTGGTCTTAAAAAATAATGTCGAGCCAACGACCCAAAGTTTATTTGTTTTTAAAACTGTCAACGGCAAGATTCAAGGAATCCAAAGTTCAATACCGTCAGAGAAAGAAAGCGTCGGCAAAAATCCGTTTTTAATTGTATCGACAGTGGGCAAAAACTTTGAAGAAATCTTCGATTTGTTAATTTACATAAAGGAACTTCAGAAGCGTTACTACAGAATTAGAGTTGGAATATTTCTCCTCAAGGTGATTTCTAAAACAGAAATGACAGAGATTTTGCTTTGGCTCTGGAAGAACGCAATTGTAAACGCCTTCATAGCTTACGACACAAATAGGAACGATTCGGATCATTCGTTAAATATTTTCAACTTCGATAATGTTAGTGTGACCAGAAGTAATTCACTAGATGACATTTTCCCAAAAATAACTACACGTCCTCAACAGTATCAATTTCGAATTTATGAACCAATTTCTTCTGAAACACAAATTTGGAATAACATACTTAAATCTCTAAACATTAGATTTAACGTGGTGCCGTCAACTTCAAATGCAGATTTGCCTAAAATGTTTAAAAATGATTTAATCGATATTTTGCCTTCTCCTTCACTCATGACACTGTCGATGAATTGCACTCATTTATACCCAAATAAGATGACAACAATGGTACTTGTGGTGCCTAAAGCCTTACCATTTTCTGATTTTACCAGTTACTTAACCACAATAGTCAACGACCATTTTTTCATTGTTTCTTCGGTCACAATAGTTTCTGCGGTGATCGTCTTGACTGTAGGTCGTTTCATTAAAAAGAGAAAAGTGTTTTTCATTCAATCTTTAGTTGATGTTCTGAATACATTTTTGTTGAATGAAAATGGGGCCATCGCTTACCGAAAGCTGTTTCTTGTGGAAGCGTTCGTAATAGTTCCGCTGACGCTAGGAGGCTTCGTCATAGTAAATTTTATTCTATCAATTTTCCAAAGTTATCTCATTAGACCGTTTTATCATCCTGAAATCGAGTCAGTGGAAGATTTTTACAAGATTTCGAAAAATCCTGTTTTACATTATAACGAGCATTGGCGAGATCCATGCATTGAGTGGTTGAGTGATTTATATACAAACGGAAACTGGAGCAGCAGAGTACGCAGCATGTCTCCTAAAGACTTTATAATTATGCTTCTTCAATACAACTCTTCCGCGGCGTATGTGTTTGAGGAAGATCGAATTGATATCGTGATAAAATATCAGGATCGGTATAATGTCAGAGGATACCACATTCCGAAATATGGACACCTTTCGACTTCAATGGCAGCTTATGTTGTTAGGGATGGCTTTCCATTTATAGATGAATTGAACCAAGCGATTTTAAGATTTAAAAGCTCGGGTTTGTATAAAAAATGGAATGAAGATGCTGACGAAGGGATAAGTAAATACATAAAGGAAATAAATCAGGAAGCTACCCATGACGTTGACATTGACAAAATCCCGATGATGGAGGTTATTGTCTATGGTTGGATAGCGGGATTTATCATATTCATAATTGAAATAATTTGGAAAAAAATTACGGTTTTGTATCATCGAACCGATAAATAAGATTTCATTCTTTGTGAATTTCTAGTGTGAGCTAAGAGCAAGTGATTAACAAGAGAACTCATGTTTTTCGTTTGTGTTTTCAAACATCAATTAGAAACCGTGCACTTACATTGGCTCTTCATCATTTTATTCATTGATGGGCACTTTTTTTGTAAAAATTGTTTATTTCAAGAATGTAAAATGTGTTACAATTTAATTTGATAGTTTGTGTTGCGCTAAATTTACAGCCAAGATGAGGGCTTTACCAAATTTATAAAACGAAATTTCTTTATGTATGCCGCGGTGGGCCTGACACTTCTCATTTTTTGTTGTTTGATAAAATTAGGAATTTCATTGGAGATACAGATATTCCCCTTTTGGGTTGTAAAAAATTTTTGAAAAAGCAACCGATCTTCTAATTTTTTTTAAAACTTAACCCTAACTTAACCTAAGTGACAAAATACGTGCGTATTGTCGTGAAAAGTCGAACAATCAAAAAAAAAAATTAAATATTCACTAATTGTTAGATACTCATTAAGTCGGTCAGATAATTCAATTCATGCAGCTGTCTATATGGATAATAGCTTAGAATCACGACTCCAGAGCAAATAATGAGGAGGTTTGTAAATATTTGAGGCACGTTCGTTTGCAATGCTACCAAGCCAAGTGAATGATCATGTTTTCATGTTTGTAGGTTCGACTCAGCATCCTTTTTGCCAAATCATGTAGGTGTACATTCAGTCTGGGGGTTTTTGTAATTTCATTCAGCGATTGAGTGGATATATACCTGTAGTTGACTCTGGTTCTTTTAAAGTCAATTGCCATACGTTGGCACTTATTTTCGAAGATTTTTATTTTTCTATTCTCTATATTCTCTTTGCTGGAGATATGATACAGGGATCTTTATCAGATAATTTGGAAATTTCATATTAATCATTTTGTAGATCAGGCCCTCAATCCACATCGTGTCAAAAGCTTTTTCAATATCTAAGAAAGCAGCGACCGTTACTTTACTATCGTTGAAACCAAGGACACATTCCTCAAATAACCTTATGAGGGCATGTACTGTTGAGTGTTTTCCTCTAAACCCGAATTGATTATCAGGTAGGAGATTCCTCTGCGTACAAAATTTCAGTATCCTAGTATGCAGAATCTTTTCAAGAATCTTGCTCAGGTTATTTTGGAGGCTAATAGGTCTTAAATTTTTGGCTTCATTTGCTGGTTTACCGGGTTTGGGTATTGGAATGACATGAGCCATTTTCCATGGCTACGGAAAGTAGCCTTTCAATAGTATGTGATTTATCAACTGTGCTAAGAAGTTATGTGCCGGGCCTGAAAGGCTTTTTGAGTGCAATATTCGGAACAGAATCAGGCCCAGTTGATTTCTTTTTTTTTGAGACTTCTGAGCATGAGTTTAATTTCTTCTGAATTTGTAAGCGCTATTTCAGACATATCATCGTGATTACTTGGCGCCGACAGAAAATAGCGTACTTCGAATTCCAATTTCTTATTGAATAACGGCTCCCCCATGTCTCGATTTTGTCAGCGAAACTTGTCGTACTCATTAGCAATAGCATTTGCTTTGTCAATGGGATTAAACACTAATGTGCCATCACTCAGTTTGAGGGATGGTATTACGGTGTTGTCACTTCTTAAGAGTTTATTAATATTTTTGTACATTTCATGATTTGGTTGTATTTGTCTCAGTCTATTCAGAAACAGCTTAGAGTTTGCAAGATTTAATTCGCGTGCTATGGTGTTATCGAGACGTCTGATTTCATTTCTCAGTTCCTCTCGCTTAATTTTGTTTCGAAAGTATGCTCTTCTCAACCTTTTTTTCAGCCCTATAAGTTTTTTCAGTTTCGAAGAAAAACTTTTTCTCAGTTTTGTGCATTTCAAAGGGATGGTTTCGGTCATCTGTAAGTCGATTTACGCTTGAATCTATGGGCTCTGTGGCAGAGAAGGGGTTAAATTCTAATTCATCATCTATTACCTTGCTGAAGCAGTCCCAATTTGCTTCTTTAAAAAGGTATTGTTGTGTAGGTGTCTCAAGGACGAATATAGACTGTAGTAGTAAAACATATTCTATAGGGCAGTGGTCAGGATTCTTATATAAGACGTTTGTACTAGTTATCCCTATCCCGTTAACTAGCGCCAGGTCAATGGTACTCGGATTTGACTTACTCCTATAACAGGTAAAGTCTTTTGGATGAATCAGTTCTGCTGGACTTTCATCAACGAGAAAATTATATAGATTGTTTCCGTTTGCATTGTTGCCTGAATTATGCCAAAACCAATGTTTAGCATTGAAGTCACCACCAATAAATATGTTTGAATTTAAGTTCGTGAGCTTCCTCAAATCGTCTTTCAGTAAAGCTTTGGGACAGTAAAAAGAGACTACAGTCAGAGTCTTAGAACCACCCACTGATATGTTCAGGCACCTAGCTTCGCTGGACTTTAGTGATGGTGTATTCACAGCCATATGCTTCACATTATCTTTGATGAGAATGGCCGTGCCACCTCCACCATCAGTCTGTCGGTCATTCCTATAAATTTTATGATTCGAGAACTTCACAACATTCACATGTGAGAGCTTAGTTTCACTAAGCAGTAGTAATTGAGGATTATGCTTATGCAAAAGATATTCAACTTCTACTTGCTTAGCTCTACTACGTAAGGAGTTTACGTTCCAAGCTATTATCCTAAGATTCGCAGCTTTCATGTCTACGTGAATTGAGATAGTCTATGGAAGTCTATGATTAACATTTTCTTAAGCATGGGATTGCTTGCTTTTCTGTACTCAGGTACAAATTTTTGGATTCTTTGCAGTAAATCATTAATACTACAATTAAATAAACTATTGATTTCATTGCTCAGGAAATTAAGATTATTTTCGGAGTTTGTTTGATTGTTCGACTTTAAAACTTGACTGAATGATACTTTTAAGATTCGATGCGTTGCTGGAAAAGACTACATTATTACTATTTTTTGTTTGTGTTTTATTGTTACCTGGCTTCATTTGGAATTTTGCTAGACTTTCCGTGTATTTGGTGTAAGCTACGCACTTCTTGTAGCTGGCTGGATGATCACCATTGCAATTTACGCATGTTGCTGGCTGATCGTCTTCCAGAGGGCAGTCACCTGGTGAATGTCTGTGAGTGCATTTTACACATCGATATTCCAGGCCACAGTTTGAAGCTGCATGACCGAAGCGTTGGCATTTGCGACACTGAGTTCCCGTATCTTTTTTGATGAGCTGCTGCCACGAAACGGCTTGATGACTGACTTCACTATTTCTGCGATTTTCGTACCTTGTTCAAAATTCACTATGAACATGTCCGTATTCACTTTTCCTTTCGCAAACATCGGTTGAATGCTGATAGTTTTCACATTTTTTGTAGATAGGTCCTCCTCTATGTCCTTTGGAGTGAATGAATGATGAACGCCCTTTAGGACTAATCTTACTGGTTTCTTGTCTAGGGTCGTGTAAGTGTAAAATGGTATTTTTTGTTGTGCCAAGAACTCTTTCAAAGTGTTGTGGTCGTCCAATGATTCGAGAGTTACGCTATAGCCTTCTTTCATAATTTTGAAGACAGAATTCCTCGTCATCATTTTTGTTTTGTTATATTTGGTATAGCATCTTTCGGATTTTTAAAAACTTTGGCTATGATAATCGGAGGTATTCGCTGTTTAACGGCTTTTCTTGCAGAATGATTCTCCTTTCGAAATTGATTTTTATTGATGGCACTGCTTTCCCTCGCATTTAGATCGTCATTGGCATCCGGGTCCAAAATGGCAAATGGATTTGTGTGAAGTATGGAATTTCTCATTAGAGAGAAAGATGACTTTTTTGTAAGTCTTCCACTGTTGCAGGTTGTTGCAGGTTGTCATCATGCGTTTTTGTTCTTTTAGGATCTTCATGCTTGCCACTATCGTCAAAGCTATCATCTTCACGGGGTCTAAAATTTTTCACATTTATTTCTTTAGAATTTCCATTTTTATATGTTCCAGTTTTGTCGGGCGGGTCGTTGTCGTTATTACTTGATGACATCGCAAAAACACTTTCAATAAGACACTATAATACACAAATAAGTATGCACTTGTGGAATTTACTTTTAGTTATATTGCTACTTAAGCAATTTGGATTGATACGTCGCTCTCATGACAAAGGGGTCTATCTCCAATTTAAAAAACATAGGAGATAGACCCCTTTGCCATGAGAGCATGTTTATTTCAATTGCTAAAGAAAAAAAAAATGCGACTGTTCATTGATGGGCACTTGTTGATTGTAAATTCGTTTTAAAATTTCGTACAGTGAGGCAAGCCTAAGATTGTGCAACTTTTCATAATGATGTGAAGGGGTAATCACTTCAAGCCATTTTCGATTCTTTATATGAAGTTAAATCGACGTGACTTCCCCTCGATTTGTTGTATCAAGTATTCTGCAAACTATAAATAACTTGTATTCATAAATTGCCAGCTGAAACAAAAATTATGAAAAGTTGCACAATCTTAGGCTTGCCTTAGTGTATATTCAACGGTCAAGCTATCATTGCTCACATTTTCTCTAGTGACTTCTCCTCTGAAAAATGTTTTCAAACTTTTCAAAAAAATGAATAATGAAACATTGTGAATTGATGTAAGAAATAAAAATAAATTGTGAACGTTACGAATTAGTTTTCAATCAATTTAAGATTTAAGTCCTTCACTGAGCAAGAAATGTTTTCAGATTTTGTTCAAGCTGTCTTAGGTGTTCCCAAAAATAGTAAAGCAAAAAAAACGGAGGCATAAAGCTTGAGAAGATCATTTGGCAACATAAGGGAACTGAATAACATTAATAACAGATGCTCCACGAACCCGAACGATTATATGTTAAGCGTTCGGAGTAAGATGAATCACGCAATCAAATTTGATAGAAAATTGCCCGAAAGGCAACATTGAAAAACCCGTCTGAAGCAACGGTGTAAGTAAATTTCAAAAGGATTCAAGGATTTTTTTCCCGACGAAATCGACGAGTGAAAATCTTTCGACATTTTTGTTAGTTTATTTAGATCAGTCACAATCCAAACTACCTTTGAACTAGAATAAGTTTTTAGAATGCGTCCAAACCAGTCGAACTACCATAAAACTAACAAGGCACTTATTTTCGAAGATTTTCATTTTTTTTATCAAGTACTTTGGGATATCATGCCACACGGCCACTGCGTATGTCAATACTGGCCTCAGGTCACATATGCCTTAACTTTCACTACATGAGATAACCCGTTGTTCACTCTGAGAATAGGATAAAGCCTGTGAAGGCCAACATGTGCCTTAAGAATCATTCTTTTGACATGCTCATTATGTATCAGATTTGGTTGAACATAGTAACCGAGGTAACGGACGCTTTCTTTATATTGAATTTTTTCAATTTCTAACTTCGGTAAATCCCCAGGTCTATTACCCATACTTACTTACTTAACCGGCACTACAACCCATTAAGGGTGTTGGCCTTCTGCAACATGCTTCTCCAACCGGACCTATCCGCAGCTAACGTCTCCCAGCTGGATACTCCCACAGTTTTTAAGTCGGCAAGAGCTGCGTCATACCATCTGGATTTTGGACGCCCTGCACCTCTCTTGCCCTCCGGTCTGGTTTTAAGGATTTTTTTGGAATACGATGATCTTCCATTCGTTGTACATGACCGAGCCAACGCAGTCGGTTTATTTTGGTAGTTCTGACTATGTCCGGCTCTCCATAAAGCTGACTCAGCTCATGATTGAATCGTCTGCGCCATCGGTTCTGCCTTTGATCGAATCCAAATATTGTCCGCAGTACTTTTCTTTCGAACGTGTGCAGCGATTGTTCGTCTCTTTGTAGCAAGCACCACGACTTCGAACCATACGTAACCACCGGTCTGACAGATTTGTATATTGCGCATTTTGAATTTCGGCTTACTGACTTGGACTTTAAGATTTTCAGAAGGCCGTAATAACTCCGGTTGCATAGAATTACTCGTCTCTTAATTTCGTCCGCGATGTCGTTATTAGTGTTCAGCTCCGATCCAAGGTATACGAATTTGTTGACCATTTTGAATGTGTGTGTGTCGATCGTTACGGGTTCCTCCTGGTGTTGATTCGAAGGCGGGATGATCATATATTTCGTTTTTTGTCATTAACTTTCAAGGTCGGTGACTTTCCTCTCCAAGGCCATAAACTTGTCCATTTTTCGTCCAAGTATGTCCAGGTCGTCTGCGAAACCTTGCAACTGACTGGACTAGGTGAAAATGGTGCCGCTGGAATCTATGTCCATGATGTGCACAGCTGCTTCAAGGGTCAGGTTAAAAAGCAGTGTCGCGAGAGGATTTCCCTGACGTAGGCCTTCCTCTATGTCGAAAATCTCTGACAGTTGATTACGGATCCTTACTCGGCTATTAGCTCCGTTCAGTGTTAACTTGGTTAGCGACATCATTTTGTTGGGGATTCCAAATTCCTCCATTACTCTCCATAACTTACTTCTTCTAACACTGTCATAGGCTGCCTTGAAGTCAACGAACAAATGGGTGTGTTTCAATGTTGTATGAGCGCTTTTACAGTGTACAACGAGTGAAATTATTTTTGTGTGAATATAAGTTTTTATGGAATAATTAATTGATTTTTAGCAATCGAGTTGTATATTTTTGTACAAAGTCTGAGTGAGTGTTCAGTGCACACCAAAAGATTGGAGGTTTTCGAGTATCGTGCGGATAAATTATAATAAAGTATTGCAAAGTTTGTCATCGTTAACTAACCTAAAAGTTTCGGGTATTGATTCAGGGGCAGCTGTTTTTTATCAAAATGTCAACAAAATGTTTTACTTGCAAGGAACAGATTACGACCGCAGATTTTATAAAATGTGAAGGAGTATGTACAGAAAAGTTCCATGCCAAATGTGTGTCGATGAACAAGACCATGCTTAACGCGGTTCTCAGCTGTCCGAACATTCACTGGTTTGTCACGAATGTAACAATGGCGCAAAGACGATCGGAACATCTATCGACAACATGAGAAACACTGTAGAAAGTTTACAAAAATCTCTGACCAGTGATTTGTTATGTGGCTTCAAATTATTAACGGATACCTTGGCGTCAAGTCTTACTTCGCCTCATCGTTCATCCACCAGCTTTGCATCGGAGGCTGAAAGTTCAAATTCATCAAAACGGCGAAGAGAGGAGACGGACAACATGACGGAATTGGCGGAAGATATCAGAGTCAGGAAGAAAAGATTCATTGCTGGGACGAATAGTAATCTGAATGCCTCTTTAATTGCTGCCACAAACCATCAGCCAGGTGAACGTCGAAGAAGTATTGTCGTTTCAAAAATCGATAAGCGCATTTCAGCCGAGTATTTGACTAATTATTTGTCACAAGAGCTTCAAGTTGACAAAGCGAACATCAGGACCACAATGTTAAAGCCAGCGCACATCGCCGACCATCTGATAAAATATCATCAATTTAGAGTGTCAGTTCCTGAACACATGTTCATCAAAACCAGAGCTCCTGAAACTTGGCCACAGGGAGTTCGTGTGCGCGATTACGTGTTCAATAGTCGGGGTTCAAATGCTTCCGTGACAATGGATAATTTTTTGTCGAAACGGTCGTCTCATACACCAATGGAAAAGTCGACGTTCCCGACAGTTCCAGAAACTACACCTTCAACAGAGACAGTGGATTTTTCAGAAGTTTTGGAAGAAGAAATAGAGCAACCGATTCTAATAGTCGACCAAACGACGGTATAACGTCGTGTATTGGCGGTGCTGCTATGAGTGATTTTGACGACGCGGATAAGCCGACCTCTGTTTGCTTACATGACGATGATGTAATCCATCTGGATTCATCGAAATTTTTGGACAATCAAGGAAACGTTAGTTTTCTTGAGCATGGCAAAGAAATTCTTTCACCAAATAAACTTAACAACGGATGGGGACGCCACAAGGTTAACGCTACCGAACCTACAAGTAATTACAAATCGAAACGCTCCATGTACTACCAGAATGTTCGTGGACTTCGGACAAAGACAAAATCGTTCAGATTGTCATCAACTGGATGCGATCACGACGTCGTCGCTCTGACAGAAACCGGCCTGCACTCTGGAATAAGTGACGGTGAGTTATTTCAGTGTAATGAGTTTTGTGTTTACAGATGTGATCGGTCAGAAATGAACAGCGATCATAAACGTTTCGGTGGGGTATTAGTTGCCGTGAGATCTAACATTCCCAGCGAAAGAATTGTTGTTCCTTTGGTGGAAGACGTTGAATTTGTCGTTGTCAAGTTAATGTATCGTAAGATGTGCGTGTACGTGTGCTGTGTTTACATCCCATCTGGCTCAGAGGTCGCTGTTTTCCAGAAATATTCGGATGCGCTTCAAAAGGTCATTGAATTCATTGACATGAACGTTGAGGACAGGCTCTATGTCGTTGGTGACTTCAACATGCGAGAAGTCTCTTGGATTCTGGATTATGATCTAGATGATTTTTCTGATTTTTCTAGTTTGAGTCCAGTTCAGTGTGCATCGAATGCCCTTCTTCCCTTTAACGTTGGTTCCAGCACCAAAGCTGATCTACTTTATAATCTGATGGGAGCTAATTTGAGCCAAATCAACGGTATAAGAAATTCCCAAGGAAGAACACTCGATTTAGTATTTTGTAGCGATCCCGAAGAAGCTTTGGTTACAGAGTCTTGTTTAGCGATGTCTAAGATAGATGACGATTACCATCCTCCACTTGAAATAGAATTTGTCGTTGAACGTGACGTTGTCCCAGAATATAAGTCAGATAACAATGAATTCAATTTTAAAAAGGCTAATTTTGAGGGACTCACTGAGGGAGTCACTTTTACTCAAGACTTGTCTTTTAATAAACATCTGGAGATCATTGTCGCCAAAGCTTACTCGATGCTTGGTTTCTTAAAAAGGATATGTCGAGACTTTAGGAACGTCGAAGCACTTAAAAGCATCTTTTTTGCACACGTGAGATCACACCTCGAGTATGCGTCGGTAGTCTGGTCGCCGTATTATCAAAAACACAGTGATGAACTGGAGTCCGTTCAAAAGAACTTCTTGATATATGCTCTGAGAAGGTCGGTGAAACGAGATTCCCATTTTAGACTTCCATCTTACAAAACTAGGTGCTCATCGATTGGTATCGTGAGTTTGTCGCTGAGACGGTTTAGATTAGGTGCAATGTTTGTCTTTGATGTCCTGACAGGACGTATTGATTCTCCCGATTTGGCTTTGAGGTTTGAGGTTAATGCGCCAGTTAGAGCACTAAGAGAAACAAGTTTCATGGTTCTTGCGAGGCATCGCTCGAATTACGGTCTTTTCGAACCGGTGAATAATCTGTCGCGAGTATTTAACATGTTCTCTCAGTTTTACGATGCCTCAGTTAATCGGAATGCTTTTCGAGCTTTAGTAAGGTCACTTACTTTGACTGATTCGATGCTAAAGAAACACGGCTTTCTGCTATCTGCAGGTTGCTAGTTTCAAAAGAAGAAGATTTATGATTTAAAATTAAATTCAATATTATGAAATATAATACCAAATTGCTCATTCGCCTTTTTCACGATTTATTTTCATGTTCATTTATTGCTCCACGCTGCCCCACCGTCAACGTACTACGCATAAATCATACCAGTGCCTCATCGACACACAACTGCCAATACCGAATAGGCGACAAAGGATAACGATGAGCAAATGTGCCTATCGACTCCGACGGGTCGACTGGGTCGACAGGTCACCTCCGGAAATGCTCACGTTTATTACTTTCATCTTGTAAATACGAAGCAAGCCAGTTAGCGAAAGCCGTTGGCTTAAATAAATTAAATTAAATTAAAAAAAAAAATACTCCTTGCCTTGCACTTCTCCAAGATCTGTCTGATATTAAACAGCTGGTCCGATGTTGAACGACCTACACGAAAGCCACCTTCATATTCACCTACAGAGTTTTCCATGTATGGGTGAAGAATATTTACAAATATCTTATAAGCAATATTCAGTAGAGCGATTACTCGAAAATTACCACACTCCATTTTGTCACCTTTTTTGTATATGGGACAAAGTATGCTGGTCTTCCACTATTCCGGTAACTCCTCGACATTCCATATACGCGTGATGAGCTTGTGCATCTCCATACATAGCGCGTTGCCGCCGTTCTTGAAAAGTTCGCTGGTAGAATGTCTGTCTCCGGGGCTTTGAAATTTCTGGGCCTCGAAATTTCAGCTTCAACTTCTTGGTTCTTCTATATATGGTTGGGCAGTATGAAATGGCAATTCGTTGTTTTCTTCGTTTCGTTGAGCGGTGTGTTCGGACTAAGCAGATCTTTGAAGTACTCAGCCCATCTCGCAATGCACCTTTCCTCATCTGCTAAGACCAATCCATTCTTGTCCTTACACAGCAAAGGTTGTAGACTGTAACCATTTTTGGATTCGTTTACTTTCCGATAGAAGTTCCGAGTTTCCTACCTATTGCCAAACTTTTCAATTTCGATCAAAACGTTCCTATCCTGCAGCCGTTTTTTGTTTCGGAACAGTTTTCGAGCGAAATTTCTCTTCGAACGGTACTCTGCCTAACCTGCTCGAGTGTATCGACTCAGAATTTTTAGTCGAGCTGCATTTTTGTTCTCCAGAGCTCGCTGGCACTCATCGTCGAACAAGTTATTTCTTTTATTTCCCGTTCTCGTTCCCAATGTCTCTGCTGCGGCACTCTCTACATTCCGCCTGATTTGATTCCACGCATCGTCTATGCTGTGTTGTTCACTGACCATTTCTTCAATAATGTTTCTCTCCAAACTATTTACGTATTTTTGTTTAATGTCTTCGTTCTGCAGTTTTTCAACGTCCCACTTTTTCAATGCCTGTTGTCGGTTGTGTTGGGCCGATATGCGAGACCTTACAACCACTTTAACCAAGGAGTGGTCAGAATCAACATTTGGTTCTCTACAGCTCCTGACATCCAATACATTTGAACAGTGCCGTCCATCTATCAAAACGTAATCAATCTGGTTTTTGGTTTGTCCATCAGGTGATACCCATGTCGCTTTGTGGATGTTTTTATGTTCGAAATACGTACTGCTCACAACCACGTTTCTTGATGCTGCGAAATGAACTACCCGCGTACCGTTGTCGTTAGAGTTTTCATGGAGGCTGTATTTACCATTTGTGGGACGACAGAAGACTTCGCGACCTATCTTGGCATTCAGATCTCCAAGCAGAATCTTAATGTCACGTTTCGGTGCTCCATCATATATCTCCACCAGTTTCTCGTAAAATAGCTCCTTCGCTTCGTTGTCTTTTTCCTCCGTGGATGCGTAGGCGTTAATAAGAGTATAGTTGAAAAATTTTCGTCTTATCCGTAGAGAGCACAATCGCTCGTCAACATGATTGAAGCCAATCACCGCGTTTCTAGCTGCGCCGAAAACCATGAAACCTGTTCCATACTCTATTGGACTGTCATTACTTTTCCCACTGTAGTACAACTTATAGTCTCCATTGATCTTGGTGTCCTTTCCAGGCCATCTCGTTTCAGGCACTGCCGTAATGTCAATTTTTGCCGCTCTTAGCACACTTGTGAGAGATCTCTTTAATAAAGAAATTGGGTTTGTAATATAATAAAATATTATTTCATTTCAAAATATTTTTTAATTTTGTTAAAAAAGAAAAAAAAAAGAAAAAAGAAAACAAAGATTTGTCCCTTTCATCAGCTCACCTTAATAAATAAGATTACGCCAATCAAAAGTAAATACCAGCTTGGCGGCGATCTCAATTCCAAACACAGGTATTGGAACTGCGTTAAGGCCAACAGAGCTGGCAATATTCTGTACAATGTGATGCTATCCACGTTATTTCGTGGAGGATATACTCCAACATTTTTTCGCCTCAAACTAACCGAGCTCTGCCCTCTACTATAGAACCTGCAATTACAAGTGGAAGGCTTTTTACCAAAAATGTACGAACAGTGAATTCTCTATCCTCCAACCATCTTTCCGTTATAATCGAAATCGAAGTAACGACTTAGCTACAACCTAAAAATACTACTTCTCGAGCATTTGCAAACGCTGATTGGAAGCTATTTAAAGAAATTTTCAAAGACGGTATAGATCTGAAAAAATGCGACTTTAGGACGAGAAATGACATTGAAGATGCTATTCAAGAACTCGTCACGCTTCTTCGAAAAGCAGAAAACATTGCCATTCCCTTAAAGGTAGTGAAACCTATCACCTCTAAGATCGAACAGAAGACTCTAACGGTGATCTCCCTACGGAAGTTCCTCCGTAGACGAGCTCAGAGAACAAAATACCAGTATACCAAAAAACTGGTAGACTCATTGAACCACCTTTTCTTGATTAGGAAGAACGAAGCATGGAATCGCAAACTGTCTGATATTCCAAATAGTTCAAAACACTTATGGAGAGTGACGAAAACAGTTTTGAACAGCGTTAATAAAATCTCTTCGCTCAAAGACTATGTTGGTCGCTTAATTATGCCCGCAGCAGTAGCGGAGGGCGTGACGCAGTCCCCACACCCCAAAAAAAACGTCCACAAACCCAAAAAACTCCATACAAAAACTTTTGGGACAAGGAGACATATATAGGCGAACTTTTGAGTTTTTTCCCCTCGCCCACCTCCCCCTCGAAATTTTTATTAAAAGAACTAGGTCACAGCAGCTTTCAAACGAGCTCTCACTCATCAAAATCGGTCGAAAATTGGCTGACATATCGAGGTTTGAAAATGACATTTTTGTATGGAGAATCAATTTTTCTATTTTTCTCAAAGTATAAATTGAGAAAATTCTCGTTTTGGTACAATTACACCCATAGAAGTAATATTTTACTATGGCTGCTGTACCTTCGGCAGATTAAAGTCCACCCGCTTGAATCAACATTTAAAAGCCACTCACATTCTTAATCCTACTTCCAATTGTTTAACCAAAATCGAAAAACTAAAAGTGCTGATTTCGTCGTTTACGACTCATCAGTACACCTTGTCTTAAGACTCATACTCAGACTATGTCAACTCGCCTTTTATACAATCCAGATCCTACGATTGGATGCATGCCATTTCGTTGAACAAATTGGAAGTAAAAGAATTGTGAGTTTGTTTCGGTTATTTTTTTAATTTGGATTATTCTGCTAAGCAGATTACCACAATTCAACGACTATCGAAGATAGCATTTACGTTCAATATTTCTATTAATCTATTGCTATTGCTATTATTCTCATCATTATGAAAACTTATTTTCTGATCTGTCGGTTTCTATGTTTTATCTATCTATTAATAATTTTCGATCTCTAGAACCAGACAGCCGATCTTCCTGAAATTTTCAGGAAACGTCAGTCTCGGCCCCAAATGAAAAATTTCATATGCCGCTTTTCCGGGAAAATTCTGGAAAAGTGGTCAATTTCGAGGGTTTTTTAGGTAATGCTCGGAGTTTTCGAATTTTAGGAGTGACAATAGCTAGAGAGTTGGCTTCTTTGGGAAAGTTATAGAGTTTGGTCAGGAAAATTTTTTGGGATCTTAAGAAAATGGCTGCCAGCTGTCATAGCGACGCCATATTGGATTTTCGTTTGTGCTTTTGCGGTTTTCGAATTTTAACTCCGAAATGACACTACTTAGAGAGATAGTTTCTTCTAGAAAGTTGTAGATTTTCATCAGGAGAATTTTTTGTGGTCATAAGAAAATGGCTGCCAGCTGTCATAGCGGCGCCATCTTGAATTTTTCCAAGCAATAAATTATGTTTTTTTTTGGTTCCAGTGGACGAGCCCTTTTCCCACAGGTTCCATTACCATGTTTCCCTTGAGAATGATTTATTTCTAAGGTTGGGTGCTCCCTTGGGAACGGTAGGATTTGTAGATGAATGTTGTCGGTCATCGAAGTCGTTGAAACTCGTTGGGTTGGGTCCAGTTGCCTTTTGGGTTCTTTCACGGTAAGAACGGATAGGGCTAACTGGTGTTCCCGGACGTCCCGGACCCATATTGTATTGATGTTGTATTGTCTAAGCTAATAGGCAAAGACAAATCTTTATGGGCTTGTAAAACACTAGTTTAGCTATGAGATCTTGACGTGTGTAGTTTAGGTTAACAAATCCACGAAGGATGGACAATACTCATTGGATTGCGGGTAAATTTGACCAGCCGTTAAAATCTTACTCGATTGCCGTTAGCAGCATCGGCTTCAGACGTAAGTCGTTAGTTGCAAATAATTCGAAACGAACCGCTGTCCAAATTCCAGCTTTTCGATGTATCAAGATTTCGGTTCTCTGTTTCTAATTGAAGAGAAATTTCCGACAGTTTTACTATCAATATCGGTTTAGAGGTAGTTTCTCCGATATCGTAGTGTCTAGACTGGTAGCAGACAAATTTTTATGTGCCTGTAAATCACTAGAGTAAACTGTGAGACCTTGACGTCTGTAGTTTAGGTTAACAAATCCACGAAGGATAGACAATACTCATTGGATTGCAGGGAAATTTGACCAGCCGTTAAAATCTTACTCGATTGCCGTTAGTAGTATCCGCTTCAGACGTAAGTCGGTAGTTGCAGATAATTCGAAACGAACTGCTGTCTAAATGCCAGCTTTTCGATGTATCAAGATTTCGGTTCTCTGTTTCTAATTGAAGAGAAATTTCCGACAGTTTTACTATCAATATCGGTTTAGAGGTAGTTTCTCCGATATCGTAGTGTCTAGACTGGTAGCAGACAAATTTTTATGTGCCTGTAAATCACTAGAGTAAACTGTGAGACCTTGACGTCTGTAGTTTAGGTTAACAAATCCACGAAGGATAGACAATACTCATTGGATTGCAGGGAAATTTGACCAGCCGTTAAAATCTTACTCGATTGCCGTTAGTAGTATCCGCTTCAGACGTAAGTCGGTAGTTGCAGATAATTCGAAACGAACTGCTGTCTAAATGCCAGCTTTTCGATGTATCAAGATTTCGGTTCTCTGTTTCTAATTGAAGAGAAATTTCCGACAGTTTTACTATCAATATCGGTTTAGAGGTAGTTTCTCCGATATCGTAGTGTCTAGACTGGCAGCAGACACATTTTTATGTGCCCTTAAATCACTAGAGTAAGCTGTGAGACCTTGACGTATGCTGTTTAGGTTAACAAATCCACGAAGGATAGACAATACTCATAGTATTTCAGGGAAATTTGATCAGCCGTAAGACACTTACTCTTACAATATCTGCTTCAGTAGTGAGGGTAGTGAGTCGTTAGTTACAGATAATTGGAAACAGCAAACAGCAACAAACGCGGCGAAAAGGAGCAAAAAAGACAAGAAAAATAACGAAAGGACCACAAGGAGACCAGATACACAAACACCGAAGCCTAGTCCTAATGAGTGGAGAGAGGTGAGAAACAAAAAGAAGGAGAAAAAAAAGAGAAGCCGAAGCTTAAAAAACTGAGACCGAAGGCTGATGCTGTGATAGTGGCGGCGGAAGAAGGAACAACGTACGCTGAAATCCTCAAAAAAATAAAGGACGACCAAACTCTCAAGGACCTGGGCGAAAACGTCTCGAGAATAAGACGAACGCAGAAGGGTGAAATGTTGTTTGAACTTAAGAAGAGCCCAGAGATTAAAAGTGCAGATTATAAAGATCTAGTCAAGAGATCACTGGGCGAGTCAGCAAAAGTGAGAGCGGTGTCCCACATGGCCACGATCGAATGTAGATATATGGACGAGATCACGACAAGCGAAGACCTTCGAAAAGCTCTGAAAGAGCAAGGTAATATAAATGACGAGATAGAGCCAATGACGATCCGTATGAGGAAAGCGAGAGACGAACTCCAAACGGCGGAAATAAAACTCCCGGTGGACGCAGCGATAAAGATTTTGAAAATCGGAAAGGTAAAGGTGGGCTGGACCGTATGCCCGATAAGGGTAACCCAGCAGTTAGAAAGGTGCTTCAAGTGCATGAATTTTGGACACCAGGCAAGGAATTGTAGGGGAGAGGATAGATCCAACCTGTGCAGGAGATGTGGGGGAGAGAACCACCTAGCCAAAGATTGCACGAACCCGCCGAAATGTCTGCTGTGTACGTCAGAAAATGACCACGTGACTGGTGGAGCGAGATGTCCAGTCTTTAAACAGGCGCTTAAATCTAAAACAGGACAAGAATGGAAGTGATACAAATAAATCTAAATCATTGTGACATGGCACAACAACTTCTGTGGCAAGCCTCAGCGGAACAAAAATGTGACGTAGCGATTATTTCAGAACCGTACCGTGTATATAGAAACAACGGTAAATGGGCTGCTGACAGAGCCGAGATGGCCGCAATATTGACAACGGGCAAGTACCCCATACAAGAAGTTGTATCAGACGCTCACGAAGGATTCGTGATAGCGAAAATTGATGGAGTGTATATTGCCAGCTGCTATGCACCACCAAGATGGACGATTCTGCAGTTTGAACGAATGTTAGATTTACTCACAGGAGAACTGACGGGACTCAACCCAGTTCATATTGGAGGTGATTTTAACGCATGGGCAGTTGAGTGGGGTAGTAGATTCACAAATGATAGAGGCTTCAGTCTGCAAGAAGCGCTAGCTAGATTAAATGTGGTTCTGGCAAACGTGGGAAATGCAACTACATTCCGCAAGAATGGGCGAGAGTCGATTATTGACGTGACATTCTGCAGTCCAGTACTAGTTCCAAGTCTGAACTGGAGAGTCGACGAAAGTTACACACACAGCGATCACCAGGCATTGAGGTACACCGTGAAAAAGTGTACAGAGGCAACAAGACAGATGACTCATAGAAGAGAGCGAAGATGGAGAACCGGAAATTTCGATCAAGAAGTTTTTAAGGAATATCTCCAATCAAAAGACGATCACGAAGAGAAATCTGCAGAAGAATTGACGAAAGAAATGGTGAATGCATGTGACGCGGCGATGCCAAGAAGGATGGAACCGAGGAATGGGCGAAAACCGGCATTTTGGTGGAACGACGAAATAAGACTTTTGCGAACAACTTGTTTTAAGACAAGAAGGAGGATGCAAAGGGCCAGAAACGAGAATGTTAGAATAGAGAGGTCCGAAGAACATCGTAATGCAAAACTAGCACTGAAGCGAGCAATCCGGGCGAGTAAGAGGGATTGTTGGAAGAAACTGTGCCAAGAGGCAGACACGAACCCGTGGGGCAAAGTGTTCAGAACAGTAATGACGATGATGAAAGGTACATTGGGGCCAAAAGAAAAGTGCCCGGATAGGCTAGGTGTCATAGTGAGAGAGCTCTTCCCACAGCACGAACAGATCACATGGCCGCAAACTCCTTATGACGATGAAGCGGAAGACAGACTTGAACGGTCGATCACTGTAGAAGAGATCCAGATGACTGCACAAAAGCCAAAAAATAACAAAGCGCCAGGACCAGATGGAATCCCCAATATAGCTCTGAAGACAAGAGCATGCGCAAAGCCTAACATGCTCAGATTGACAATGCAGAATTGCCTAGACGACGGATATTTTCCTCAAATATGGAAGAAACAGAAGCTGGTCTTAATACCAAAACCAGGGAAACCGCCAGACAAGCCATCATCATATAGACCTATATGCTTGTTGGACGGGTTGGGAAAAATGCTGGAAACCGCGATCCTGAATAGACACGGAGGGCGAGCACGGACTGTCGGACGAACAATTCGGATTTCGAAAAGGGAGATCGGCGATTGAGGCCATTAAAAAAGTCATAGAGACCACCGACAAGGCGCGGAAGCAAAAAATACGGGGTAAACGCTTCTGTGCTATAACGACGATAGACGTTAGAAATGCCTTTAATAGCGCAAGCTGGATAGAGATAGCCAAGGCGCTACATGTCGTGAGAGTCCCCGATTACCTCTGTAGGATACTGAAAAGCTATTTCGAGCGACGAGTACTAACGTACGATACTAATGAAGGGAAAAAGACAGTCGACATCACAGCTGGAGTACCACAGGGATCCATATTAGGACCAACGTTGTGGAATGTATGTATGACACAGCGCTGAGGCTGAAACTGCCAAGATGTGCTAAGACGATTGCTTTTGCCGACGACTTGATCCTCACGGTATCCGGAACGTCGAAGATGGAGGTAGAGGTGGTTACGATGGAGACGCTAGAAACTGTCGAAAACTGGATGACAACGGCGGGGCTGAGGCTGGCCCACAAAAAAACTGAGATCATGCTAGTAAGTAACTGCAGAAAAACCGAACGAATCATTTTGAACATTGACGGGGAAGAAATAACATCCACTCGCCAATTAAAATACCTTGGAGTTGTGCTGGACGACCGCAGAAATTTTAATAGCCATGTGGACTACACGGGCGAAAAGGCAATGAAAGCCACCGCAGCATTGGCCAGAATAATGCCAAACGGCTTTGGACCGCGCAGCAGCAAAAGGAGGCTCCTTGCAAGTGTCACCCTATCGATATTGCGCTACGGGGCACCAGCGTGGATACAGGCGCTAGATACGAAGAGGAAGCGGAGAAGGCTTAATAGAGCCCAGAGGCTGGCAAGCATAAGAGTAGCAAGCGC
>CM055403.1:48176750-48262394 GCA_029228625.1 Pseudolycoriella hygida | reverse complement strand
TTTTCATCAAAAAAAACTTTTCCTTAAAAAAAATTTTCTACAAAAAAATTTTTCTCCAAAAAAAAATTTCTTTCCGAAAAAAATTGTTCTACAACACCTTCGGCTACTATCGGACCACTTCGTATCACCTTCGGCTACCTTACGAATACTTTGTGTCACCTTCGGCTACCTTCGGAACACTTCGTGTCACCTTCGGCTGCCTCCGGAACATTTCGTGTCACCTTCAGCTGCCTTCGGAACACTTCGTGTCACCTTCGGCAACATACGGAACACTTCGCGTCACCTTCGGCTACCTTCGGAACACTTCGTGTCACCAATTCTTCTCAGTGATTTATGTTACTTTCCTGAAGAAACCAACTATCTAGGTATTCTTATTCAGAATTTAGCAAAAAATCCAAGATGGCGTCACTTTGACAGTTGGCAGCCATTTTCTTAAGATACAAAAAATTCTCCTGACCAAACTCTATAACTTTCTAGAAGAAACCATCTCTCTAAGTAGTGTCATTCCGAAGCTAAAACTGGAAAACCGTAACAGCATAAACGAAAATCCAAGATGGCGCCGCTATGGCAGCTGGCAGGTATTTTCTTCTGATCGTAAAAAATTCTCCTGATGAAACACTATAACTTTCTAGAAGAAACCATCTCTCTAAGTAGTGTCATTCCGGAGCTAAAATTCGAAAACCGTAAAAGCATAAACGAAAATCCAAGATGGCGCTGCTATGACAGCTGGCAGCCATTTTCTTATGATCCCAAAAAATTTTCCTGATCAAACTCTAACACTTTCTAGAAGAAACCAACTCTGCAAGTGTTATCATTCCACAGCTAAAATTCGAAAACCCAAAGAAGCATAATTTATACAAACAAAAATCCAAGATGGCGTCAGTTTGGCAGATTTCTGAGGGGCGAGGGGAAAAAACTCAAAAGTTCGCCTATACATCGTGTCTTGTCCCAAAGGTTTTTGTATAGAGGTCTTTGGGTTTGTGGACGTTTTTTTTTGGGGTGTGGGGACTTTGTCACGCTGTCCGCTACCGCTCCGAGCATGATAACAGAAAGAACAGATGCGTCACGAAACCGTACGATTCTCTAATAAGCCTACGGATGAAATGCTAAATTAGTGACTTCGTACCCGTCTGAAGCAACGGTATAAATAAATTTCAAATGAATTCAAGGATTTTTCCCGACGAAATCGACGAGTAAAAATCTTATGACATTTTTGTTAGTTTATTTAGATCAGTCACAATGCAAACTGACCTTTGAATTAGAATTAGTTTTTAGTGTGAGTTGAGAAAAATTATGAATTGAAAAATTGTCTTTTCTGCTCACTTCTATTCAGTCATTTGAATGAAATGATAGTTATTTGTGTACCTGTTTTTGACGATTGATTTGAGGCAATTTCACTTCGTTCGGTCTACAAGCGAAAATGCCCAAAGACAATCGTCCAGACAGGTGCAAATACAACTTTACATGCAAAAAGGGATGAACTCTCAAAAAAAAACTCACAAAAACGCCTTCATTTTCGGCCCCGTCGCATGTAAACATTTTTTTTCTAACCAGTGCGCTTCAATCAAACCAACCGAACTTCCATAAAACTAACAATTTCAAACGGGATAAAAGATCGCAAACTTAATTCTAAATTATTGATACAACTCACACGCTGTCGCTGATTGATGGAATTTTTTTGTCATTGACATGATGCTTCGGCTTCCGAAAATAACACACCTAGAACAGTTGCGTTTTAAACTTCTGTATGTCTCGGTTAGAGGTAACATTGAACGCTAAGTATCGGAAAAGCAGTCGAGCAGTCCATTCTAACCCTCAACGTCGCATCTCCAAAGTTGATTTTTACACCAACGCTTTTTTGCATCGTATGTATTTTGTGTTTGCCGAAATATTGATATACAACCTTTCCAAAATGAAACTGATACAAAAAGAACAAACAAAAGATTTGTACATTTCGTATGAAATTCATTTAGGACGAGCTGTAGTGCAATTAAGTTTGAATAGAATTAAAGACACTAGTTTATGTCTACATTTCCATACAACAGTTTGACGGTGCCTACAAAAAATTCAGTTTTATCGGCTGGGAATTAAGCAGCATGTAGTTAGGCTGTTTAGCCTATGCAAAAAATCGGTTTAACTGGGGAGTCAAAATTTCCATGCACCGTAACTTCGAAAGTTCTAAACCGATTTTGCCGACATTCAATTGTATAATCAATTTTTCGATTATCTTTAAGGGAAAAAAAGATTTTGAAAATTGGTCAAGTTTAGTTATCGTGTTACGGACTTACAAATTTTGCATATTTCTCTTAATATTTAGACCTTAAAACGAAAAGCTGACCAACTCCCGGGTCCCGATCCCGCTGGTTACAAACGTCATGGTTAACGCGATAAACCCTTTTTCGAATACCTTCATATCTCCGTACGGGTCTAATCAGTGCATTTTAGAGGTTTTCTGTGTAACCATTTTTCGTTTAGAATGAATTACGTCTATTAGAAATGATTTAAAAAATTTCAATGACTTGAAGAACAAGCGTTTGGTGTATTGAAAAGACAATTGAAAGAAATATTTTTTTGACCTCATCTCCTAAGGGGCCGTTCATAAACCCCCCTCCCCCCTCCCCCTGTCACGCTAGTGTCACGCCAACCTCATACCCCCCCCCTGGTGTGACGTCACGCTAACTTACCAATTAGCATAACACTCGAATTTCAAGAAGTATTAGCACTAAATGTTAATGAGTATGTTACAGTACGTTGCATGACAGAAGAACAAAAGTTAACAGAATAGAACCATTTTCGAAAATTCGCCGTACCTTACGGTAACAGAGTTTCACAGTTGTCTGAGTCAGTTATTGTTCTCCCGACTGAACTACATAGCTGTCCTTCACACTGTTCGTCAGTGCCCCTATTTTTCGGCCAAATCTGAACCAACCTTGATATCCGTCGTATTGAATTTGAGAGATTGGGTCTTTCGATCATGATTTTGCAATCACTGTTCTTTTGACACGAATCGTACGGGTCTAGCGCAAGCCCTACGCTTGATTGTATGATTAAGTGACTCCTTTCACTGTTGCGCCTCGCCCGACCCGAATTCGGCGTTCGAAGCTTATGACGTACGGGTGCAACTACTTTTATTGTAGTTAGCGTGACGTCACGCAGCTCTCGAACCCCCCCCCTCCCCCCTGTCACGCTCTGTCACGGATGTCATAGACCCCCCCCCTCCCCCCTCGGCGTGACATCCTTTATGAACGGTCCCTAAGGTAAAGGGTAGAGTAAAGCGTTAAAGACAACTACGAATCATACGGGTGAGGCTGTAGCTCTCTGTTTTAAATTTTTATAGAATGAAATTAAAAAATAGTTTGATCAACCAGAAATCGACGTTCGATGTAATGTTTGCGTCAATATTTTTACGAACTTTTAAAGGAATTTTTGTTATTTTTCAAGTCCCACAGCTTGCTGGTATTTGCGAACTTATAGGAATAAGAGCTTAACCCTAATCCTCTTATCATAGTAGGCGAGTCGATAAATTTTAATGTATTTTTGAGACTGCCAGTCTCTAGTTAAGAGATGTCGGGTTAAACTGAGTTTATCATATGTTCATGTGCGTTGGTGTTCAAGTGGTGGTGGTGGTGGTGGTGGTGGTGGTGGTTCAAGTTGGTGTATTGTTGAATGTCGTTTAACGTTTTTTTGATCGGCTTGTAGTTTATTTGGTTATTTTGTCAAATTTATCGTTGTTCCTGATACATATTTGTTTAAATAAAGGTGTAAATATCCATTGAAGCTATCGTCAAAGTGATATTTCTGTGAAAATTCATTTGAAATATAAAATATTCGAGTTTTTTGGATAACAATTGAACGAACATGACGAACATTCAACAAATTCACGCATTGTTTCTTCTGTGTTAGTAACTCAATTGAACCGATTTATATTTTGAACAATGGCATCGAAGTGCAAAACTTGTTCCAAGGCGATTTTTAATGCTGATTTTATTACTTTTGTGCAGGCCTTTGCAATGGATTCTTCCATATTAAATGTGTCGCCGTAAATAAGTCTATGCTCAACACTGTCAACTCATGTCCTAATATATATTGGTTTTGCCACGACTGTAACGCTGAAAATAAATGCTTATTCACCGCTGTGGACAGTATCAATAATGCAATTGGCCTTTTAACGAAATCATTGTCTAACGACCTTCTTCAATTTGTCAGCAGCTTTAAGTCATAATGGAGACTTTTATGGACACCTTTTGTACTAAAATTGTTTCTCAACTTCCTAATCTTGTGTCGATATCAAGTAATGACTCCGTAGACGGTGGTGATTCGTCGCGACTACATTCGGGACAATCGACTGGTGAACCAATTAAGGGAAAATTTGCGTGCGATGCGCCTACTGCTAGCCATCATAATCATGAACAGTTAAGAAGTGTTGTTATCTCCAATATTGGGAAAGACATGACTGCTAGCTGTTTAACAGATTATTTGGTGAGAAAATTGAATGTTGAGGAAGAGAAATGGAGTATCGCATTATTGTTACCAAGAGGCAGCTCTGAAGATGACGTGAACTTTTTCCAATATAAAATTACATTACCTTAAGTCAGTTACAGCTCCATAATATGTTCCGAAACGTGGCCAAGCAACGTTCGAATACGAGATTTTGTTCATAAAAAGAAAAAGTTTGAAGCTGTAACAAAACGACAATTTTTTGGGAAGAATTAATTGAGCTCTACATACGACTCACACTGGATTCATTAAAATTGTGTTTTTTTTTTTTTTTGTTGCTAGATTAGGAGCTTGGATTGTTTAAGTTTTTGGTTTGCAAATAATTTGGAATTGATGCATAATTGTGAATGTTTCATACGGTGACATGGGAGATTATCCCAGTGTATTTTCATACAGTATACGATATTATCGTACACCGATACGATAATATCATGTCGAATACGATATTATTATACTCCTATACGATAATATCATGTCGAATATGATATTATTGTACACCGATACGATAATATCATGTCAAATATGATATTATGATACGCCGAAACAATATTATCATGTCGAATATGATATTATCATACACCGATACGATATTATCGCCTACAATGAAAATACACTGGGGGATTTGTCGGGTCACCTTTCATACTTGTATTTTTTATATTTCCTAATCGAACTGTTTAGAGTTATGAATTGTGAATATTTGGATTTGTGTCTACGTTGGTTTTCAGAATCACTTGCTCATAGCTTTTATTTGTGATAAAAATTTTGTAGTCAGGTAGCCTCGAAGGTGGTTGACGTAATAATAAATAAATAAATAAATAAATAAATAAATAAAATGTGTGTGAGATTACATGAAATACAGAAAAGTCTCTATGTAAATCATTCACACAATGAAATCATTTAGTTTGACACTTTTCATATTTTTAAAATTGTTCCTTGACGTTGTGTCGCCTGTAACAAAATTAGTGACTCTGTGTTTAAAGAAGTTTTTTATTTCGGGAAATTAGATATTTGTAACAGAGTGTCAACAAAATTGTGTTTCAGTTCACTGATTTTGTAAAAATTGTTTTTTTAACCATCAAAAATAGCTTCGGTATTGCCCTGCTGGGCGCTGGTGCAAAAAGCGACTGGCTTCCCGCGAGCAGAAAAATTCAAATAAACTTCCCGATTCTCAATAAAACCAAAATTTCCCGATTCCGAAAATTCATTTTATTTGAATGTTTCCTTTATTTATTTATTATTTATTTATTTATTTATTATTATTTTTTTATTATTTTTATTATTATTATTTATATATTATTATTTTTTATTATTTATTTATTTATTTAAAAGGGGGTTTTGGGGCCGTAAAAAATAAAAGGGGGATAAAAGGGGGCCGTAGCTTGGAGGGTGAGGAGGAAATTACATTAGAGGAAGTGTCACGAAAGGTCAGCAGGCTGAAGGCAGGAAAATCCGCAGGTATAGACGAAATTAGGACAGAATTTATTAAGAATAGCGGGCCGGGTGGGGTTCAATGGCTTTGTAGGCTTTTCAATTTAGCATTGAAGTCCTCAGTAGTACCCGCTGACTGGAGCTTCGGTGTTATTGCTCCGATCTTCAAGAAGGGTAACCGCAAAGTCCTTACCAACTACAGGGGGATTTCACTCTTGAGCGTGGTCGGAAAGGTTTATACAAGTGTGCTAGTAGACAGGGTTAGGGGTATAGTGGAAGATGTTCTTGACGAGGTTCAGAGTGGTTTCAGACCTCTGAGAGGTTGTCAGGATCAGATCTTTTGTCTCAGGCAGGTTATAGAAAAGCTCTCTGAGAGGAATATTGATTTATACTTGTGCATCATCGACCTAGTAAAGGCATTCGATCGGGTACCGAGGCAAAAGCTGTTCGAGGTACTTGGCGAATACGGGGTTAATGGAAGTTTATTGGGCGCTATCAAACGCATCTACTCAGGGAGCAAGGCTGCGGTAAGGATAGATGGTGAAATTAGTGAGGCTTTCGAAGTTAATGAGGGAGTTCGTCAGGGTTGTTGTCTCTCCCCTCTTCTGTTCATAATTTTTATGGACAAGATTATCAGGCAAGCGAATTTGCAAGGGAATGTGAAGGGGGGGGAAGTAATCATGAAAATCCTGGCCTATGCGGATGACTTAACTCTATTAGCAGATAATGCCAAGGATTTGCAGGAGAATTTAGACTGCCTGAATGCTGCATGTGAGGAATACGGCATGAAAATAAGTGTCAGTAAAACTAAAGTTAGGCATATTGGCAAATCCCGGAAGGATGTAGTTTGCAGTTTAAATGGGGAGCAGTTGGAACAGGTCTCTGAGTTTAAATATTTAGGAGCCATTTTTTCGGAGAATGGCAAGTTAGTTAGGGAATTTGAAGAAAGGAGAAGAATGGGAAAGGCAGTGGCCAGTCAGTTGAGGTCGTATGTGTTCAACAAAAAGGAGTTAAGTAGTGGCACAAAGCTAGCTATTCACAGGTCAATCTTCAGACCAACGATTTTATACGGTAGTGAAAGTTGGGTGGACTGCGGATACCTTGTGCATGACCTGGAGGTTTCTGAGATGAGGGTTCTTAGGAGCATAGCAAAAGTAAATCGGAGGGAACAGTGGGACAATCATATTAGGAACGACGACATCAGGGAAAACTTAGGGGTTACAGCAGGGGAAGAGGCGGCAAGGATTAGTCGGCTGCGGTGGTACGGGCACGTTCAGAGGATGGGTAATAGCAGGCTACCAAAGAGGATATTGGATGCTCAAGTCCCGGGTGTGCGTCCCAGGGGTAGGCCAAGGAGAAGGTTTATAGACTCAATTAAATCCGATTTAGAAGTTAGGGGACTTTCTATAGGCGAACAAACCATCTCCTTGGCACAGGATAGGGGGGTATGGAGAAGGGTGGTCCATGGTCAGTAGTAAAGACCTCACACCGAAAGGTACAAACGGTCTATAAAGTGTGATGATGATGATGGGGATTTTGTCATTCTTGGACGCTGCATCGTTGATTCTTTTTGTAACCTTGGACCCCATGTAATATCGAGATCTATCGAGATAAATGCCTATCTAAAGACTCTTCTATCAGTTTAGTTGCTCCTTTCCCAGGATGTGGACCCTGCCATCTGATAGTTGTTTCCCTTTGAACAGTATTAGTATCTAAAGTTGTTCGTTTTGCATTATTAAGACAGAGAACACTGCCCATGCCTTCGACGACGGCTTCGCAATGCGTTCTTGAAAGTCCAGTTAGAGTTAAATGTAAAATTTTTTGTGTGTCTTTGTAGAGTTCAGGTGTTTTTAAAATTTTTTTGTATAAGTCTAATTGATCGTATCGTGTGGGATAAGTAATTTTAACCTTGCTAACTTTTCCATCGTCTTTTTCTTTCGGTATATGTAAAAAACTAGGAGCAATCTCCTTGACTCGTTTTACAAAGAGATCGTATTCTTTTAAAAGGTCGTCTGTTGTAACGTCATCAGTCAAGTTGTCGGTTAATTTTGCTAAATTTGAATATGTTTCGAGGTGTTTTCTAATTGTTTGACAACACCGAAACATCGAAAAGGGCACTTACATCGCTCGATTTCATTTTTCTTTTTTTCTTTTGACATTCTACCTTCAAATTTGTTAATGAAATTTTCAATTAGAGAACGTAACGGTTTTCCTGAGGTTTTAAGTGCAGCCTCAACGGTCTCGCAATGCGATGATTCTTTTGACGTTGTTGCGCGAGTGGAATGGACAGAGTGTACTTTTGTTAATAGAGGACAACCTTTATACTCATGTTTTTCTATAGCTTCTTTGGTCATCAACGCTAAAGTCGGAAAAACAGTAGAAGCAGAAACAGACTTAACTGTTAATTTGGAATCATCTAGGGTGTTCGCCATTTCTTTTAGTATATTTAAATGAGTCTCTACAATCGTATCTATTTCCCAACAAGGAATGTTGGATTTTTGAACTGCATTAGACATGTTTCCAATGACCGAGTATGCGTCACATAATCCACCACACGAGATCACGAACGGGGCGTTATCAATCTTAGCTAAGGTATCCGTCTTCTTCCTATTCATGAGCTTGAAGTATAATGGATAGTTGTTAAGCCATTTGTCAATTACCACCGAACTGTAAGTGGCGAACCTTGTTTCGGAGAAATGTCCCGGAACCCTGACCTTCACCTTTTCTGTTTGAACATTATCTGGAACTGGATCATCTTCGTCTTCACTCAATTCAATACTCGCTTCTTCTACTAATTCCCTAAATGATTTACCATGCGAAAACGATTTACTCACTTCGCTAATCGTTGAAAAAACTTGATTTAATGATTTACAAGACGAATCTTGAACACTATCTTTTTCTGCAAACTCGATAATATGGGCAATATCCCACTGAAAGGTGTACCAATTTCTAGCCTCTTCAGATACTAAAAGCGAATCAAGTAAATATGTATCGACACTTAGGTGAAAATATTATGATAACTTCCCATATCTAAGACAATGTAAATTTTGGTCATGGGTTTTCTACACTAATACCTTCCCATAATTTCCCACATTTAAAGAATATCAAGGTAAGCCCTCAGACAACTTGTTCCACCTCCTTGACATGCCTACACTTACCGTTGTCTTAACACAACTTCCCATTTCCTGATGATAACTTCCCATATCTAAGACAATGTAAAACCAAATTTACTCCCCGCTTCCCGCGAGCATTGCTCGCGAAATATGTCGCTTTTTGCACCAGCGCTGCTGGGAAAGTTTATCTGGTCACTTTTTAGACAATGAATTTGTACCATTTTTTGAATTGAAAACAGCAAAAGATTGTGAAAATAAAATCGTCTGTTGTAATTGTTAAAATCCTTTGCATTTTTAATTTATGGTTCAATTAAAAAAAAAAATTTATTTTGTACTCATCTTAACCTCGAATATTTTGTTTACCATTCGTATTGTATATATTAGTGTGTGTTATGTACTTATTGTTATCATGACTGTTAAATGACCAATTAAATGTAAACAAATATTCAAGATTAATGATGAGCCCAAATTAAAAACCTTTTTTTAATTGAACCATAAGTTAAAAATGCACAGGATTTTAACAAATCACACTAGATAATTTCTATTTTTATTTTTAAAATTTTTTACATTTCAATCAAATTCATCGTATAAATTAATTGTTTACAAAGTGACCAAATAAACTTTCACAACAGGGCAATATTGAGGGTATTTCTGATGGTCTAACAAACAATTCTTTTGACGCTCTCTTACAAATATCCATTTTTCGGAAACACGAAACTCCTTTAAACACAGAAGTAACTAATTTTGTTACAGGCCCCACGTCGATCAACAATTTTGAAAGTATGAAAACGTCAAACTAAATGATTTCATTGTGTGCGTGCAATATTCAATGCATTATATTTCAGGTGACAATAAACGCAGGGAATTGCGGGAAATCGACACCTTTTTGAGTAAAAAGTCAAAATTGATATCGGTGTCCTACTCATAATTTGGTTGTTAGAGTTAAATACTGTGCTCCTTTTTGTTATTCAATTGTTATTCAGGGCAGCTGGATTTTTATTTTAAAATAATAATGAAAAGGTTTTTATGCAATAAACAAACAAATATTCAAAATAATTTAAGTGGAGGGTCAATATAATGATGTTAACATGGAATCGTATTCAAATTCACACAAAACATGACACTTCTGGGACGAAAAAAGTGGACAGAAATAAGTGGGCCAAAAGTAGACTACAATATTGACGTTTTGCGTGCTCACTAAAACCGAGTCTATGCTAGGGCCATACGTGTTTTTTGTACATAACTCGAGTAAATCTTTTCCGATTTTCATAATTTTTTTTAATCGACAGGTCTATGAAAGCCCAACAATTTGTAGGAGAGGCTTTTTTGAGATTATCCGCTAGGATATAGCTAGGGTACTAAAAACGAGTTTCTGCTAGCGCTCTACATGTTTTTTGTACAAAACTCGAGTAAATCTCTTCCGATTTTCAAATTTTTTCTTGATCGAAAGGTCTAGGAATGTCTCCCGTTTTATGGAAAAATTTTTTTTTGATTAGAAACCCTTGGACTTAGTCAGGACCCTAAAACTGAGTTTCTGCTAGGGCCCAACGTGTCTGCTTACATAAGCTGGATAAATCCTAACTGATTTTGTTGATTCTTTCTCTATTTGAGAGGTAACGAGTACCGATGATATTTTCATGATTTTTGTAAATGATTTTGCCAGACTGATTTTTATTATTTATCTATTTGATATTTTGTGTCCCTTCGAAATGTTACATAATGGGACTATAAATGATGTTACAAGTGATATTACCTGAATATATATGAATTGAATTGAATTGAATTGAACTATATTCAAAAACAAATTTGGATCCGGTGCCTGTGCTTAGGGCTGAAGTGGGCCTCAGGTCTGTCCTAAGGTCGGCTCTAACCAAAAAAATTTTTTTTGCTATGTTGCAGAGCAAATTGAGGGAAACATTTTTGTCTACGGATTTATGTGTCCGAGGCATTTCTTTATGGCCTTAGGCCGGTTCTAAGGTCTGCCCTAGACAAATAAATGGCTTTTCACTATGTTGCAGAAAAAATGGAGGGTAATATTTTAGTCTATGTATCTATTTGTTCGAGGCCTCTACTGAGGACCCTAGGTCGGTCGGTTTTTTTGCTATATTGTAGAAAAAATTGAGATGAACATTTTTGTGTGTTTGGGGGTCAATTTTGTACTTTCGGAAGGCCTTTCTAACACCGTTTCTTCAGACGGGTTTTTCAATATTGCCCTCTCGGCAATTTCCAATACAAAATTTAATGTGGTCGTAACTTCATACACTTAAGAGTTAAGGCAATATTTACTTAAATACGTTTGAGTCTTTTCGTAACATCAACTTTGTTTGCCGCATTTATTCTGATGCGTACGGGTCCCTTCAAATGTTTTCTGTTATATTCGCTTTTTTTTTTTTTTTAATTTAATTGTTCTTCTTCTGTGGGAATTAAAAAAGAAACGAAATCATTAAAAGTTCATAAAAATATTGACGTAAGTTTAGCGCAATTAATAATTCATCGAGCGAATGTTGTCAATGTAGTAATTACAGCCAGCGGTCGCAATAATGAAAAAATCCAATAACAACAACGTTTCCATCAACAGTCAGCAGTTTTGAATTCAGCAATGACGTTCACCGCCATAAGTTTGTTGTGGACAGTTTTTCCGCAATATCAGGAACATATTCTAATAAATGAGTTGAACAATCACTTCAAGTTTGACTCTAACATTTTCGTGCTGGATGCATCGGTTGACCAAAACCGATTTTTGGTCTTAAAAAATAATGTCGAGCCAACGACCCAAAGTTTATTTGTTTATAAACTTATCAACGGCAAGATTGGAGGAATAGAAAATTCAATACCATTAGAGAAGGAAAGCGTCGGCAAAAATCCGTTTTTAATTGTATCGACAGTGGGCAATAACTTTGAGGAAATCTTCGATTTGTTAACTTACATAAAGAAACTTCAGAAGCGTTACTACAGAATTAGAATTGGAATATTTCTCCTCAAGGTGATTTCAAAAACAGAAATGGCAAAGATTTTGCTTTGGCTTTGGAGGAACGCAATTGTAAACGCCTTTATAGCTTACGACACAAATAGGAAGGATTCGGATCATTCGTTAAATATTTTCAACTTCGATAATGCTAGCGTGACCAGATGTAATTCCCTGGATGACATCTTTCCAAATCTATCTACACGTTCTCAACAGTATCTATTTCGAATTTATGAAGGAAATCGAGCAAATCCTTTTGAATTACTAATTTGGAATGATATACTTAAATCACTTAACATTAGATTTAGCGTGGTGCCGTCAACTTCAGTTACAGATTTGCATAAGTTGTTTAACGATGATTTGATCGATATTTTGCCTTCGCCTGCACTCATGACACTGTTGATGAATTACACTTATTTATACCCAATGAAGAAGACAACAATTGTACTTGTGGTGCCTAAAGCCTTACCATTTTCTGATTTTACCAGTTACTTAACCACAATAGCCAACGACCATTTTTTCATTATTTCCTCGGTCACAATATTTTCTGCGGTGGTCGTCTTGACTGTAGGTCGTTTCATTAAAAAGAGAAAATTGTTTTTCCTTCAATCCTTAGTTGATGTTCTGAATACATTTTTGTTGAATGAAAATGGGGCTATCGCTTACCGAAAGCTGTTTCGTGTGGAAGCGTTCGTAATAGTTCCGCTGACGCTAGGAGGCTTCGTCATGATAAATTTTATTCTATCAATTTTCCAAAGTTATCTTATTAGACCGTTTTATCATCCTGAAATCGAGTCAGTGGAAGATTTTTACAAGATTTCGAAGATTCCTGTTTTATATCATAAGGAGCGTTGGCGAGATCCATGCATTGAGTGGTTGAGTAATTTATTTGAAAATGGAAACTGGAGCAGCAGAGTACACATCACATCACGTGAAGACTTTCTAATTATGCTTCTTCAATACAACTCTTCCGCGGCGTATGTTTTTGATGAAGAAGGAATAAATATCCTTATAAAATATCAGGATCGGCATAATGTCAGAGGATACCATATTCCTAAAGATGGATACCTTTCGACTTCAATGACAGCTTATAATGTTAAGGATGGCTTTCCATTTATAGATCTATTGAACCCAGCTATTCTAAGAATTATGAGCTCGGGTTTGTATAAAAAATGGAAAGAAGAGGACGCTGAAGCGTTACGTACATATATAAGGATAAGAAATCAGGAAGTTACCCATAACGTTGACATTGACAAAATCCCAATGATGGAGGTTATTGTTTACGGTTGGATGGCGGGATTTATCATATTCATAATTGAAATAATTTGGAAAAAAATTACGGTTTTGTATCATCGAACCGATTAATAAGATTTTATGTGAATTTCTAGTTAGTGAAGCACTGTATGCGTAATCTAGTAGCGAGTGATTAACAAGAGAACTCACGTTTTTAGTCATCAATTAAAAATCCTGCACTAAACATCTTCATCATTTTATTCATTAATGGGCATTTGATTTGCTTGATTGTAATTCGTTTTAAAATTTCGTATATTCATCGGTCAATCAATCATTGCTCACATTTGCTCTAGTGACTCTTCCTCTGAAAAATATTTTCAAAAAAATGAATAATAAAATACAACATTGTGCATTGATGTAAGATATCCGCAGAAATAAATAATAATGTGAGCGTTACAAATTAGTTTTCAATCAATTTAAGAGTTAGTCCTTCACGGTGCAAGAAAGGCGAAATAGAAATGTTTAGACCCGTATGAAGAACGAAGTTCTTCGAAAAGGAGTCTGATGCGTTTACCACGACGTTAGTAACCATCCCAATTTCGACCCGAGAGTAGGGGGGAGCATCGATCATGGTCCTTAGATGATGAATCAGCAATAAAAAATCCGTCAAACTCAACCGATTTTCAAATTTTTTTTTCCTGAAAGGTAAATGAAAAACCTATTTTGGGATTGAATCAGGGCATTGTCGGCCCAAGGGCCAGCGAGCTATTGCCGTTGAAGTGTTTTTTGGTTTGTTGAACATAACTCTAGTAAATCTATTCCGATTTTCATAAACTTTTTTTTTGTTTGAAAGGCCTGGGCATGCCGAACATTTCATGGCAGAAACGTTTTCAATTTTGAGCTTTCGGTCTCAGTCAGGGCCCTGAAACTGAATCTCTACTAGGGCCCAACGTGTTTTTTCTACATAAATCAGGTAAATCTTATCCGATTTTCAAAAACTTTCTTTTTCCCGTAAGACATTCACGAAATTGATTACGGGATTGAATTTGGGAAGTTACGGTCGAAAAAGTGGTCAACAACGTTGTTTTTCGAAGGTTCGTAGAGCTTTTTACTAAGTCTTACGACAGGGCAGGTCAGGTCGACCTGATGATAAAATTGAGTTGGACCTGACCTGATCTGAATTTTCAGGTTATAACCTGAAATGACCTGATACGACCTGATGACCTGAAGTTGAATTTTGTTCTAAAATTAGAATGTTCACCTGAATTAGGAAAGCAAAAATTAGGAATCAAGAAATCAGGAATCAAGAAATCAGGAATCAAAAATCAGGAAATGAAAATCAGGAGCCTAAAATAAGGAAAAACAAAAATCAGGAAAAACAAAAATTAGGAATGAATTAAATTAGGAAAAACCAAAATTAGGAATCAAGAAATCAGGAACCAAAACAAGGAAAAACTAAAATCAGGTAAAACATACATCACGAAACACCAAATTTAGGAAAATCCAAAATTAGGAAAAACGAAAATATGAAGGAAATAAATGTCCACCTTGAATGTCCACCTGAATTAGGCAAGAAAAAATAAGGAATCGGTAAAATTAGGAAAAACGAATATCAGGAAGGAAATAAATCAGGAAAAACATCAAAGTTTTCAATTCCTAAGGAGGTCGCAATCTTATTTTTGGTATTTATTTTTTAAAGTAGCCGTCGCGCCTGCGGCGAGCTACTAAGGCCCTGCAGGCTGTCTTCCGTGCATGAGGCTCTGACCCCACTAGGGGCTCTGACCCTTAGACTTCGCAAGGGGAGATATTTCCCCTTGACCCCCCTACGCAGGGGCTGCCGCCCCTCGACCCTGCTTTTTTTCCTTATTTTCTGTATTTAGCTGAGGGTAATAGCTTATAGCTTGCTACAAGTCGTATTTTAGCTAAGTGTTCTTGATAGAAGGCGTTTGAATTGAAGCTAAGATGACTTTTTAACAAACATGAAAAACAAGCTTCAATTCTGTGATCGCTGTCAGTTTTCAGCATTAATTGGTGAACGACGTTTTTGGTCAATTACTTTAATTCACCACTAAAAGTTTTACTTTTGAGTAAATTTGAATTTTGTCATCGATCATTGTAAAGTATCCCAGGAGTAACATTAGTAGAAGGAGTGCCAAAATTCGGTTTCTCTTGATATAATGTCAGTTTTCGCAGGAATAGAATGAAAGTTTCACTTCATTTCTCGTGAGTAAAAAGATATTTGTGTTGTTTTTAAATGAATTCGTTATCAAGAAATCAAGTTTTGGTGGAAAACAAGAAAATAAAAAATATCTTGCACTTTTAACCTTATTTCTTCGGTTTTGAACGGATCACTCGAAATTGGCATCCCAAATTTGAGGCTCTCTTTCCACAAATGTTACACTCCTGCACTGTAAACAAAAGAAGAGGTTCATACAAAAACCGCAAAAAAGCGTTTACGGCGTTCACTAAACAGTATATGCTAGGGGAGCATTAATTGGTATGTATCATGGTTACTTTTCGTGGCGAGTATTCCGGAATAGCTTAATTATTGCACACAAAATATTGCTTCAATGCAAAATCATCAAATATATTTTTTTAAATTTTTTCGAGTGCGAAAAATCGGAAAAGTGAATTTTCCGCCATTTTGGGGGGTTTTCAGCCATATTTTTGTATGATAGCCCAGTTCGTTATCTGACGAACGAAACTGAACATAATATTTTATGAGAAAAATTACACTTTTGCCAACGCTTAGTATAAGTTAATGTTGGACGACTAAAAGGACAAAAGGGACGTGAAAATTGGTAAATTAATGGAGATTTGATAAAAATGTTGTAAGAGCTATCACCGCTCTAAGAAGTGTCAAAATTTCAATTTTTCTCATAAAATAATAAATTTGGTGCCGTTGGAAATATGGAGAATTAGGCTATAAGATAAAAAAGCTTTTAGGAGCCTGGGGCCAAACGTGTATTCTATAGAATAGGGAAACCCCCCAAAATGGCGGAAAATTCACTTTTCCGATTTTTCGCACTCAAAAAAATTTAAAAAAATATATTCGATGATTTTGCATTGAAACAATATTTTGTGTGCAATAATTAAGCTATTCCGGAATACTCGCCACGAAAAGTAACCATCATCGGTACAACTCCATTAGCATTGATGATTGTATGATATTTGGTGATTTTTCGTGAATATTCCTTTAATTATGAGGTTTTTTGTGCGGTTTTGCAGAGAAAATAGATGCGAACATTTTTTTGTTCACGGCAGTATGGGTCAGGGGTCTCTCCTAAGTGCTCTAGGCCGATTCTAAGATCGGCCCTAGTGCAATTTTCTTCAAATTTTGATATTTTTGTAAGGTTTTAGAGAGGTTTTTGCGCGTTTTTCAATATTACCCTTTCGGCAATTTCCAATCCAATTTAATGTCGACGTAATTTCATACACTTAAGAGTTAGTCAATATTTTACGTCCGAGTCTTCTTGCAACATCTATTCTATTTGCCACATCTATTCTGATACGTACGGGTCCCTTCAAGTTTTATTTTATTATTAATTTTTTTGGCCGTTGAATATGCGAAATTTTAAAACGAATTTACAGTTAAGCAAATCAATTGCCTATTAATGAATAAAATGATGAAGAGCCAATGTTAGTGCACGTTTTTAATTGATGACGAAAAGCATGAGTAATGAGTAGTAATGAGTACGAAGTCACTAATTTAGCGAAATTTCATTTCATTTCATTTCTTTACGTAGGCTTATTAGAGAATCGTATGGGTTCGTGAAGCATCTGCTACTTATGTTATTTAATGTTCTCTTATGTTCCCACATCATCTCATCAAGCTTTATGAGAGTAAAGGCTCCGTTTTTTTTGCTTTACTAATTTCAGGAAGCACCTGGGACGTCTTCAAAAAATCTAGAAACATTTCTATTTCGTCTTTCTTGCACAGTGCAGGACTCAACTCTGAAATTGATTGAAAACTTATTTGTAACGCTCACATTATTCTTTATTTCTGCGGATATCTTACATCAATTCACAATGTTGTATTTTATTATTCATTTTTTTTGCAAAGTTTGAACACATTTTTCAGAGGAGGAGCCACTAGAGCAAATGTGAGCAATGATTGATTGACCGATGAATGTCCATTAATGAATAAAATGATGAAGAAACTTAGTGCACGATTTTTAATTGATGGCGAAAAACGTAAGTTCTCTTGTTAATCACTCGCTACCAGGGTTGTATTCGCTAATCAATTTTTTTAGCGGAGCTAACGCTAACGCTAATTGGAAAAAATATTAGCGAAACTAACGCTAATCGCTAATAATAAAAAAATTAGCGCGCTAATAGCGGTCGCTATTAGCGGACGCTAATGTTCGCTAATTGTAACAAATTTTAGAGTGATTTTTCGAAAACTTCGACTGAAGTCGTAAATTTTGGGACAAGGTGACACAGTTTAAATAGACTTATGGCCCATTCGACTCCCTGAACCATGACGAGAAAAACGTTTTCTCAGCATTCGAAATTGCACTTCGTTCCAAGGTGGGAGGCCGCGGAGTAGGTGCAGGTCAGAGGGTGTTAAAAATGGTTTTTCTGCTATAACTCATAAATTCAGCACGATTATGGTTCTCAGTATTGCAAAGATTTTTTGCTTCGGAGCCTATGGTCCCGGTGCACACCATCTGGAGCTATAGGCCATTTTAGTAGATTTTGGAACCAAGAATATGGGTACTTAGTATACCTATACTGGTACCAGAATATGCAAAGACTTCCTTGGTTAAGGTTTGCTGCAAGGAGCGACTTTTCACTTTTCGCCATCAACGGGAAAGGAAAACTTCCTCATATACACAGCGAACCTCAATTAAACTTGAAAATTTTTTATTTTCTGACAATTATACGTTTTCAAACGAGACCCTACCTGAGAGATGAATAGTTGAATGCAAAAAGTGGTCATCTTCAATAGCGAATTATAAGTAAAATGAAGCATGCAATTTCTATGTGTGGTATTAATCATACCTCAACCTTTTCTTAAAAATTACAATAACACATAGCACATAATATTTTAAGGAAAGAACGACAAAAAATTAATATATGTATAAAAATTGTGAGCTTCATTTCACTTATAATTCTCTATTGCAGATGACCCCTTTTTGCATTTAGCTATTCATATTTGGTTAAGAATTGCAAATTTGGTCATCATTTCAGCGTGGTAAAATGGGTCAACTCTTCCGCAGGCAAAAACTATCATACTGAAAATGGTGGCCAAAACTGTTATTCCTAACCAAATATCTCATATAGAATATAGCATAATAAATGGGACTTTCAGAAAAAAATGAAACTCCGATTGTCTCGGGTTATTTGTGTAGTGTGGAGTCGAAACAGGCCTCAAATTGATGAAAAAATAATTTTTTTACTGTGCGGGTCACCTAACTGGCCGCAGAAAAATTTCAGAAAATTCTTTTAACAATTGTCTCATAAGTTTGTGATTGTGATAATTTATAACATTTTAGCGATTAGCGAATAGCGAAATTTGGTCTCGCTAATTCTGGTTTTAGCGAAATGCTAGTCGCTATTAGCGGAGGATATTAGATTTTAGCTTCTCTATTAGCGACGCTAATAATTAGCGGCGCTAATACAGCCCTGCTCGCTACTAGATTACACATACAGTGCTTGACTAACTAGAAATTCACATAGAATAAAATCTTATTAATCGGTTCGATGATACAAAACCGTAATTTTTTTACAAACTATTTCAATTATGAATATGATAAATCCCGCTATCCAACCGTAAACAATGACCTCCATCATTGGGATTTTGTCAATGTCAACGTTATGGGTAACTTCCTGATTTCTTATCCTTATATATGTACGTAACGCTTCAGCGTCCTCTTCTTTCCATTTTTTATACAAACCCGAGCTCATAATTCTTAGAATCGCTTGGTTCAATAGATCTATAAATGGAAAGCCATCCTTAACACCATAAGCTGCCATCGAAGTCGAAAGGTATCCATCTCTCGGAATGTGGAATCCTCTGACATTATACTGATCCTGATATTTTATCACGATATTTATTTGTTCTTCCTCAAACACATACGCCGCGGAAGAGTTGTATTGAAGAAGCATAATTAGAAACTTTTTAAGTGATATGATGTGTACTCTGCTGCTCCAGTTTCCGCTTCTAAATAAATTACTCAACCACTCAATGCATTCATCTCGCCAAAGCGCGTTATGATATAAAACAGGACTCTTCGAAATCTTGTAAAAATCTTCCACTGACTCGATTTCAGGATGATAAAATGGTCTAATGAGATAACTTTGGAAAATTGATAGAATAAAATTTACTATGACGAAGCCTCCTAGCGTCAGTGGAACTATTACGAACGCTTCCACAAGAAACAGCTTTCGGTAGGAGATGGCCCCATTTTCATTCAACAAAAGTGTATTCAGAACATCAACTAAGGATTGAAGGAATAAAACTTTTCTCTTTTTGATGAAACGACCTACAGTCAAGACGATCACCGCAGAAAATATTGTGACCGAGGAAATAATGAAAAAATGGTCGTTGACTATTGTGGTTAAGTAACTGGTAAAATCAGAAAATGGCAAGGCTTTAGGCACCGCAAATACAATTGTTGTCTTCTGTATTGGGTATAAATGAGTATAATTCATCATCAGTTTCATGCTTGACAGCGAAACCAAAATATCGATCGAATCATTTTTAAACAGTTTAGGCAAATCTGTAACTGAAGTTGACGGCACCAGGCTAAGTCTTATGTTTAGTGGTTTAACTATATCATTCCAAATTAGTGTTTCAAAACGATTTATTTCGTAGATTCGAAATAGATACTGTTGAGAACGTGTAGTTAGATTTGGGAAGATGTCATCTAGGGAATTACATCGGGTCATACTAACATTATCGAAGTTGAAAATATTTAACGAATGATCCGAATCGTTGCTATTTGTGTCGTAGGCTATAAAGGCGTTTACAATTGCGTTCTTCCAGAGCCAAAGCAATGTCTTTGTCATTTCTGTTTTTGAAATCACCTTGAGGAAAAATATTCCTATTCTAATTCTGTAGCAACGCTTCTGAAGTTCCTTTATGTAAATTAACAAATCGAAGATTTCCTCAAAGTTATTGCCCACTGTCGATACAATTAAAAACGGATTTTTGCCGACGCTTTCCTTCTCTAATGGTATTGAATTTTCTATTCCTCCAATCTTGCCGTTGATAAGTTTATAAACAAACAAACTTTGGGTCGTTGGTTCGACATTATTTTTTAAGACCAAAAATCGGTTTCGGTCAACCGATGCATCCAGAACGAAAATGTTAGAGTCAAACTTGAAGTGATTGTTCAACTCACTTATCAGAATATGTTCCTGATATTGCGGCAAAATTGTCCACAACAAACTTATGGCGGTGAACGTCATTGCTGAATACAAAGCTGCTAACTGTCGATGAAAGCGTTGTTGCTATTGGATTTTTCCATTATTTCGACCGCTGGCTGTAATTACTACATTGACGACATTCGCTCGATGAATTATTAATTGCGCTATTGTGTGTCTAACGCAAACATTACATCGAACATCAATATCTGGTTGATAAACTATTTTGTAATTAATTTTTATAACAATTTTTAACCCTTTACCTTAGGAGGGAGACGAGTTTCTTAAAAAATGTTTCTCTCAATTATTTTTTCAAAATACCATACGTTTGTATAAAGTACAAGGGTCTTTACTACAAGTAATTTTATTACTTCAGGTTCAGGTTCAAATATGAGCAAAATCCATCCATCTTTTATACATCATTTTAGCATGATTTACATAAATTTTACATAATTTGTCCATACATTTTCCATTAATGTAAAAACAATGTAAAATTTAAAATAATAATGGAAAAATTATGTAAATCTTGTTAAAATGATGTAAATATTTTTACTCGTTGTCCCACCGAAAACTTGTCATTACATGTATATCTACATGTAATGACGCGTTTTCGGTTGGGACACCGAGTAAAACAGCATACAGTGGGGGATACTTAATAAGTCATCCATTCTGGATAATTTCGTGATATTCGCGAACTCATTCGTGTATTTTTAAGCAACTCACTTTAAAAACTGTTTTTTGACTCTTGTAGTTGTATACCTCGCCTTCGGCTCGGTAGACAAACTCTACACTCGTCAAAAAACAGTTTTCAAAGCTTTTTGCTTAAAAACACCCTCTTGAGTTTGGCTCATTTCACAAAATTAATTCCTCATGTAATGACTTATCACAACAAAAACCTTTTTAAAGCTAGAGTATGACGCAGTCCGTAAATCCGCTTCCAAAATTAATGATATCGCCTGAGGTGACGCTATCGCAGATAATACGCAGAATTTCGTTTGAATGGAACCTTGTGTTAAAAGTTTTGATTTCCTGAAAAAATTAGAGCGCTTTCTTTGAAACAAAATTACGTTTTGTTAAAAAAAATTGCGTCACAAATGCCGGACCCACCAGCGGATTAATTTTTCAATACTTTCAGTTTTTACACGCAAAAATTTAAATTTACTCTAAAAAATCTACGCAATAAGAAATAAAAGTCAAATTTTTGCAGCGCAAAAACTGAAAGTACAGAAAAATTATTTCGTCGTTGGGTCCGGCATTTGTGACGCAATTTTTTTTAACAAAACGTAATTTTGTTTCAAAGAAAGCGCTCTAATTTTTTCAGGAAATCAAAACTTTTAACACAAGATTCCATTCAAACGAAATTCTGCGTATTATCTGCGATAGCGTCACCTCAAGCGATATCATTAATTTTGGAAGCGGACTTACGGACTGCGTCACACTCTACCTTTAAAAAGGTTTTTGTTGTGATATCAGTCGTTTTGGAAGTTTCAGTTGTTAAAAAAATTTCTATTTTTTGAAAAAAATTTTCTCCGAAAAAAAATTTTCTCAAAAAGAAAATTTCTCCGAAAAAAATTTTCTCAAAAAGAAAATTTCTCCGAAAAAACTTCTTCTGTAAGAAAAATTTTTCTCAGAAAAAAATTTTCTCCAAAAAAATTTTCTCTGAAAAAAATTTTTCTCCGATCTATCGATTCCGACGAAACAAAATTTTTGGCGAAAACTTTCGCCTCGATTTTGACCAACTTCCGCGCCTCGACGACCCCACTTTCTATTCATCAAAAAAATTCTCCTCACCAATCTCTATAACTTTCCCGAAGAAACCAACTGTCTAGCTATTCTAATTCAGAAGATAGCAAAAAATTCAAGATGGCATCACTTTGACAGCTGGCAGCCATTTTCTAATGATCCCAAAAAATTCTCCTGATGAATCTCTATAACTTTCTAGAAGAAACCATCTCTCTACGTAGTGTCATTGCGGAGCTAAAATTCGAAAACCGAAAAAGCATAAATGAAAATCCAAGATGGCGCCGCTATGACAGATGGCAGCCATTTTCTTATGATTCCAAAAAGTTCTCCTGACGAAACTCTATAACACTGTAGAAGAAACCGTCTCTCTAAGTAGCGTCATTCCGGAGCTAAAATTCGAAAACCGTAGAAGCATAAACGAAAATCCAAGATGGCGCCGCTATGAGAGCTGGCAGCCATTTTCTAATGATACCAAAAAATTCTCCTGATGAAACTTTATAACTTTCTAGAAGAAACCAACTCTCTAAGTGTTATCATTCCGGAGCTAAAAATCGAAAACCCAAAGAAGCATAATTTATACCTTACAAAAATCCAAGATGGCGTCACTTTGGCAAATTTCTTAAGATTCCAAAAAATTCTCCTGATCAAACTCTATAACTTTCCCGAAGAAGCCAACTCTCTAAGTATTGTCATTCCGAAGCTAAAATTCGAAAACCAAAAAAATCCTAATTTATTGCTTGGGAAAATTCAAGATGGCGCCAGTTTGACCGCTGGCAACCATTTTCTTAAGATCCCAAAAAATTCTCCTGACCTAACTCTATAACTTTCCCGAAGAAACCAACTCTCTAGCTATCGTCACTTCGGAGCTAAAATTCGAAAACTCCGAGCATTACCTAAATTGACCACTTTTCCACATGCCACGACTTTTCCAGAATTTTCCCGGAAAAGCGGCATATGATATTTTTCATTTGGGGCCGAGACTGACGTTCCCTGAAAATTTTAAGGAAATCGCTCGAGCGGTTCTCGAGAAAAAAAGTAGATAGATAGATAGACCGTTGACCCACCACACAGGAATAAAATTGTTATTAATTACAAAGGTAATTTGACCACTTTTCCATTGGAATTGGTCATCTTTGATTGGCGATATCTCAGCCAATTTTCAACCGATTTTGATGAGTGAGGGCTTGTTGGAAAGCTGCTGCGACGTAGTTTTTTTTTTAAAATAATTTGGAGGGGGGCGAGGGGAAAAACTCAAAACTTCGCCTATACATCGTGTCTTGTCCCAAAGGTTTTTGTATGGAGGTTTTTGGGTTTGTGGACGTTTTTTTTGGGGTGTGGGGACTGCGTCACGCTCTTCGCTACCGCTCCGAGCATGATTTCCGCATCCCCCACTGTAATCTACTATTCCAATTTGGAATGTTAAAATGACGGAAAAATAATGTAGCAACATCCGTCCTTTGTACATAAATTTTACTTTAATTTTACATAAATTTGCCATGAAACACACCCAAAATTTACATTATTCTTACCAGGGCCCCTAGTTTCGGGGGGCTATAGGCGGCGCAGCCCCAAGAATTCTTTCCGCCCCAGAAGCTTTGAAGAAAATAATAAAAAGTATAAATCTAAACTTGAAAAAGTGAGTACATTAGTATCATTTTGAATTTAAATAAAAAATCAATTTAAATTACCTTTCTTTGTAAAAAAAGCGCAATGTACAATTTCTTCGATTTCTCGAATTTCCCCTGCATTTATTTTAATTTATTTTAATGTGACATCATTGCAACATATCCCACTCCAAAACCTATAAATTTCAGCTAATTTCGAGTAAACGAAAAAAAATTATTTATCTTCAAAGTCACCCGGATTTTTTCTGGCCCATACCTTAAACAAATGCAAATGTTCGCAAAATAGCTGAAATTTTGGTCAAAATTACGATAAAACCGCTGCTATTACACCGAAAAATTAACAGTTTTGAAAAACAGAAATATTAGCGAATTATCGCTAGCATTTCGATATGATTGCATATAGGATCTTTGCATGAAGCGTTAGATGCAATCATCATTGAAGACTAGCAAAGTGGATAAGAAAAAAATGTCTTCGTCATCATTGCAGAGTACACTTGATCTTGTAAGGTTATACGGGTAACAGTAATTATATGAGAAATTTGGAGAATAACGCGAAGTTGGTAAAAAAACCAGTTAAATCAAGCATTTCCCGCACCTCCCGGGTGAGGCTGTAGTTCTCTGTTTTAAATTTTCATACAAACAAATTACAAAATAGTTTATCAACCAGAAATTGATGCTCGATGTAATGTTTGCATTAGACACATAATAGCGCAATTAATAATTCATCGAGCGAATGTTCTCAATGTAGTAATTACAGCCAGCGGTCGAAATAATGGGAAAATCCAATAGCAACAACATTCCATCAACAGTCAGCAGCTTTGAATTCAGCAATGACATTCACCGCCATAAGTTTGTTGTGGACAATTTTCCCGCAATATCAGGAACATATTCTAATAAATGAGTTGAACAATCACTTCAAGTTTGACTCTAACATTTTCGTGCTGGATGCATCGGTTGACCGAAACCGATTTTTGGTCTTAAAGAATAATGTCGAACCAACGACCCAAAGTTTATATGTTTTTAAAACTGTCAACGGCAAGATTGGAGGAATAGAAGGTTCAATACCATTAGAGAAAGAGAGCGTCGGCAAAAAACCGTTTTTAATTATATCGACAGTGGGCAAAAACTTTGAGGAAATCTTCGATTTGTTAATTTACATAAGGGAATTTCAGAAGCGTTACTACAGAATTAGAATTGGAATATTTCTCCTCAAGGTGATTTCAAAAACAGAAATGGCAAAGATTTTACTTTGGCTTTGGAAGAGAGCAATTGTATACGCCTTTATAGCTTACGACACAAATTCGGATCATTCGTTAAATGTTTTCAACTTCGATAATGTTAGTGTGACCAGAAGTAATTCACTAGATGACATCTTCCCAAATCTTACTACGCGTTCTCAACAGTATCTATTTCGAATTGATGAACCATATATACCTGAAAAACAAATTTGGAATGCTATATTTAAGTCTCTAAACATTAGATTTAACGTGGTGCCGTCACCTTCACTTGCAGATTTGCCTAAAATGTTTCAAAATAATTTGATCGATATTTTTCCTTCGCGGGCACTCATGGCACTGACGATGAATCACACTCATTTATACCCAATGACGAAGACATCAGTTGTACTTGTGGTGCCTAAAGCCTTACCATTTTCTGATTTTACCAGTTACTTAACCACAATAGTCAACGACCATTTTTTCATTATTTCCTCGGTCACAATATTTTCTGCGGTGATCGTCTTGACTCTAGGTCGTTTCATTAAAAAGAAAAAATTATTTTTCCTTCAATCCTTAGTTGATGTTCTGAATACATTTTTGTTGAATGAAAATGGGGCTATCGCTTACCGAAAGCTGTTTCGTGTGGAAGCGTTCGTAATAGTTCCGCTGACGCTAGGAGGCTTCGTTATGGTAAATTTTATTCTATCAATTTTCCAAAGTTATCTTATTAGACCGTTTTATCATCCTGAAATCGAGTCAGTGGAAGACTTTTACAAGATTTCGAAGAGTCCTGTTTTATATCATCACGAGCTTTGGCGAGATCAATGCATTGAGTGGTTGAGTAATTTATTTAAAAATGGAAACTGGAGCAGCAGAGTACACATCATATCACCTAAAGATTTTCTAATTATGCTTCTTGAATATGACTCTTCCGCGGCGTATGTGTTTGAGGAAGAAGGAATAAATGTCTTTATAAAATATCAGGATATGTATAATGTCAGAGGATACCACATTCCGAAAGATGGATACCTATCGACTTCAATGGCAGCTTTTGTTGTTAAAGATGGCTTTCCATTTATAGATCTATTGAACCAAGTGATTTTAAGAATTGACAGCTCGGGTTTGCTTAAAAAATGGAAAGAGGAGGGTGAAGAAGAGATACGTATACATATAAAGAAAATAAATCAGGAAGTTGCCCATCACGTTGACATTGACAAAATACCAATGATGGAGGTTATTGTTTACGGTTGGATAGCGGGATTTATCATATTCATAATTGAAATAGTTTGGAAAAAAATTACGGTTTTGTATCATCGAACCGATCAATAAGATTTTATTCTATGTGAATTTCTAGTTAGTAAAGCACTGTATGTGTAAACTAATAGCAAAAGAGAATTCACGTTTTTCGTCATCAATTAGATACCGTGCACTAACATTAGCTCTTAATAATTTGATTCATTAATGGGCATTTGATTTGCTTGATTGTAATTCGTTTTGAAATTACGCATATTCAACGGTCAAGGTATATCATTGGTCACATTTGCTCTAGTGGCTCTTCCTGTGAAAAATATTTTTAAACTTTTCAAAAAAGTGAATAATAAATTAAAACATTGTGAATTGATGTAAGATATCCGCAGAAATAAAAAATAAATGTGAGCGTTACAAATTAGTTTTCAATAAATTTAAAAGATAAGTCTTTCACTGTGCAAGAAAGATGAAATAGAAATGTTTAGACCCGTATGAAGAACGAAGTTCTTCGAAAATCTGTCTTACGCGTTTACCACGACGTTTGAAACCACCCTAATTTCGACCTGGGGGTAGGTGGGGAGCATCGATCCTGGTGCTTAGATGACGAATCAACAATAAAAACGTTGTCCGACCGTCAATCCGTCTGTCACCGCGATAATTTGAGTAAAACTGAACCGATTTTAAAAAAAATTTTCTCCCTGAAACGTAATCGAAATCTCTTTTATGGGATTAAATCTGGGCACTGTCGACCGAAGGGCCGCCGAGCTAGGGTCGTTTAAGTGGTTTTTGGTCTTTTGTACATAACTCGAGAAAATCTTTTCCGATTTTCATAATTTTTTTTTCTTTGAAAGATCTGGGCATGGCCGACAATTCATGGAAGATTTTTTTTTAAATTTAAGCCCTTGGACTTAGCTAGGGCACTAAGAAAAAGGTAAACTGAGAGATATATTGACCGAACAAAAAGTGGAAGGGCCCAATCGTGAAGGAAGAAGTTCAAACACGACAGGGACCCCACTTGAGTTAGGTCGATCCACACCGACTGGACTCGAAGTGAAATCGAAGGGGGCTAGTTCAGGAGCAAAAGCCAGAACTGGAACCCAAGGATCTCACCAAGGGAACGGTAAGGTTAACGAGACAAACAAACCAAATTTGTCTACACCGACTGCTTCTGAAAGGAAACCGATTGAGGCCAGTTCAAAAGCGAAAGCCAGAACTGGAATCGGAAAGTCCACCAAGAAGAACAGTAAGGTTGATACACCGAAAGGAGGGAATAAGACTACGCCGATGTCTATCCCTTCGGGAAAAATTGTTCATTAGAACTTTAAAGGCTCTATCAGTCAAATGGCTGCACAAGACATAAAAATAAAACAAATCAACTTGCACCATTGCAAAGCGGCCACTGCCAATCTTTGCAGAGGCATAGCAATGGGGCACACAGATTTAATTTTCATCCAAGAACCTTGGACTAATAAAAACAAGATTCTTGGTTTTGGTCCTTACAGAAATAGGATTTTCAGCGCCGGTACAGGCGGAAGAATTAGAGCAGCTATCTACGTGACACCAAATCTGCAAGCGATGCTACTACGACAGTTTTCAGATGAAGACACAACCGTTGTTAGGATCACTAGGTCAAAGGCAGAAGGAGGCGATCTGCTGTTGATATCATGCTATATGCCGGACACAACAGCAACGCCATTCACAGAACTGCTCGAGAAGGCGGTAAGTTTCTCTGAAGAAAATGATGTACCTATAATTCTAGGCTGTGATGCAAATTCGCATCATACAATCTGGGGTAGTACAAACATCAACCCGAGAGGAAGCTTGCTGCTACAATTCATAGCTATTTCTGAGCTTCGTATTGTGAATAAGGGCTCGATCCCAACGTTCGTTACGAGGAACAGAAGAGAAGTTCTGGATATTACGCTCGCGTCTGAGTGTATTGCGGATCAGATTGGATCGTGGAAAGTCTCACTGGAACCTAGCTTTTCGGACCATAGAACTATACAGTTCAGTCTGAAAGGATACATTCCAAAAGTGGTAAGATTTAGAAATCTCAGGCGAACGAACTGCCAGCAATGCAGAAACTTTCTCAAACAACACGTCAAAGACAAACTAGGCACAATTCTGCCGAGATCACCAACAGAGCTGAGTGAAGCTGTGGATAAAATCACGGCTCTACTCACATCTGCATATGAGCACTCGTGCCCAGAAACCAAGTCCATCAAGAAGAAAGATGGGAAAATTTGGTGTGCCAAAGTAGAGAAACTCAGGCTCGCCGCAAGGAAAGCCTGGAATAAAGCTTTAAGGACCTCGAATGAGGCAGACTGGGAAGCCTATAAGGCAGCTCAGAAGGCCTTCAGGAAAGAAGTCAAAGGAAAGACAAGAGAGGCGTGGAGAAGGTTCTGTGAGGAAATGGAACATATTCCAGATTATGCAAGGATCCATAAAATCCTATCGAAAGACCCAAAGCTACTGCCAAGCTCCCTCTTAAAACCCAATGGTGAATTTACAAGTTGTGGCCAAGAGACGGCTAGGCACTTGCTTGAGGTACATTTTCCAGGTTGTAGGGAAGACAAAGACGACGGGCCGGAACCAGATCTTACTCCCCCATCGGAAGAAGACTGGGTGCTCGCCAAAAAAATTATCACAATAGATAAGCTAAAATGGGCCATAGGAAAGTTCAAACCTTTCAAGTCAGCTGGAAACGACGGCATCTTTCCTGCGCTATTAAAAGAAAGCGGAGAGATTCTGACCACTGCGAGAGGTGATGATCAGTTCTCCGGCTCTAGGCCACATTCCAAAGAAATGGGAAAAGGTGAAAGTCTCTTTCATACCGAAGCCAGGTAAACCGTCACATAATAAGGCGAAGGACTACAGACCAATAAGCCTGACTTCATTCATACTGAAGACACTAGAAAGGCTCATTGATCTGCACATAAGGGAAGAAATTCTTGCCGAATCTCCACTGCACGTAAAATAGCATGCCTATCAGGCAGGCAAATCTACAGACTCCGCTCTACATGGTCTTGTAGCTGAGATAGAAGATTCCTTTCGCGTCGAAGAAATATCCCTTGGATGTTTTATGGACATACAAGGGGCCTTCGACAACACGGGATTCGAAGTGATAGGCAGGACGCTAGTAGAGAGGGGAGTAGCGCCAGTTGTAGTCAGATGGATAGATAGGATGCTCAAAGATAGGACCGTTGAGGCCGACGTCTGCGGCGCCGAGGCTGATCTCTGGGTTGCCAAGGGATGTCCCCAAGGCGGCATTCTTTCACCCCTGCTATGGTGCATGGTGGTTGATTCCCTTCTAAGGGAGCTAAGCGAAAGCGGGTTCCTTACCCAGGGATAGTCGGACGATCTGACCATCCTGATCAAAGGCAAGTTCGAGAGCACTCTGGGAGACTGCTTGAGAATGGCTCTGAGAATAGTGGAGCGATGGTGCCGGGAAAGGGATCTGCAAGTAAACCCAGATAAGACGGACATAGTGCTGTTCAGCCGAAGACTCACAGGCTCAGATCTTGTTGGGAAAGTGAGGATCTTCGGGAAGGACGTTGAAATTAGCCCCCATGTGAAATATCTGGGAGTTACGCTTGACCGCAAGCTAAACTGGATCGCCCATGTAGAGGACAAAGCTCGAAAAGCTCTGACGGCCTTTTGGATTTGCAGAAGTGCTATTGGGAAGAGCTGGGGCTTATCCTCAAAAGCAATGCTGTGGATGTACGAAGCGGTAGTAAGGCCCGCGATAAGTCATGACTGCGTAGTATGGTGGCCAAGGCTCAACGTGCAGACGGCGAGAGAAAGGTTGAAAGAAGTTCAGAGATTAGCGTGTGTGTGTGCCACGGGTGCCATGAAGACGACGGCAACGGCGGCCCTGGAAGTGCTACTGGCAGTGCCACCTATCGATATAGTAGTGAAGGCGAAAGCTTTCGCAACAGCAGACAGGTTGACACAAAATGGCTGGTGGTCTTCAGGTTTCAAGACCGGGCATGGGAAGATCAAAAATATGATCTCTGATCATATCTTTGACATGCCGCGAGACTCTATGACACAGAAACTGAGTTTCGAAAGAAACTTTGAAGTGCTATTCCCAAACAGGGATGAGTGGGCGAACGGGTGGCCACTTACGCTACCCGAAAGTGAATGGGTCAGATTCACAGACGGGTCGAAGACAGGTGAAGGGACTGGAACCGGGGTATATAACCCGAGGACGGATACCGGCACCTGGATTCACCTGGGAAGTCTATCCAGCATCTTCCAGGCGGAAACTTCAGCAGCTCTTTTGGGAGCTCGAGAAATTCTGCCAGAAGGACTGAATGGTGAAGACGTGATCGTGTGTACTGATAGTGAATCGGCAATAAAGGCGCTGATATCACCCATTGTGACTTCTAAATTGGTGGAAGAATGTGAACCAGATAGGGCCGAGCAATCGAGTCAAACTGTTTTAGGTGCCTGGGCACTCCGGAGTGAACGGTAATGAGGAGGCTGATAGGCTGGCAAAAACCGGCTCAACGGCAATCTCATACGGACCTGAACCTCACATCCCCATCCCGAATTCGCTTTGTGCGAAAGCGGTGAAGGACTGGGTGAGGGCGGAGCATAGAAAAAGCTGGACAGCGTACGAAGGAGGAGCATTTCTTCCCCACTCCGAACGAGAAATGGACTAAGGAGCTCCTGACGATGGGCCGGGATCGCATAAGAAGGGTAGTTAGTGCGACGACCGGACATTGCGGACTCAACAAGCACCTCACGAAGATGAGAATTTCAGGTGACCCAGACTGTTCCTGTGGCTTGGAAGAGGAAACGGGCTTTCACGTTATATGTGAACGCCCTAAATTCCATCAACTAAGACTCAGGACACTAGGCGACTACGTCGTGCACCCTTCGAAAGTGGCCGAGCTAGGGCCTATCATATTAGACAGGTTCCTGGTCGGCACGCAAAGGTTTTCATGATTTTTTAAATGATGAGCGGGAAAAAGGAACAAAGGGTCACAAGATCTGTGCTCCAGACCACGAAAGTGATCGTCCCAAACTGATAAAAATCTATAGCTAGGGCACTAAGAACGAGTCTATGCCATGGCCCTACGTGTTTTATGTACATAACTCGAATAAATCTTTTCCGATTTTCATAATTGTTTTTTTAATCGACAGGTCTATGAAAACCCTAGTATTTGTAGAAGAAACTTTTTTGAGATTGGGCCCTAGGATATAGCTAGGGCACTAAAAACGAGTCTCTGCTAGCGCTCTACATGTTTTTTGTATTTAACTCGAGTAAATCTCTTCCGATTTTCAAATTTTGTTTGATCGATAGGTCTGAGACTTGTTTTACAGCATACAATTTTTTGATTGGAAATCCAAGGGTCAGGACCCTAAAACTGACAATCATAGGATACAACTCATTACGTATCACTTTTACTATGAACGTATAAGCTCTTATTTGAATTATTTTGTCATTGACGTGACGCTCAGACATTAACACATCTAGAACAGTTACGTTATGGATATAATTAGAAGAGATCAACATTCCCGCATCTAGTGCCAATGTTCAGTCAAGTCTAACTTACTTACTTAACCGGCCCTACAACCCATTAAGGGTCTTGGCCTTCTCCAACATGCTTCTCCAACCGGACCTATCCTCAGCTAACGTCTTCCAGCTGGTTACTCCCGCAGTTTTCAGGTTGGCAAAAGCTGCATCGCACCATCTGGATTTTGGTCTGCCTGCACTTCTTTTGCCTTCCGGTTTGGTGATAAAAAGTTTCTTCGGGGTGCGATTGTCGTCCATACGCTGTACATGACCAAGCCATCGTAGTCTGTTAATTTTTGTTGTTCTAACTATGTCCGGCTCTCCATAAAGCTGCATAAGCTCATGATTAAATCGTCTGCACCATCTGTTCATATTTTCGTCATATACTGGTCCGAAAATTGTCCGCAGTACTTTTCTTTCGAACGTGAGCAGCGATTGTTCGTCTTTCTGAGTCATGCACCACGACTACGACCCATACGTAACTATTGGTCTTATCACAGATTTGTACAGTGCGCATTTAGAGTTTCTGCTTACTGATTTGGACTTTAAAATTTTTATCAGGCTGTAATAAGTCCGGTTGCCAAGAGTTATCCGTCTTTTGATTTCGTCCATGATTACGTTGTCAGAATTAAGCAGAGATCCAAGATATACGAACTTGTCTACCACCTTAAATGTGTGTGTGTCAATTGTTACGCTTTGGTCGTGTTGTCGATTCGATGGGGAGACAATCATGTATGCGGTCTTTGTGTCATTAACCTTTAACCCGAGGTCGGTACCTTTTCTGTCCAAAGCCGTGAACTTTTCCTTAACAGCTTCCATGTTTCGGCCCAAGATATCCAAGTCATCAGCGAAGCCCAGCAATTGACTGGATTTGGTGAAAATGGTGCTGCTGGTGTCGATGTCCATGGTTCTCACTGCTACTTCAAGGGTCAAATTAAAAAGCAGCGTCGCGAGCGGATCACCTTGACGTAGTCCTTCCTCAATGTCGAAAGCGTCTGACAATTTGCTTCGGATTCTTACTCGGCTGTTAGCTCCATCCATAGTCAACTTTGTTAGCGAGATTAGTTTTTTGGGAACCCCTAATTCCTCCAGCACTCTCTATAACTTCCTCCTGTTGACACTGTCGTATGCTGCTTTGAAGTCTACGAACAAATGGTGTATTTCCACGTTGTACTCCTTACACTTCTCCAAGATTTGTCTAATGCTAAACAGCTGGTCCGTTGTTGAACGACCTACACGAAAACCACCTTGATATTCACCAACAGTAAATTCCATGTATGGAAGAAGGCGTTTGTATAGAATATTCGATAATATCTTGTAGGCGATATTCAAAAGCGAAATTCCTCGATAGTTGCCACACTCCAATTTGTCGCCTTTCTTGTACAAAGGGCAGATGATGCTAGTCTTCCACTCTCCCGGCAACTCCTCGACATTCCAGATGCGCTTGATGAGCTCGTGCATCTCCATACATAATGCGTTACCACCGTGCTTGAAAAGTTCTCCAGGTATATTGTCGGTTCCTGGGGATTTGAAATTTTTGAGCTTTAAAATTTTATGCTCCACTTCCTGTAGCGTTGGTTCTGCAATATGTGGCTGCGCGGTCTGAAATGGTAAGTTGTTGTTGGTGTCGTTTCGGTTCGGTGGTCTGTTCGGGTTCAGCAGTTCCTTAAAGTACTCCGCCCATCGTCTGATGCACCTTTATTCATCTGCTAAGACCAACCCATCCTTGTCCTTGCACAATAAAGGTTGTTGACTGTAACCTTTCTTCGATTCGTTTACTTTCCGGTAAAAATTCCGCGTCTCTTTTCGATTACCAAACCTTTCAATTTCGATTAAAACTTCCTTGTCATGTTGTCGCTTTTTTCTTCGGAATAGTTTTTTCTCGAAATTTCTCTTCGAACGGTACTCTGCCATGCCAGCTCGAGTGCATCTATTTAGATATCTTGCTCGAGCCGCATTTTTGTCATCCAGTGCTTTTCTGCATTCGTCATCGAACCAGTCATTTCTTTTCTTTCCCGTTCTCGTTCCTATCGTCTCTGCTGCGGCTTGCTCTACGTTTCGTCTAATTTGATTCCATGCATCGACTACGTTTCGTTGTTCGCTTTCCATTCCGTCATTAATTTTCTTCTCCAAACTATCCACATTTGTCGTTTAATATTTTCGTCCTGCAGTTTCTCGACGTTCCACTTTTCCAATGCCGGCTGTCGATTGTGTGAAATCGAAACTCGAGCCCTAACAACCACTTTTACCAAGTAGTGATCTGAATCGATGTTCGGTCCCCTACAACTTTTGACATCCAAAACATTTGAACAGTGACGCCCATCTATGAACACGTGGTCAATGTGGTTTTTGGTTCGTCCATCAGGTGATACCCATGTCGCTTTGTGGATGTCTTTATGTTCGAAATAGTTACTGCAAACAACCATGTTCCTTGACGCTGCGAAATCAATTGCCAGCGTTCCATTTTCGCTTGTCTTTTCGTGGAGGCTATATTTACCAATAGTGGGACGGTAGTAGACTTCGCGACCAATCTTGGCATTCAAATCCCCAAGTATGATTTTGATGTCTCGATTCGGTGCTCCATCATACACTTTCACCAGTTTCTCGTAAAATAGCTCCTTCGCTTCATTATCTTTTTCCTCCGTTGGAGCGTAGACGTTAATAAGAGTATAATTGAAAAATTTTTCTCTTATCCGTAGAGTGCATATTCGTTCGTTGACAGGAGTGAAACCAATCACCGCGTTTCTGGCTCTACCGAAGACCATGAAGCCTGTTCCGTATCCTCTTGGGCTGTCGTTGCTCTTGCCGCTGTAAACGTAAAGTCTCTACTGATCATAGAATCCTTCCCAGGTCATCTAGTTTCCTGTACTGCTGTAATGTCAAGTTTAGTCGCCCTTAGCGCACTAGTGAGTGATCTCAACCCTCCTGGCCGTAACAGAGATCTAACATTCCATGTTCCTAATTGTAAATCGTTGTCCTTTTTCCGTTGCCTAAGTCGTTGCCGTTTATCCTGTCCAATCCGAGGCTCTGTTGTTGAATTCATAACCATATCGCTTTTTTTGAGTGTGGTATGGTGGCTAGCCACACGCACAACCCACTAATTCGATTCCCCTCTGACCCGTGGGCAAGTCATCAGGTAGCACTCTTAAGTTTAGCACAAAACTCCGTAGAGAATTGAGGTCCCGGGGACTACGACGTGGACGTAAAAAGAACACTTGATAGTTAGACAGTTGCACGCCTGGCACATGACACGGACTACCACACTCCGCTCATATGCAATCAGGCGCTACCCTATCTAACTACCTAACCCCCGTTCATTGCGTAGGCATTGTTACTGAAATTTTTCGAATATTTTCGAAATGCGCTCATTTCATCGCTCTATTAAGATTTTCTGTTATTAACCAGTAGACTCGGCAATGAAGCTTTCACATTTTGTACTAAAATATATTACTATAATCCTGACTATATTGCAAACGAAGTACTCTGCTTACAGAGCCTAGCAAGGATTTCCGTGTAGGAAAATTCTTAAACTCTAAAAATAAAGTTTTAACTGAGACACTGTTTCGTCGTTTACGAGTTTTATGGTCTGAGTTAACTTTGGAGACAATACACTCAGGGTTAGAGCAAGAAATTTTTCATACAAAACTTCAACAGATGGCAACTGTAACCATTTCCGTTACACTTCGCTAGTCCAAAAATACCTCTAACCGAGACAAATAGATACGTCAGCACTTTGTCCATCACGTCCATCAGCATATCAAGGTGCATGACTTGAGTGAAAATTGGCACTAGATGCCGAAATGTTGATCACTTCTAATTATCTTCATAACGCAACTCTTCTAGATGTGTTAATGTCTGAGCGTCATGTCAATGACAAAATAATTCAAATAAGAGCTTACACGTTCATAGTAAAAGTAATACGTAAAGAGTTGTATCCTATGATTGATTCCAAGTTTGCGGACTTTAATCCGTAGAGATTTGAAAAGTGTCGAGTGACTTTTCATAGTTGGGTTTACTCAACAACAAAATTCATTTCGAAAAGAATTGATTCGTTAAAACAAGATTACGATAAAGTGTGTAGAGTCATGATTGCGTCATATAGAGCGATGAAATGAGCGCATTTCGAAAATATTCGAAAAATTTCAGTAACAATACCTACGCAATGAACAATAGAAAGGACAGACCAAAGGAAATACACAAACTCTCTCAACTTTACAGTTCTATTGTTGAAAATGGCGACGCGTCGGGTATGTCCACACTTTATTCGCGTTCCATAATGCCGACATTCAATACAAAGTCACAATATGTGCATGTGCGTGCACACACATAATTCTTTTCGAAATGTATAATTTCATTGATGAGTAAAAATTCGCTTGAACCATCAAAATAATGACAATTTTTATTTGATTTTCAAAAACTTTTCTGATCTGAATTCCTCATTATATTGTGGTTTAAATAAGAGTTGATTTGAGCTAGGTCATGAACCATGTTCGTCCCGGAATTTAACTTCAAAATTGAGCAATTCTCCGTCGTGAACAAAATTTCAATTTTGAGCGCTCAAAAGGTTCAAAAATAGTTATTTATGCTTCGCTCGTTTGATAAACACACATCTAGTGACAAAAAGTACCACTTTTCGCAACGTGTTGCATACAACGTTTTATGCCACGACTCGCGAAAAGTGAACTTTTGAAATGCAATTTTTTAAAAAAAATTTTTATGAAAATCAAACAATGTCCACTCGTCGTTTTTATAATTTCACTCGATTCCAATTAAGGTAGTCTGGAAGCATTCGGAATAGTTTTGCTACAAAATTTAATTTCATAATTCGTAAAAATGTCTTCGAGTGAAGACGACTCAGATTTCGGTTATGATATTGAAAACGGAGCGCTGGAAGCAGCCTCCGCTATCATACCAGATAAATCTAGAGATTCGTACGAATTAGCGTACAACCAATGTGCACCATTAAAAAACATTAAAATCAAAGTGTGTTGTGCAAGTTAAAAAGTCGTAACGGCCTATTTTGTGCAAAAATCAAAAAGTGTTAAACCACCAACATTGTGGTGTACATTCTCTCATGCCATTACACCGTCGGAACAACCAAATGTTCTAACAAACTTTTCCGGATCAACTTTTCATGGTTGTAATTTTTATTTTCACGCAAAATAATTGTTTACTTCAGTTTATTGAATAAAGAATTCTTTCATTTCAATTGCTCAGTATGAAGAAATATCATTATTCTCACGCATTATTTGAGTTGCATAATGAATTTCACTATGCAACTCAGTTGCATAATGAAATTCATTATGCAACTCAGTTGCTTAATGAAAAATTGGGTGGGGAGAGCGATTTAATTTCTCGGCTTACGTCACTCAAAGTAGGCATGAAAAAGTTCACTTTTCGCAATGGAGTGGCATAAATAGATTTTTTTCATGTCGCACGTGATACTAAAATAAAGTTTGGACTTTTTACGATAGTTTCCAGTTAGAAGACGTTGTACCAATTGGAAAAAGTTTTCACATTACAAATGTATGAAAAATCGCTAACTCGTACAGAGACCTAAACTTGAAAACTCGTCGGTCGGTACCCTTAAAACTCAAAATAAAAGAAAAACGGTTTTCAGAAAAATGATCAGGAGGCTCTGGTAGACACGAGACATGTGTGCTTTTCAAAAAAAAAAAAAAATTCAAATCGATACACCCTAATGTTGAATGAATTGAAATAAAGAAAGCCTGTGAATATTAAATAAATTTTATTTTCATAATAACAATAATCCCAATGGCACTGATTAGTCGGGAGCAGCACTGTAAAGTGTCTGGTTCGACTGCCGGGGTGTTACAATGAGTAACTGCCAGCTAGTGTGGATTAACCTAGGGACCACATGCTTATTCACAATAACGTCGACTAACAAATCCATAATATTCGAGTCTACCAATAAAATGTCCTATACACTGTTTTCTAAATATACATTTGACTTGGGAAAACTCTAAGTTTTCGGTCGCAGTTGTAGTAGTAGTAAAAACGGTGAATTATGGTCATTTGGAGCAAAATAATATACACGCACACGAATTCAGGCCGAACGGTTTAATTAAATTGATTGAATTTCATTTTACATTAATTTCAGTAATTTCATTAAATTGCATCAATTTAATTGAATTTCATTTTCAAAAGATTATTCAGACAGCCACGCCTTAACATACATACACGTGCAGTGATTGTGTCTTGCCCTGATAAGTGGAACTTCGCGATTTGCCTTTGAAAAGTCGCGTTCCACAGCTGCAGAAGCATCCTGGATTGACAGCACATCCATAACCATCTTACAAGTCGAAACAACAGATTTCAGATCAGATCTGGCTAAATTGAAGAGCAGATCAGATCAGATCAATGAATAGCAGATATTTCACATTCAGACCAGATCATAAAAAGATTTGATCTTGTCTGATATCTGACCAGATCGATCTGATCTGTTCCTAAACCTACCCTAAGATAAAAAATCCAACAACTCCCGGGTCCCGATTCCGCTGGTTACAAACATCTTGGCAAACGCAATAGACCCCTTTACAAAGAACTTCGTATCTTCGGGGTATATTTCAAAATTATATTCGGCAAAATTATATTTTTGATGTAAGAATAATGTAAATTTTGCGTATGTTTCATGGAAAATTCATGTAAAATTTATGTACAAAGGATGGATGCTGCTACATTATTTTTCCATCATTTTAAAAAATGATTTACCATTTTCTTCAAAATACCACAGCACTAATTTGTGCTGGCGATTGCCACCAGCCCCAACATTTTATGACGATTGGTCACAGAGCACAAATTGAAGAACTAGCGGAAATTATCATTTCTCTCTTTTATTAAAATTCCGGGGGGGGGGGGGGAGGGGGGGGGGGGTGGAGGGGGGGTGACGACATGCACCTGATTCGCTCATCTTTGAACTTGAATCATGGGACATACACTCAAACGTTTTTATTTTGTTACACTTTGACTTTTTTCTGTACAAAAAGCAATGGCAGAAGGTAAAATTGTAACAAAATAAAAAAGTTTGTCTTTATGCAGCTTTCAGGGAAAAAGTGATCGGAGCAGCCGTTTAGAAAAAAAATGATGGGACGGACAAACATACATTTTTTTCGCTGATTCGTCATCTCTAGACGATATCAAATGCATCCCCTTCACTCCCGCCTCGATCTATCCCATGTTATAACAAAATTGTTTGTAATAAACGTAAAGGATCCTTGCACTTCATACAAACGTTTGGTATTTTGAAAAGACAATTGAGAGAAACAAGGAACTCATCTCTATGGTAAAGGGTAGAGCAAAGCGTTAAAAACATTTACGATTCATACGGGTGATGCTGTAGCTCTTTGTTTGAAATTGTTATAAAAATAAATTACAAAATAGTTTATCAACCAGAAATTGATGCGCGATGTAATGCTTGCGCTGGACACACAATAGCGCAATTAATAATGCATCGAGCGAATGTTGTCATTGTAGTAATTACAGCCAGCGGTCGAAATAATGGAAAAATCCAATAGCAACAACGCTTCCGTAAACAGTCAGCAGCATTCAATTCAGTAATGACGTTTACCGCCATAAGTTTGTTGTGGACAATTTTTCCGCAATATGAGGAACATATTCTGATAAGTGAGTTGAACAATCACTTCAAGTTTGACTCTAACATTTTCGTACTGGATGCATCGGCCGACCAAAACCGATTTTTGGTCTTAAAAAATAATGTCGAACCAACGCCACAAAGTTTATTTGTTTTCAAAACTGTCAACCGCAAGATTCAAGGAATCCAAAATTCAATACCATTACAAGAAAGCGTCGGCAAAAGTCCGTTTTTAATTGTATCGACAGTGGGCAAAAACTTTGAGGAAATCTTCGATTTGTTAACCTACATAAAGGAACTTCAGAAGCGTTACTACAGAATTCGAATTGGAATATTTCTCCTCAAGGTGATTTCAAAAACAGAAATGACAAAGATTTTGCTTTGGCTTTGGAGAAACGCAATTGTAAACGCCTTTATAGCTTACGACACAAATAGGAACGATTCGGATCATTCGTTAAATATTTTCAACTTCGATAGTGTTAGTGTGACCAGAATTAATTCCCTAGATGAAATCTTCCCTAATCTAACGACACGTTTTCAACAGTATCTATTTCGAATCTATGAAACAAACCCATTTGACACACAAATTTGGAATGAAATACTTAAATCTCTAAACATTAGATTTGACGTGGTGCCGTCAACTTTACTTACAAATTTGCCTAAACTGTTTAAAACTAATTCAATCGATATCTTGCCTTCGCCGTCAGTCATGACACTGTCGATAAATTACACTCATTTATACCCAATGACGAAGACAACAATTATACTTGTGGTGCCTAAAGCCTTACCATTTTCTGATTTTACCAGTTACTTAACCACAATAGTCAACGACCATTTTTTCATTATTTCTTCGGTCACAATAGTTTCTGCGGTGATCGTCTTGACTGTAGGTCGTTTCATTAAAAAGAGAAAATTGTTTTTCCTTCAATCCTTGGTCGATGTTCTGAATACATTTTTGTTGAATGAAAATGGGGCCATCGCTTACCGAAACCTGTTTCGTGTGGAAGCTTTCGTAATAGTTCCGCTGACGCTAGGAGGCTTCGTCATGGTAAATTTTATTCTATCAATTTTCCAAAGTTATCTCATTAGACCATTCTATCATCCTGAAATCGAGTCAGTGGAAGATTTTTACAAGATTTCGAAAAATCCTGTTTTACATCATAGCGAGCATTGGCGAGATCCATGCATTGAGTGGTTGAGTAATTTATTTAAAAATGGAAACTGGAGCAGCAGAGTACACATCATATCACCTAAGGACTTTGTAATTATGCTTCTTGAGTACAACTCTTCCGCGGCGTATGTGTTTGAGGAAGATCGAATGAATATCGTCATAAAATATCAGGATCGGTATAATGTCAGAGGATACCACATTCCTAAAGATGGATACCTTTCGACTTCAATGGCAGCTTATGTTGTTAAGGATGGCTTTCCGTTTATAGATCTATTGAACCAAGCGATTTTAAGAATCAAAAGCTCGGGTTTGTATAAAAAATGGGAAGAAGTGGGTGATGAAAGCATGCGTAAATATATAAGGAAAATAAATCAGGAAGCTACCCATAGCGTTAACATTGACAAAATCCCAATGATGGAGGTTATTGTTTATGGTTGGATAGCGGGATTTATCATATTCATAATTGAAATAATTTGGAAAAAAATTACGGTTTTGTATCATCGAACCGATCAATAAGATTTTGTTCTATGTGAATTTCATGCGCTGTATGTGTAATATAATGGCAGGTGATTAACAAGAGAACTCATGTTTTTCGTCATCAATTGGAAATCGTGCATTTGAGTTGCTTGATTCTAAATTCGTTTTAAAATTTCGCATATTCAACGGTCAAGCTATCATTGCTCACATTTGCTCTAGTGGCTCCTCCTCTGAAAAATGTTTTTAAACTTTTCAAAAAAATGAATAATAAAATGAAATTGAAATCATTTTTTCAGTTATCAGTGACTGAAGTGAACGAAATTCGAGCATTTAATTTTTGAAGCGAAATTATGAGAGAAATGGTATTTCTGAAATTAAATCTGAAAGAAAATTTTAACTCCAAATTAGAAATTAGATCTGAATTGAAAATGTCCACGGTAGCTCAATTGGTTAGAGCAGCACCCCGGAAAGGTGAAGATTCTGGGTTCGGGTCCCAGTCGTGGAGTTAAAATTTTCTTTCAGATTTAATTTCAGAAATACCATTTCTCTCATAATTTCGCTTCAAAAATAAAATGAAACATTGCATTGATGTAAGATATCCGTAGAAATAAAAATAAATGTGAGCGTTAGAAGTTAGTTTTCAATCAATTTAAGAGTTAAGTGCCTCAGCGTACAAGAAAGACGAAATAGAAATGTTTTCAGATTTTTTTAAGAAGTCTGAGGTGCTTGCTGAAAATGGTATCTAAAGCAAAAAAAGAATAGAGTCTTTACTCTGATAAACCTAGTGCTGTTCACAAGTGAAACTCTTCTAGTTAACAAAAACGAAAACTTCGCTTTTTATACTTATTTTTTCCTCATGAATAACGTTAGTAGTGACAAGAAATATTTAGAAGAAGAATTACTTCAATCCGATCCAGAAGATAATTTGTCAGTTAGCGTTTCAAATATATCGATCGCCGGATCTAAACAGTTATCTCATACTTCACCGCCGCGGAAACTACCGACGAACAATCCAATCGGAAATAGTGTAGACACGAGTAACGAAAACACATTTTTACCTTCTAAAACTGAAGAATCGCTAACTCTCCATCCTACAAACGCGATATCCGCCTACGCCACACCTAAAAGGAAAAAGCGAATCCCCGACCATCACAGCTGAACCAAAAAAACAAAAAATTATGGATCGACCATCGTTCTCTGATGTCGTCAAGAAGAAAAATGATCTCTTCGGCATAGACATTGTCCCTCACACGGAGCAAAAAGATGAATTACTGCTAATGACTTCTGACCATTGCAAACTTATAAAAGCTAGCTTCACCAAAGAACTGTTCAAAAGAGAAAATATAGCCGATTTAGAATTTGAATTTACTGGCTTACATCGAAACTCTGCCGATTCTCACCGACTTGTGGAAGGATGCAAAACTGGCTTACATCGAAGTTGGTGCTCCTCCGAAGCTAATCAGAACCACGTTCGCTTTACCGTATCCTACCCCGAACCGCCCGTTCTATTCGAAGCAATCATGCGCCAAAATCGTACGATCGATACTTCTCATTGGAGATTATACAATAGGAAAAGGTGGCAAAACGAAAAACAAAATTGGATCATAGGTATTGATGCCACGTCCGCAAATTCAATTAAACTACTCGGAAATCGTGTTAAATGTGGAATGGATAAAATCCGCTTTACCATCGATCAAAACGACTCCAATGGATTGTCTAAATAAGAAACTCACACTTAAATTCAATAAACTTTCGATCTTTTCATATTATTTATTTTCATCTTCATGTTCAACAAACATTTACTCCACATCCCAGACTCAATCAACCATTGATAAAAATTCGAAACGTTTGGCATATGAAAACATAATATCTTTCAATCTATCAACAAAAACAGACAAACTTATCACTCAAACAATTAGCAATATAACAAGCATTCTAAAATCAAATTCATCCAAAATGACGAAGTCAAAAACTCTCTTCCACCAAATCAATTTACACCACAGTATTTCCGCATCAATCGAAGTTAATTCATTATTTAAAACGGACGTCCAAAGTGTTATTTTGATTCAAGAACCATACGTTCAAGGGGATAAAATTAGAAAAATTGACCGAAAGAAATTCGATATCGTGTATGACATTTCATCAAAACGTCCTAGAGCATGCTTTGCCACTTCAAAATCATGTACGATTTTTCCACTACAACCATTTTGTACTAGGGATTTAGCGGCTGCTTATCTCTTTCTTAAAATTAATGGGTCTTCCACTCGTATTATTATAGCCTCTGCCTACTTACCTTCTGACAATAATATTTTACCTCCTTCCATAGAGGTTGTTAACCTAACCAATTTTAGCAAAACATCTAACACTCCCCTACTTATAGGTTGTGATGCCAACTCACATCACACAGTATGGGGCAGTACAAATTGTAATACTAAAGGTGAATCGCTGTTAGAATTCATTTTATCATCAAATCTAGTGGTTCTAAATAGAGGCGATGAACCAACCTTTGTCAATAAAATACGTTGCGAAGTATTAGACATCACACTATCCTCACTCCATACAGCTCACTTAATAAAAGACTGGAGAGTCTCTGAGCATATCCTAACATCTGACCATAAATGTATCTTCTTCTATATAAACACTAACAGACCTAAGAATTTAAAATTTAGAAACCCGGCCAACACTGACTGGACATTATTCTCTAAAATTTTAGAAAATTCGATTCCTTCACAATCTATTTCTATTAACTCAGAAGATCAACTTGACAACGCTGCACAAGAATTAAGCGATGCATTGAGCAAAATCTATCAAAAAGCGTGTCCCCTAAGACACACCAAAGACGGCAGATCGGCGACGTTCTTTAATCTGAATAATCTACGTAAAGCTCTCCGTAAAGCATTCAACAAAGCTAAAACGGGTAAACCAGCGGACATTGTAAGACGCAAATTAGCGCAATCAGAATATAACGCTGCACTCCGTAAGAATCATAGACTTAAAAAGCAACAACTTTGTAATACCACAGTGTCGACTAAAAAGGCGGCTAATGAGATCTTTATCTATAGACCCAATATGTTCAATAGGTACGCTAAAGGTCGCGCCAGGCAAATTTACCGACTCACCGGAAGAAACGCTCAAGCATTTACTTGAAACTCACTTCCCGGGGTGCAGCAACTCACAAACCATAAATTACAACCCCACAGCTCCGCTTTTTCCTGTTTCTAGCAAAGGGGATAAAGCAATAGCGCTGCAAATAGTATCTAGAGAGAAAATAAAATGGGCTATTGAATCCTTTTCACCATTTAAATCTGCAGGGGAAGACGGCATATTTCCTGCTCTGTTTCAGCCAGCACTGCATCAACTTCATAGTAGATCACCTTTTTCACATCTTTGTTGCGAGCCTAAGCCTCATCTATATTCCAATGAGCTGGAGAGGAGTCAGAGTCGTCTTCATTCCGAAATTAGGAAAAGACTCGTACCATCTTGCAAAATCTTTCAGACCAATCAGTCTAACTTCTTTTATTATTAAAACACTTGAGAAACTTATTGACCGCTATCTCAGAGACGGTATACTAAAATCGTTTACAATTCACCCTAGGCAATATGCTTATCAACCAAAGAAATCAGCAGAAACTGCCCTTCATCACCTGGTCAGCAAAATTGACAGAGCTTTTGGACAAGATTGTGAAGCTCTAGGATGCTTCATTGACATTGAAGGCGCTTTCAATAATGTAATTTTTATAGCGGTAGCTAAAGCGTGTAGATCTCATCATATCGATGAGACTACAATCGGTTGGATAATTGCTATGCTACGCACTAGGATTGTCTCTGCTTATCTAGGGCATACCAAAATCAGCGTTCTCGTTAGTAAAGGATGTCCGCAAAGGGGAATTTTACCGCCCCTTATCTATTGTTTGGTAAAACATAGCATTCTAACTCTGCTGAATAACGCTGGGTATTATTCTCAAAGCTTTGTCGATGACCTAATGATTCTAATAGTAGGTCTATTCACATCAACTATATGCGAAGTGATGCAATCTGCCTTAAAACTACTAGAAAACTGGTGCAACTCGCACGAACAAACAGCCAATCCAGACAAAACCAAACTAGTACTATTTTCTAAAAAACGCGTCATCCTGAATTTCATTCAGCCGTCTTTCTTCGGTAAAAGAATCCCACTATCCGACTCAGTAAAAGTGTTGGGACTCACAATCGACTCAAAATCAACTTCTCGCTGCATTTTAAGAATGCTCTACAAAAAGCCACTGGCTCGTTGTGGCACTGTAGAAGGGCTTTTGGTCTCACCTGGGGATTTAACCCTAAAGTCTTAAAGTGGATATACATGGCTATTATCAGACCTAGACTTAGCTACGCAGCTATAGTTTGGTGGCCAAGATGCAACCTCACTACATCTCAACTCAAACTTGCTCAATTACAAAGACTTGCGCTCATCGGTATAACGGGCGCTATGAGCTCAGATCCAACAGCCGCGTTAGAAGCAATCCTTAATATTGAACCATTGCACATCTTCATTGAAGGTGAAGCTCGAGCCACTGCGCTCAGACTTAAACTATCAAATTCACTCATAGTTAACCACAGCAACCATGCAAGAATCTGGAAAAGAATGATATCGGATTCTCCCGAATTTGAAATGCCGTGCGACTCAATAATTCCTAAATTCAGATTCGAAAAATCATTTTCTATTAGCCTCCCTAATCGAGACGATTGGATCAATAACTCAGCCATCCCACTTACAAACCGAATATCCGGATTTACGGACGGCTCCCTATCTCATGGTAGCGGCGGAGCAGGATTTCACTCACCAGAACTTAGCTTAAACAAAACTGTCCCCTTAGGAAAATTCATCACTATATTCCAATCTGAGATTACAGGTATTACCGCTTGTGTCAACGAAATGCTTTCTGCTGTAGAAAACTTACCAGTAAATCAAGGTATATTTATATGCTCCGACAGCCAATCGGTAATCAAATCTTTAGGAGGATACAAATTCACCTCATCGCTAGTCTTAGAATGTAGAGACCTGTTACAATTACTCTTCACACATCGTCAAGTATCACTGACTTGGGTACCAGGCCATTATGGTATCGCTGCTAACGAACAATCAGACGCTCTTGCAAAAATAGCCTCGTCTTCTCCTTTCATAGGTCCTGAACCGAGTGTGCCCGTATCGGCTTCTACTCTGTTCAGAATAATTACTCAATGGAAAGTTAATACCTTCTCAAAACACTGGCAATCTCTAAACTATGCAAGTCATGCCAAAAACTGTATCCGAATCAATGAAGGCTTTTCTAAAGAGCTTCTTTCATTCTCTAAAAGAGACGTAAAAAGAATAACTGACATTCTGACAGGGCACTGCTCCCTTAACAAGCACTTGTGCACCATGGGACTGGTCAATAGCCCACTTTGCAATCGCTGCGGCGACATTGAAACCGCCGAACACCTTCTTTGCCACTGCCCTGCCTACATTATGGCTAGAGCCAGATTTTTTGGTTCCTATATAGTAAATCCAAAATCCATAAAGAATCACTCTCCTAAAACTTAACTACTTAAATCGGATCAAAAACAACTAAAAAAAACAAAACAAAATTATAATAAGGAATATCCTCTAAGTTCTGTGGGTACGCATAACAGGCCCATTGGTGGCTTAGGTGCAAGGAATTACGTTTTAGCGTATTCCTACCCGCTTTATCCTATCCTATCCTAACCTAGATGAGATGATGTGTGAGGTCCCGGGCTCAAATCCCGGTTGAGATTGAAATAAGCTCTTCTGTCCCTGGACAGGATATAACTCATTCAATAGAACAAATTGCCGGGGATCGAAATACGATTGTAATGACAATGAGACACCCTTTCTCTTGCACGCTATAGATTTCATTGACTAATTTATTCACTTTAGATGTAAAACCAATGAAGCAACTTACGTATGTGGTGAATAGTGACCAAGAATATTATATGTATAGGTACCCCAAAGATCATAAATGCCTCAATACTGCCCTCCTTACGACGCCAAGCAATAATGTTCCAAATTAATATGTTCGACGATGAATTTATTTAAAGAGGTTCTCCAGTCAGCTCTCTTTCTGCCAAATGAAATTTAGTGAAGCAAATAATAATCAAAACCTTCCTTTTTCCAGATCAGAAAGTAACAATGAATTTATTTAAATGTAATTTTAAAATAAAACAATAATGAGAAGCGTCTCTCTCTCAAATTTATGATCGAACATAGAATTTGAAATTGTTATAAGAATATGCTTAAGTGTTCTTCGATGTATGGCAATCTGTCTTGTTTATGCGATCGTGTACGGGATCCGTTATAACTTCTTGGCGCTCAGTTTGTTCGTTAAATTTAAACTGAGCGATCCAGTGCTGCTAGATTTTCATCTTTGTAATCATTTACTACGACATCTACAGTCCACAGAGGTCGTCGTTATGCAAATAAATAGCGTGCGCAAGAAGTATTTGAAGTTTTGTTTCTAGCAATCTGTTTCTCTTCATTTTAATCTATGTGACAAGCAATTGCAGATTATCACGTTACAAAGGGAACATTGAATAACATAAATAGCAGCATGCCTACATAATGAAATGAAATGAAATTTCGCTGTATTAGTGATTTCGTTCTTACTAAATGTGATAGAAAATTGCCCAAAAAGCGATATTGAAAAACCCGTCTGAAGCAACGGTATAAATAAATTTCAAAAGAACTGTTAGTTTATTTAGATCAGTCACAATCCAAACTACCTTTGAATTAGAATTAGTTTTTAACAATCGTCAAATCTGTGCAGAAGTGTGAAGTGGTGAATTTCTCTATTGTCTTCCTCTATTGTTCAATTTGACGTTTCACAGTTGTGCTGCAATGTGTCGAACGAATTTATTGGGTAGTGTGCGTTTAGAAAAATTGTCAAATTAAAAAGTTTTTAATTTCGACCCAGGTGGTGAAAGGTCAGAGGGTGGAGTCATATTATAGAATGGTCATGGTGGACGGTATGAATTTGAGACTATAGTTCCCTGAATTTTATAATTTTCTGTTCGTTATTCATCTTTCATTGCTTACTTCACTTTTTCGGCGCTACAGCCACTTGTGGGCCTCGGCCTGCTCGAGGATTCTGATCCAGTTGCGTCTGTTCTGAGATGACGAATCAGCGGAAAAAAAATGACGGGACGGACAAACGGACATTTTTCTTCCGCTGATTCGTCATCTCTAGACGACATTAAATGCATTCCCCTCACTCCCGCCTCGATCCCATGTTATAATAAAATATTCGTAGTAAACGTATAGGACTCTTGTACTTCGTACAAACTATAATGTCCCTTTCCTCTTGGCTCGACGAAGGAAAAATGGAACATCATAATTGAAAATCAAATGAACGAAACCACCCGCGATTAACTAAACCAGATCTTTTATCGAAACAAATATAGAAAAATGTCCTCTGAACTTACTTCGACCTTACAATCTCGATACGCTTTCACAAAGGAACAAACGAATTTCTTTAAAAAGCACCGATTTATCGTACTCACTACTCAATACCGAGAGTTTCCTTTCAATTCCTTCGACGTCTTCTCGCCACTTTTGGTAATTCCTACCGAAAGAACAAGGAGAAATGCGTATGTCGAAATGGTGCTTCTAAGGTTCATGATCACTCTGGCCAATGCAGTTTCGTCCTCCAATCTTCGTATTTATTTAATTTTAAAACATCAATACCATGCAACGTTATTATACTTAAGAGGAGGGAAATGTTTATGTATCATGTACCATGCGAAATAATAATAATAACTTTGTAGTACTATTTGCCTACTTTGTACTGTTGGAAATCTTTGAAGCTCTCCTACACAAAAGTATGTGTGACCCTCGGACAGCAAAGATATCCGATATTCCGATCTCGGTGGAGTCCACACCGTCCTAGGACCACAAAATACTATTATACTTCTGCGCAGGTTTTCACGGAGTTTAAATCGTGCGCAGAAGTACAAAGTTCTTATTCCATTCTTGGTCATTGTAAATAACAAAATAAAACATTGTTAATTGATGTAAGATATCCGCAAAAATAAAAAATAAATGTGAGTAACAAATTACTTTTCAATCAATTTAAGAGTTAGGTCCCTCACCGTCAAGAAAGCGAAATAGAAATGTTCTTAGATTTTTTTCAAAATGTCCTAAATGCTTCGTGAAAATAGAAAAAAAAACGGAGCCTTTATTCTCATAAAGTTTGATGACATGATGTGAGAACATTGAATAGCAGATACTGCTCGAATCCGTACGACTTTCTATTAAGCATACGGAGAAAGATGAATCACCTAGTGAAATTTTGCTAAATTAGTGACGTCCTTTCAGCGGCGCCGACTTGTTTACCGTCCATGGGGTGTAGAGATGAGCGGGTTGCCCGAAACTTCGAAAAACCTGACCCGAACCCGAACCCGAATTGTTTTTTTCGGGTTGATGGGTTTCGGGTTTCGAAAAATTTAATCGGGTCGGGTTCGGTCCGGGTCGGGTTGTTGTATCATTTTAATCGGGTCCCGATCCTTTATTGACTTTTTATATTTTACAAAACTCGTCTGAATTTTATCATCTTACATTACACGAACCTTAGACTAAAGGTCCGTGAAGAATGCAGACGTCGGGCGTTGAAATAATTTTTGTTTCGAAGTAATTTGGGTTGTGAGTTTCGAAAAACTTGAGTGTCTGGTTCGGTACGGGTCGGGTTTTGAAACAGTTCGGGTTTCGAAAATTTTAATCGGGTCGGGTTCGGTCCGGGTCGGGTTAAGAAACAATTCGAGTTTCGGGTTTCGAAAAATTTTATCGGGTCGGGTTTCGAAAAACGGTCGACCCGCTCATCTCTAATGGAGGGCAAGCAAAGTTTTTGAATTTGATTATGTGTATTTGGCAAACATGCCAAAGTAAGCAATGAAACGGTAGCTAATGTTTGCTTTTATAGCAAAGTTATAAGAAAATTTTTGAAGTAATAGATTCCGAATAGCTGCGGTATTTGCCGTTTATGTGAAAGAAGTGTGCACGCGAGCGAAAATTTTTCTATTTTTGTTATTTAAAGGAACTCATGAAAAATTCAGGCCCGTTTCGTTGAAAACTGTTCAGATATATGCTGCTTGTTGTGGTTTGCAAGTATAGGTTAAACACAACAGGCCCAAAGGCGGCCTAGGTGCTGAGCCTCGGTTCACTCACGTAACCTATACATCAAGAAGTGACTTTAAAAATGTATGGGCTTAGAATAACACTTCATCGATACAAAATTGAGCTAGGTATTCCAAAATATTCAAAAAAAATTTGTCGGTCCTTGAAAAAACGTCAAATGTAAAATGTTCAGAAAGTGATTAAATTTACCTTCCGTTTAATTTGTTATTAATTTGTTAATTAGCCTTTTTTGGACTTAAAAGGCATTTGTGACGCAATTTTTTTAACACAACGTAATTTTGTTTTCAAAAAAACGTAATTTTTACAGGAAATCAAAACTTTGAACACAAGGTTCCATTCAAACAAACTTCTGCGTATTATCAGCGATAGTGTCCATAGTGTCGATAGTATCGCCTCAAGCGATATCATTAATTTTGGAAGCGGACTTACGGACTGCGTCACACTCTTCCTTTTAAGAGGTTTTATTTGTGATATCAGTCGTCTTGGAAGTTTTCAGTTGTTGAAAAAATTTATATTTTTTGAAAAAATTTGTCTCGGAAAAAATATTTTCTCAGAAAAGAAAATTTTCTTAGAAAAACAATTTCTCCGAAAAACAGTTTCTCCACAAAAATTTTTCTCCAAAAAAATTTTTCTCCGAAAAAAGTTTTCTCCAAAAAAATTTCTCCAAAAAATCCTTTTCTGAAAAAAAAAATTCTCAAAAATTTCTACGAAAAAATTTTTCCTTATAAAATTTTTTAAAAAAAAAAAAATTTCTCCAAAAAAATTTTTCTCCGAAAAAAATTTTCTTTCCAAAAAATGGTTCTCCAACACCTTCGGCTACCATTGGAACACCTCGTGTCACCTTCGGCTACTTTCGGAACACTTCGTGTCACCTTCGACTACCTTCGGAACACTTCGTGTCACCTTCGGCTACCTTCGGAACCAGAGCCGTATCTAGACAGCTAAATCAAGGTGGGCGCGCGCCTTCGGAATGAAAAAGTTATAGAAATAAAGCAAAATATATTCTTATGTGATATTCACAAAAGTTTACAAATTGAGTCTGTAAGAGTCTGTAAATCCCACGATGAAAAGTAGTCACAACACATACTAATTAAGTAATGACAATAGCGCCGCAGGCGAAATTTTTGCGACTTTTAATTCAAATTGAATTGTCCAACAGCATTCCATGACATTGACATTTGAACATTATTTTTACATATATTCTTCATTTGCGCTAAGAAGAAATCGTAAAAGTATATAAACATAGAATGTATCTCTATGAAAAGTTCTTTAAATGCAAAAAAAGGAATTAAAAGTACGCGAGCGAAATTTTTCGAAATGGTGTTTCATTTGTACACTTGTTAAAAGCAATCATGGCCCAAATTAATCAAAATTGACTAAATTTGCTAGCATTTTCGAAAATCTGAGGGTGGGGGCAAGTTACCTCAGGGTCTCCGCGCCCACCCCCGCCAGTACCTAGATACGGCCCTGTTCGGAACACTTCATGTCACCTTCGGCTACCTTTCGAACACTCCATAATCGAAAATCCAAGATGGCGCCGCTATGACTACTGGCAGCCATATTCTTATGATCCCAAAAATTCGCTTAATGAAACTCTATAACTTTCTGGAAGAAGCCATCTCTCTAAGTAGTGTCATTCCGGAGCTAAAATTCGAAAAGCGAAAAAGCATAAACGAAAATCCAAGATGGCGCCGCTATGACAGCTGACAGCCACTTTCTTAAGATCCCAAAAAATTCTCCTAACCAAACTCTATAACTTTGCCGAAGAAACCAACTCCCCAGCTATTGTCACTCTGGAGCTAAAGTGCGAAAACTCCGAGCATTATCTAAAAAACCCTCAAAATTGACCCCTTTTCCACATGCCACGGCTTTTCCAGAATTTTCCCGGAAAAGCGACATATGAAATTTTTCAATTGGGACCGAGACTGACGTTCCCTGAAAATTTCAGGAAGATCGGCTGTCTGGTTCTAGAGATCGAAAATTATTAATATATAGAACAAAATAGATAGAACATAGATAGATAGATAGATAGATAGATAGATAGAACATAGAAACCGACAGATCAGAAAAAAAGTTATGAAAATGATGGAAATAATAGAAAAATTGATTCTCCATACGAAAATGTCCTCGATATCTCAGCTAATTTTCAACGATTTTGATGAGTAAGCGCTCGTTTGAAAGCTGCTGCGACATAATTTTTTTTAAATAATTTGGAGGGGAGGAGGACGAGAGGTAAAAACTCAAAAGTATATATGGCTCCTTGTCCCAAAAGTTTTTGTATGGAGTTTTGTGGGTTTGTGGACGTTTTTTTTTAGGTGTGGGACTGCGTCACGCCCTCCGCTACCGCTACCGCTGCAGAAGGTACATAGAATCATAAAATATACAAAAAAAAAGTTATGCATAAGGTCAACTGCATTAACAGTTACCGGGTGTTTATGCCGCACGAACTAATTAACCGCAGCCACTTCACACCCGATATGTATTTTAAATGTTAATTTAAACGAACCATTTGAATTTTACTACGGCATTCACAAGGTTGAATATTCATTCATTAATTGTTTGGCAGATAAATATCATCGTCACACGAAACATCTTTTTTGTATGATCGCTCAGATATTCCAAAAATATCAAACAGAGATGATGGAAACATGTAGTAGGTTCTGAGGGTAGTACAGGCGAATCAAACTTTTGAGACTATTAAGTTCTGTGTGAAGTCTTAATATCGCAATCCTAGAATGGTACCACGCTCATCCGTACAATTCTATCGTAAGAAACTGATAGACTGAAGATTCGAAATACTCATACTCGAATTACAATTATGCAGAACGACATCATGTTTCAATCGCCATTTGCAACTAGTAGGTTCTGTATTACACAACCTACTAGCCGACCATGACGATTTAAACATTTCATAGTTCATGGATCACACGTTTCATTACCGTTTCATTATGAAATCCGTCTACAAAATGTCAGCGGCTACTAATCGAAAAAAAGTAGGCGGCGGCTAAAAGTCGGCTTAAACCAGCCTAAAAAGGCTATTGTAGGCAGCATGGCTTGATCAAAATCTGTCGGCGACGGCTGGATCCAGGTAGCTCCAATGTCTTACCCAGAAAGATAAGAACATTCCTTGGCCGGTTGTCCAGCCAAAAAATAAATTCTAAGAATATAAGGCTCATTACCACTTCACACGAAGGCAATAAAAGATTGTTTTTTTAAAGAGACATCGCTTGAGATGGTATATTGTGTAAACGCTAAAATGTTAGTAGTTTTTGAAGACGCTTTTTATTTCTATCCACAGTGCACTTTTCTTCTTAAAACTACTTCGCTTATGTCATAGACAATATTATGAGACATTTTGATTAACGAATTATAATTTCGTATTCAAAATTCGAAATCCGTCGGTATCAATGTTTAGAATACAAATTGATACTTAGATTTTATCAAATATATTAGATAATGATATTATGTTCACACTTATGACTACCAAAAACATTTCCAGGTATGGACGTGTCCTACATTATACAGAGCACATGCTTTTAAAGATCACAAAAAAGACTTGACGTGACAATAAACAAACATTCCCTTTAAAATACATGCGTTGTTGAAAATTCGATTGAAGTTTACATGGTCAATTTGTCGACCTCACCTCACGGTGCGTTTGTTGAACAGTTGACGATCAAATTGGAAGGCGTGGTCTAGACTCTAGTCTAGTCTGTCGAAAAAGCGTGTGCGTGGGTCACATATAGATGTGTGCGCAGGTATATAGTTGATCGGAGGCGGCGGCGGTGTTAGTCGGCGGCGGTGTTAGTCGGCGGCGCTGTTAGTCGGCGGCGGTGTTAGTCGGTGGCGGCGCATTTTCTCTACAACATAGGAAAATAATTTTTTGCGGTAGAAGGCTGCCCTAAGTGCCAATTGGAGCCATCTGCCCCAATTTTTTTAAATGCAATTAGGCCCTCGATTAATTCCCCAATAGAAAAGGAATCAAGAAAATCGAAAAGAATTTACACTGTTTTTAGGGCAATAGCTGAGTCCAAGGGCGCAAACTCAAAAAATTTTCTTTCATGAATTGTTGGGCTACTTTAGACCTACAGAATAAAAAAATATTTTTGGAAATCGGATAAGATTCACTCGATATTATGCAGAAAAAATACCTATGGCCCTGCTGCAGAATTGCCCTTGCTAAGTCCAAGGTCCAAACTCAAAAAATTTTCTTCCATAAATTGTTCAGTATTCATAGACCTGTCGATTAAAAGCAATATGTAAGTTGGAAAAGATTTACTTGAGTTATGTACAAAAGAGTCAAAACTACTTAAGCGGCCCTGGCTCGGATGTCCATCTCAGAACTAGACCTCACCATTTCAATTACCTTTCACGAAAATCGAGCTATAGTGTTGACGGAGAGACAGACGGGCAACATTTTTTCCACAGATTTGTCTTATTTAAACTCCAAACTGAAAAGCTCACCAGCTCTCAAGTTGAAATTCTAATGGTTACAAACGTCGTCGTGATAAACACATAAAAACCATTTTCGGAGAACTTCGTTCTTCGTACGTACAGCGAACCGTATAAGTATAAAAACGGACATGTTGAATTTTAAACAATGGAATTTCATTCAAAATTTGACTTGTCCCTTCTTATATTCGGTTCGCTGTATTATAAAATTTAGAAAACATCTAAAAAACAGAGAGGACCGAAAAGCCAGCCAATTTCATTGAGAGTCCTTTTTTCGATAGATTCAGACATTATTAGATGGCTAGGGTCGCAGCCAGAAGATATGGGCCTCAGGATACAAATGACTGTCTAAGGTGATGCATTCACGCCTAGGAAGACATAATCCGAAATAAAAAGTAGAGGACGCTTAGATGACTCATTTCAAACATTTTCTAACTGGGAAAGCACACTGTAAATTCTGAAATAATTTAAGTTGCAAGACATAGATTTTTATAGAATCCTTTTGTCCATTTTTAATCAAATAAGCTTTGATAGAAATGTCGCCAACACAAAGAAAATTTTGAAAGTGTATTACAGCTGTGCACAATAAGAATGACCCGCTATTTGGAATGTCTCCGTGTTCTCTATTTCTATGATTCTCTGACTTCTCCCATTATTTCAAATAGCAAAATGAGAGAAGTCGGAGAATCATAGAAATAGAGAACATTGTGATATTTCAATTTCGGGTCATTCTTATTGTGCATATCTGTAATTTAACAGAAATTTTTAAATGCTAAATGAAAAATATCCTGAATATTTTCAAGAGGCCTTAAGCTCAGTAGAATGTCAAAAATTCATATAAAAATCACTCAAAAAAATGTTTTTTTCACTTTTTTTCACAGATTTTTTTCGGCGGCAAGCGTCGAGGCATCGGCGTGACCCTTATTTCGGCGGCGCACACCTCTAGTCACTCATTCCGTGACACCATGATTTACAAAATCATATATGCCCTGTATGATGCGTGGGGTGATTCCCGTCCACTTATTTCTCATACTTTACCTTGTTTTATGGTTCAAGTGGTACAAGTACGATGACTGACTATGACCTGCCATTTATTGACAGGCCCACAGGTGGCTACATTCTAAACAACGCATAGCCAATTTTATTCAAACAATAAAAGCAACTTTATTACATGCTGTCAGCAAGACATTCGTTAATAATAACTTTAATTAATTTACACCAAAAACACGTTTTCTTAACACTTTCGGCGTTAATAGAAACGCCAAAATTTCTTTTGTTGATTTAGTAAATTTTATTATTTAATTTTGTTAAAAAAGCGATGTTAATTACGCGTCTTATGCGTGTGTTAACTTTGAAGTTGTTAGCAAGGAAACGTGTTTATATTCGTTAATTTTATGTTTTATAATTAGTTAGGGTGTGTAATGTGTACTGTGATAGCACTAATCAAGTGGAAGCAAAATAAATAATTAACTCGACGACCTCAACGATTTAGCCCGTTTGATACATTTATCATAAGATATCAACCTTTGCATTAATCCGGCGAAATGCGAACTTCATTTTTCATGAGGTACTGTTGACGAAGAGGTCGTCCGAAAATTCAACGCATTGGCTCCCGGCATTCGAGTCATAAACGACGAAGACTTCAATTTGCTTGGCACTCCAATCTTTGAAAAATGGCAAAAGTCGTCCTCATGTTCGGCAGGTTAAAAAACTTAAAAGCTCATTCCGCATATTATTTATTGAAAAACAGTTTCGCAATGCCTTAACTGAATTACCTCATTCGTTTAACCCCATGTTGGTCACACCAAAACATTATCGATTCGTACAACAATAAACTTAAAGAAACACTAGAAGGAATCCTGAACATTAAGCTTGAGAATAAAACGTGGATACAAGCCAAACTTCCGACGTCATATATGGTGGTCTCGGACTACGCACACTAAACGACATCACTCTTCCGGATTATCTAAGCTCCGCCCATTGTGTGGCTTCTCTCGTCTCCCAAATACTCAATTCATCAGATGAGAGCACCATTCGCTTTGAGCGCGAGGCCTTGGAAAAATGGTTTTCATTAAACAATTCAGTTCCTTCAACGCCAATTTACCAATCCCCAACTTGACAAGATAAATGTCGAGCGTATAATAAGAGATGAGTTGAATTATATCAACCCGATCGATGTTGCTCGTTTTAACGCTCTCAAGTGTAGTGAGTCGAATGCGTGGATAAATGTCATTCCATCAAAGCATATCGGAACTTTCCACGATAACTATTTTATTCGAATTTGCATGGGTCTGAGGATCGGCGCCGCTTTATGTCGCCCGCACATTTGTCCCTGCGGTACTTCAGTTACTCAATTGGGAATTTACGGTTTGAGTTGCCAGAGAAGCGTCGGCAAATATCCACGGCACACCGAATTAAACAAAATTCTAAATCAAGCGCTGTCTTCAATCCACTTTCATGCGACACTCGAGCCCCCTGAGTTGTTCCGTGACGACGGCAAGAAGCCAGATGGTGTGACTTTGATTCCGTGGTCAAATGGACGTTACCTAGTCTGGAACGCTACATGTTGGGATAAACTGGCTTCTAGCAACCGCATCATTTCAACAAGGCAAGCCCGCCGAACAGCCGAACTCGCCTCACGCGCGAAGCACAGAAAATATAGGGAACTAAAGGACAACAACTACATTTTCAACGCCCTTGCCGTCGAAACTCTAGGCCCGTGGTCGTCCAAGGCATTGAATTTGGCTAACCAAATAGGTTCAAGGCTTATTGAGGTTAGTGGCGACCAACGTTCTCACGCATACTTGGTGCAACGTATATCGCTCGCAATACAGAGGTCAAATGTTTCGTGCATATTGGGAACGCTTCCATCGTCGCTCCGCCTCGACGAAATTTTTAATTTGGGATATTCCCGACATATTATTAACCTCAACCCGTACATTTGCAAATGAGCATTCTCAAAAATAAAATTAGAATAATTAACTTTAAACAAGTAAGTTGCGCTGTTTGTCATATTTACTAATTTCTGTACACCTCGCGGTGAACGAAATGTTGTTCTTATACGAATAAAGAGTATTTTATACCATACGTATGCATAATAATGCAGAGTGTAAGTATATTTCAGTTGAGTCTTGGTGAACTTGTCGACGAGCAAATAAGCTCTGGATTTCAGTCGATTTGTAAAATTTTCCTCGAATTCTTTTCGTTTGTCACTTCTATCCAAAATCTATACTGAAGGTATTGACTGTTTAACCTGACCAGTTTACTTGGCTAAACTAAAATCTTGTTAAATTCCATACGACAGTTTCATGGTGCATACAACAAAATCTTTTTTATTGGCTAGGCTTCGTTTTTACAACTAGTCCAGTTAAACAGTCAGTAGGCTGTTTAACCTGACCACTTAGAACCAGTTGACCAGTTGACAATTGACAGTGTCCACATCAAAATCATTTGTATTGGCTGGGACTCGCTTTCATAACTGATCCTTTTAAACAGTGAAAATTATACAGCATCTGGGCATATTTTATTGACTGTTTCTAACTTGACCACTTTACATACAAAAACGAGTTACATTAACTAGTCATTACTCCCATGCTAACATTGAAGCTGATGTAAAGGTGAACCCAATTATGTGGGCGCTCTGATCATTTCCCGTCCTGTTTGTTATTAGATTTTGTCCAAGTCTCTCCTTGTTCTCTTCATGGGTGAACCGCTTAGAAAGCAACAAGTCAACTGTTTGAACTGATTCGTCTTCAAACAAAATATTTTACACATTTTTACTTTAATATAAACACATAATGTGACCAGACCTTGTATTCATGTTTATGCTGGGTAAAATATTGATAGACTTCGATGTGGAAATAGCTTGAGACGGAATCACTCATAAAACTGAAAGAATTATTATGTGCTTTGTGCTTCGTCAAATATATACATAAAATGATGAAAGCGCTTCAACCTCAACAATATCTTACAAATATTTACGATGCAATGATCTAAGTGTATTTGTCTTTTGTTGGAATTGTCATTAATATGGATTTGCGCTCAAAATATAATTTATAATTTATTGTACCGCAGGAATTTTTCATCATTTCACTTGACAGATTATGTACCTAGCTGTCACATTAAAACAAAATGTCGAACCCAAAACCATACTAAGTTTGGTGCACAATAGTCCATTGAGCAATTTATGTAATAGAAAAAATCACTTCAGACAAAATAAATTACATGAAGTTACATATCCACGCCCTTCATGCATTGCGATGTGGGCTGTTGTCAAACTATAGTGAATTTTATGATGAGACGCATAACGTTTGTTCAATGACGTGCACTATTTTTAGCTAAATTTTAGGCACCCCCGTTAGGGATCTGTCAGGTATCAAGCCCTAATAAATATTTAAATAGGACTAGATACTTGACAGGTCCCAAAGCATTAAATAATGTAAAGAAATAAATGGGAAAATATAAACCAACTTCTTTCTTGCTTCGCTGAGAATATGAAAATTACCGCAGTAAATCCGACGTCGTCGGCTTATGTCAAAGTCTAATGACGATATGAACAATATGTCAAGCGGCGCAAAAGGATGTTCTTGTCAGCTTATAAACTTCATCATGAAATTTAGTGTTCTTTGAAATAAGCCGATGTCGAAGGTCGAAAGTTTCAAATAAGCCGATGTCGCACAAAATGCATGGACATTCTGGGTAGGTGCAACGCTCAGCTAATGTCTACATAAAAAAGCGGCAAATTTTCTTCGATTTCATTACCAACACCATCACACCTGGCGCACCTTTATTTGTGTCGCTGCTATAGTCCCTTACCAATCTCAGCCTTCTTTTTCCTTGTCATTCAATGAAGCGCCAAAAAATTTGAAAGTTTCAACATCCAAACTTCCAAACGGAATATGAGCGTCACCTATTACTTACATATTTTCATGTGGTACTTCCCCTGAATGGGGTTAGCTCAGTGGTAATGTACTGGCTTTCCACTAAGAATATCCGGGTTCAATCCTGGTGGGGACAAATTCTGTATAAGATTTTTCGTCAATATATAGCATGAAAATAACGTTCCTAGGCACACCCAGGCTTCATAATTTGGGCAGTTGTGAATTTGGTGCCTCAACGAATCGTACACAGAAGAATGAGAAATATGACGTCACCCATATTCCATGAATTCTGTGTACAAATATCTGAGTCTAACTTTAGGCGGAGATATAATTAATTAGCACCGGAAGAGATCCTAATGAAAAAATACTAGCTACAAAGCTACCACTAGGCGTGGTTCGGAATTCACGTGGTCCAAAAAATGCCTGTCGGTAAAACACATTGATGGGGCCAACCGGCATTCTAAGCCCTACTAGTTTATAGATGGCACTAGGTTTGTGTGCAATTTACCACTGACACAGTAAAAACTTCGGTAACGAAAGGATATCTAAGAAAAATCCATATGAGCAAAGGCTCACAAAGAATTGCGGAACTAGTAAAAAAATGATCTAGCCTCTGACCCGGACGGGTTGTAACGGCGGATTATTATTATTATTTCCCCTGAAAGACCCACACACTTCTCCAGAATTTCACAACTTACCACTTCGGTTCTTTTTGATACTGACACCATACGGACTTTTAGCCATCTCTATTACTAGACCCTCATTTCCAGTACTGATGTTGATGATGTATTATTCCACAGCTTTAATTGTTACCAGCAAACAGTTATCGATAGTTCTAAGTCGTAAGCCGATTTTTTCATCGGTACTCACGTGTAGTGATGAAAAATTTATGCAATGACAAAAATGGACACTGAATTCAAAAAAGAAGTAGTGCCAATTCTGAGACGTTCTACTCACTCATCTTATTGCGCAGTCAAGGAAATCACAACAAATACCCTTTTTAAAATGCAAACGTGACGCAAGTCCTCGTTTCTTCTTCCAAAAAAACTGATACAATTTGGATGACGCTTACAGCTTCGGAACGCAAAAAATTCTTTTGAAATATTTTCATTTTTGATTAAAGAAATGCGTCATCCCCCAATGTCATAGTTTTTCTGTTCTTTCGAATTTGACAGGAAAAAGTTTTGCGTGATGTGTGGAGTACGAGTAGCCAAATTTTTGGCATGCGAAATCTGGAAGCGCAGAAAAATTATTACGTTGGGAGGGTCTGACATTTGTGACGCAAAGAAATACCTACACTCTAACGTTTTTATTTTGTTACACTTTGACTTTTTTCTATACAAAAAACAGTGGCAGATGGAAAAAGTGTAACAAAAGAAAAACGTTCGTCTGTATCTTCAAAAAAATTTTTTTTTCAAATCAATTTTCTAAGTTCGTTCAATACCACCGTGGGCCATTTTGTTGGTCACCCTGACACACTACACACTCATTCCAATAACTTTTCCTTTGACACCAAACGTCTATCTCCAACCAAAAAATTTGAAAATAATTTAATTTTCCCCCTAAGTCCGTCCCATACCACCGTCGGCCATTTTGTTGGTCACCCTGACACACTACACACCTAACCCATCAACTTTTCCTTTGACACCAAACATCATCCTTAACACAGACCAAAAATTTTGCTCATATTTGACCCATACTTTGAATACACTCACACACACATACAAAACATTCTTTTATATGGCGCCTTCTAAGAGCCCTGGCGCCCAAACGAGACCGGTTCCCCCCTTTTTTAAAATCTCATATGGCGTAGAATGCCCACCCGAAGGTCCCTGCAAAATTGCAAGAAAAGTTATCGAACCATTTTCGAGCACGAGCCAAAAAAGTCCGTTTTCATACAAATGGCTCAGGAACTAAGTAACCCACTAACTCACTACCTAACCCACTAACTAACGTAGGGTGTTTGCATCAACTTTGGTTTTTATAAAATAGCACATTTTGTATGGAAAATAACGATTTTCTAAAGGTTATATCTTCGGATCCACTGGACCGATTTTAATGATCAAAAGATCGATTTCAATAAAAAGTTTACGTAGAATCAGGGGGGTACGACGCAAGGGGCAAAATTGCGCGGCACTCGGTTGCTTCATCGACATGGAAGGAGCTTTCAACAATGTCATCTTCCCTGCAATAGTGAAAGCGTGTAGAGCCCACGGCATTAATGAAGCTGTAATCGGATGGATCTTACTACGCTTCGTACTAGAATCGTTTCAGCATATATTGGCTCAACCAAAATCAGCGTCACTGTCAGCAAAGGTTGCCCACAAGGTGGCATTTTGCCGCCTCTAATCTAGTGCTTAGTTAAAGACAGTATATTTACGCTCTTAAACAGGGCTGGGTACTACTCACAATGTTTTGCCGATGACCTTATGATCGTCATTGTGGGACTTTTCACGTCTACGATCTGCGATATAATGCAATCAGCACTCAGACTAGTTGAAAAGTGGTGCAACTCTTATGAACAAACGGCCAATCCAGATAAGACTAAACTCATACTTTTCACAAAGAAAAATATCATCTACAATTTTAGGCCGCCAACATTCCTTGGTGAAAGACTGCAACTATCCGATTCCGTCAAGATCCTAGGGCTCACAATGGACGCAAAAATGACTTTTGCAACCCATTTCAATAACGCTATTCAAAAAGCTACCGGTTCCTTATGGCATTGTAGGAGAGCTTTCGGACTCACTTGGGGACTAAATCCAAAAGTTCTAAAATGGATTTATACTTCCATAGTTAGACCTCGACTAAGCTATGCCGCTATCGTATGGTGGCCTAGATGTCTTCTCTCATTATCCAAAACTAAGTTATCTCAACTACAAAGGTTAGCCCTAATCGGTATTACAGGAGCGATGAGAACAACTCCAACCGCAGCACTTGAAGCGCTTCTGAATATTGAACCGTTGCATATTTTTATTAAAGCCGAAGCACGTTCCTCAGCTCTTAGATTGAAATTAGCAAACTCCCTCGTAATATACCCCAACAACCACTCGAAGATATGTAACTTATTGGTGAAAAATTCTCCTGAATTCGAAATGTCGTGCGAATCTATTATCCCGACATACAAATTTGATAAATCATTCACAATTAGCCTTCCAAGTCACGACGATTGGAAAAACAATTCTGTCATCCCCGCCACCGACAGATCGGCTTGGTTTACCGACGGATCTCTTTCTGAGGGCTCCTCTGGAGCAGGATTCTTCTCACCTGATTTAAACGTTACAGCCAGCTTACCACTAGGTAAACTAATCACTGTTTTCAAATCAGAAATAATAGGCATAGCAGGATGCATTAATGAAATACTTAACATTCTTGGGAGCTTACCGGGAAACCAACAAATAACCAAGCAGCAATCAAATGCTTAGAGGGATATAAATTTACCTCGTCACTTACCCTGGAGTGTAGGGATCTAATTCAATCACTCTCCACTCATCACCAAGCTACTCTAGTATGGGTACCAGGCCACAGTGGTATCTCAGGAAATGAAAAAGCCGACGAACTAGCAAGAAAAGCCGCATCATCCCCTTTCATCGGACCCAAACCAAGTGTAAGTGTGGAAACTACAACTCTCTTTAATATAATAACTCGATGGAAAAAAAAACAATTTTTTACTCAATGGAAACTCCTAAATCACGCAAGGCATGCTAAAAACTGCATCCGCATCGACGAAAAGTTCACCAAAGAGCTGCTTTCATTCTCCAAAAAGGATGTCAAAAAAGTCACTGATATATTAACAGGACACTGCTCCCTCAACAAACATCTGCACACAATCGGCTATGCTAACAGCCCGCTTTGTCACCAATGCGGTGAAATCGAAACCGCTGAGCACCTTCTTTGCAACTGCCCAGCCTATATCATGGCCAAATTCTTCGGTTCATACATCATTAACATAAACCGCATCAAAAACCAATCACCAAAATCGGTACTTAATTTCATCAACAAAATATAAAGGTCTAACCTCTAATTCACATGTATGCACAACAGGCCCGTTGGCGGCTTAGGTGCAAGGATTGAGACTAGTTGTCTCCATCCAAACCACTTTATCCTATCCTATCCTAAGGGGAAAAAGTCAAAACTTAGCTGTATATATGGTTCCGAAGTCTACGAAAAAAATTTTCTGAATTTTTATTTCGTATGGGGACTTGCGTCACGGGCGCATCACTACCGCGCGCCCATGATTGAAGCTGACCAAGAAATATATTACAAAAATGTCCTGCTAATTGTCACTCGTCTTTTTGTGAAAACTTCAGCGCAACGGTTTTATTTTTCAAACGATTTTACTTTTTTCCTACATCATTTTCATGTACCAAAAGCTCAATTAAAATCTCGTCATTCCAGTATTGTAGAGCTGCAATCGAAACAGCTTACATAACATGCTTTAGTGCACAGTTATGCATTTTCCTATCTGTAGATTTATATTACAAAATATTTTTCTTTTTTTTGATTGAAAATCACATTTTTAGTCGTCTCCAAGTCTATATTTTTATTTCAAAAACTGTTGCTCTGTTATCGCATACAATCGCGTCACAACATGCATACATTTAAAATCCCCCATTCATAAAATATCGAAAGCAAGAAAAATTTCTTTCTCATGATATCGACTGTAGCTGGTGATTATGTGTTTATTCTTACCATTTCTTTATACCAAGCTCGAGACACTCAAATTACATTGCAGAAGAGAAACGATTTACCATTTGGCATTAGACTCGACGGTAGTGAGGTTTAATAAGCCGAAAATAAATCATTATACACATTTGAATTAAAATAAAATAGAAACGGTTGCAATTTATGTAAAAGTAAACTGAAATTGACGTTAATTGATGTTAATAAAAAAAAAAATTGTGTAGTGATTTGCTAGTTAAACTTTGTTAATTGTAGAAATAAATTGAAAATTACAATGAGTGAAACCATGTATGGAAGTGTATTTGAAGATGTCACATCTTTATTCATTGACACGATGGTATTTCTTTTCAAATCGATATTTTTTCTGTTGGAGTCATTCTACCTCACACTTTTGCCGAACAGATTTAGGAAACTAAAGGTAAGGCAATTGTATGTTGAAAGCCACATGATTTGCCATTATGTTTATGTGTTACTTCGCCCAGCCTACCACAGAAATAAAATTATGTTGAAAACATTTCACAATCCGAGACATACACTCCCGCGATTACATCTGTTCGATCTCGTACTCGTAAACGTGTTCGTCCGTGTGAATATGAGAAAGGCGCTGATTAATTAAATAGCTTCAGCGTATAACTTTCTATTTTTTATTCAAAAAATATCAAACATAATCACAAAAAAAATTATGTTCACAAAGTTTATTAACCTTTTGCGAGTCCATTCATTTCATCCACTTCAGTTTGCATTTCCATTTCAAAGATGTTTACCGAAAATCAATGGCACTAGTAAAAAGTGAATAAATTTCTATCATTCAACAAACGTAGGTAGTTTTTTTTCAATATTGTGACATTGTTGACTTCCAATACTATCGTTTCGCTATCGAATTGTTGAAATAAATCGAGGAAAAATCACTTGCAGAAATTGTCACTCTTACCTTTTACCTGAATTTGTTAATTTTTTCACCGGAGATTATCGCAGTAGTAAGAGACCAGTCAAATAGTTCGTAAGCATCTGAGGAGTTGTTGTAGGTGCGCACGATTTGAATCCCACGTTACAGATAAAATATGTCGAACAAATATTTCAAATTTTTGGATGAGATGAGGGGGTCAAATGTTGTCAAAAAATACGTGTCTCTATTTGAACGACCCTAGTGTACTAAACACTTTTGCTTGCTACTTTGAGATTGAGTGCAAAGTTTCAACACTCAACCACAGGCAAATTTGTTTGAATAGTCAGATTTATAAAAAACAAAGCTGAATCAACCCAAATCAAGCGAAGTTAGTTTGGTGTAGTAAGGATGGGTGCGAAAAAATCCGGGTGAAAGAAAAGTCTCTGAACTTTCAACTATTTGACGAAACGAAGGAACCAGTGTATCTACATCAAGGTTACTTATTTATTTTTAAGAATTTTCGTCGCTTGTACTTCATCTCGCCTTTTCTGATGAAATATCGAATTTTTCCTTTGGCACCATCAAAAAGAGAGCGCACTGCCTCTTCCAACACCTCAGCGGCAGCCTGGTTCCAGCGAGTGAGCATTTCTTTCTCGTTTTTCACTACATGCTTACTCTCAAGCAGTTTCCGTTTGCCCATAGCCCACAACTTCTCGATGGGACGAAATTCAGGGCAATTTGGTGGGTTCATGTCTTTTGGGACAATGTCGACTCCATTAGCATTCCATGGTAGCATTTCAATAGTGACAGCTTGCCAAATCCGGCCAAAACATCACAGGAAGGCTATGCGAACGGCCAAAGTCGTTTTTCGAGACACTCTTCCATATATTTTTTGGAGTTTAAAGTCTCTGAAGTGACAAACGCCTCGCTCTTGAGGCTACAGCTGCAAATTGTCTGCCAAATCAGGTACTTCTTGCCGTACTTATCCTTCTTTATGTGCTTGTTGGATTTGTCAGGTGCAATCAACCGATCTGTTGCAACGTAATATTGTTGGCCGGGAATTTGCTTGAAGTCAACAGGAACGTAAGTTTCATCATCCTGCATAACACAGCCATGAAATTTTGTCAGCACTTTGTCGTACGGCAATCGAGAACGAGTTTTGGCCTTGGTGTTTTGAATATCGTTACGATTTGGCACTTTGATGGCTTTGTACGAGTTGTACCCTTCCTCCAGACGTCTTTTTCTAACCGTGTATTTGGATGTTCCGTATCGTTGAGCTCGTTTTCTGTCCGAAAGACCTTGGTTGGAAGCCAAAGAACGACGGATCTTCTTGGCCAGTTCCTTGTCAGCCGGTCCAGATTTTCTAGCACTTCCTTTAGCTCTTTCGATGGTCAAAGTGTTGGAGAATCGTTTTATTACATCCGAAACAGTGGTTCCGGTAGCTTTCGCAATCTTTAAATGCGACCATCCCGGATTTTCAGTGTATTTGTGCAAGAAATTAATTCTAAACACATGAGAGATGTCACATGAGAGATGTCAAATGACCTTTGTAAGCTCAAATTGGTGTAAAGACTGTTTCACAGGGTCAACCTAAAGTCACCCGGATTTTTTCGCACCTATCCCTTAGAGCCTTATATTCTTATACCAAAAAGAATATATGGCGATATGACTCCCTATCTTTTACTTTTCGGTATTGTAAAATTCTTCTATGAGTATAACATGTAGAGGTTTGAGGGTCGACCTTCTTTCCAAATACGACCCGAACCGAACCCGAACCAGTGACTCGCAAATATTTGGTCTGCGAATAATTCTCGCTGTTTTTTTTTCTGTTTTTAAGCGTTCAAAATGAATGAATACATTAATGACAATATTGTCCGTCGCTAGCCACTACTTTTTCCCATCTTTCAGGTAATTTACGGATTCCGTGTCGAAAGAATTCCTCATTTTTTGAGGCAAACCAACCAGATAGCCATTTTTCGATATCCTCGAGAGAAGTGAACCGATGTCCCATCAAATCGTTATTCATACAATCGAATAAGTAGTAATGAGAAGGGGCAATGTAGTTCGTTCCAATTAAATAGTTCTGCACAACTTTTGCGACATGTGGACGAGCGTTGTCATGTAGAAAAATTAACTTGTCTTGTCTATCGGTCCATTCTGGTCGTTTTTCGGTCAGAGCTCGCTTCAAGCGCATTAATTGTTGTCGATAGCGTTCCCTATTAATTGTTTCACCAGGTTTCAGAAGCTCATAATACACCACACCTTTCATATCCCACCAGATGCACAGCATTCTCTTCGAACAGTAAATATTTTATTTTGGTTGTGATGGACTTGGCTCACCTGACCTTACCTAAGCTTTTAATCGTTTAGGATTCTCGTAATAGATCCACTTTTCATCTCCAGTCACAATTCGGTGCAAAAATCCCTTTCTTTTATGTCTTTGAAGAAATAATTCAAAAGTGGTTTTCCTTCTTTCAACATCTCTTTCTTTCAATTCATGTGGCACCCAATGTGACATCTATTGAATCGTTCCAATTGCTTTTAGACGCTTGGAAACTGTTGTTCGATCAACTCCTTATGATTTTGCAAGATTTTCATGCGTTTGACATGAGTCCTCATCGAGTAACGTCGTCTATTGTTCATCTTCAAATTTTTTTGGACCGCGTGAACGCTCTTTCTCTTCAACATCAAAATTATCACTATTGAAGCGTCGAAACTAGTGTATGCATGTTGTTTCTGATAGAGCATGTTCACCATAAGCTTTTACAAGTAATCGATGAGCTTTAGCCGCACTCTTCTTTATTTTAAAGAAGTACAATAAAACTTCCCGCAGAAAAACCTTTCTTGGAACAAAATTAGACATTTTTAATGAAGGAAAAATTTATGTTCTGCTGAGAAACGTGTTATATTGTTTACTGAATTTTATTGACAGTAATCATAGCTGTAAAAAAATTTAGTTTTACTGACAGTAGCTAGCTATAATTTTATCTGACGTCATCTAAAAGTAAACAACGAGAACTCATTCACAGACCAAATATTCAAAAATGATAGTAAAAAGCTATTTTTGCCTCACAAAACTGCAATATTTACGTGTGTGTGCAAAGTATGTTGTGATTACAGTCAGTTCAGGCAAGATACATAGTTACTGACTTCATTTTATCATAGCCAGTGGCACTTTTCAGGCTGCTTGGCAATCTGTCTAGTACTTTAATGGCTTCTGTTTCAATAACAAGGAAGGTTTAACATTACTTCTAATGCGTTTGTCGGAGTGGACTTTCACGCCCCCGTAATTGCTTTGCAAGCTAATCTCTGTGATTTCTTCAATTTGCTTTGGACATTCTTTAGTGTGCAAATGTGGTTCCAGAGGAAGAGGCTTCCTGTTTAACATTTTTCTTCTAGACTTATCGGTTTTTAAAACTCGCTTAACAACAATCCGAACTTGGAATTTGAGTCACAAATTTAACCTTGATGATGGTTGATGGTTGCACCGACAACCGAAACTGTGGTCGGAAAAAATTAAAAATTCCTAAGATTTTTCCGGAAAAATTAGGAGTTCTTTGAACTCTGTTGACGTTACAGCCTGAGAATCGATTTCCAGCTCATTTTATTGTTTTGTCTTTGTTAGTTTTTCGATTACCTTCCATTGGAACAAAATTTGAAAATTTACTCCTTCTCAATTCGACTGGTTAGGGTCTAGCCTTTAACCCTTCATGGGTTGTAGGGCAGATTATTATTATTATTAATTCGACTGGTTAAAAACGCCGTCGTAGAGTCGTCCTGATTTCCGTCATATTTAAAACAAAAATTACCAGTGAGTAAGTTATTTGTTAGAAACCAGAATCTGAACTAAAGTTTTTCGGGTCGGGTCGGGTTTTGTTAGTTGAAGCCATCAAACCCGACCCGAAAAAAGAAAACGAAAACCCAACTCGACCCTACCCGTCAAATTGATTCGGGTTCGGGTCGGGGTTTTCTTTGAATTTCGGGCGGCCCGCACACCTCTAATAACATGGTAAGGCATTAGACGGTGTTTAATATAAAATTTACAGACTGTAATTTATATTCTCCTTCTATAAAACTTTTTCTCGATCTGTGAACTCATCTTGGCAATGAAATGATAAGTCGAAAATCTTCATTACGTTTATGAGTTTTTGAGAGACTTGCAAACACTCACCGAAATTTAGATCAACGTCATTGCATTTAACTTGATTGCACGGTCCTTGATTCAGTGCAGCGAACATTTACAGAAAACGTTATTATTTACACTCAAAACTGATTGAGGAACTTTAAAATTCACATCATATGGGAAAGTAAGAAATATTTCCACTTCTTTTCAATAAAACTAGAAACCGTTAATCATTTGGTTTAGGTGCATTTGGAAACCAGTAATTTATTTATTGTGTTGTAATTTAATTGAATAAAATTGGAGGACTAGTCGTTGAAATATACGATTTGCTAATAAGTTTATTATACTGCAGCTGCTTCAATTCAATATAATTTTTTGCTACGATTTATAGATGGAACAGACAACTTTCGTTGTGTGTACGCAAACCATCGAAGCAGAAAAAAATTTGCTTTGATGGTTTTGTTTAGAGAGTATTAAATAACTAAATATCACGTATTCCTATCTAATTTAAAATAAACAGCAAATTTTTTTTTAATTTAATTTTGGAAGCATGATCGAATCAAGAAAGTGCTGCAATGACCCCAGTACGAAAACCCACGAATGGTACCAACAATCTCGTAACATTTTTTTTGACACTCAAAAACCCAAGAAAATATTTCATTAAAACTCATTCTGCTGTATGCTTATATATTTCGTTTGTTTATATTATCCGAAACCGAAATCATCGTATGAATTTCAGGACGTTACTTTTCAATATACAGAAACTCTAATTTGACTAGATGTGTGCGGGTCGACCTTTTTTCCAAACCCGAACCAAAATGAAAATTCATACTCATTCCGAATAGAACCCGATGTAAAAAAAAATTAAAACCTGACCCGACACGAACCCGAACAGAACCAAACCCGACCCAAACCGAACCTATAGAAAATCAAGCCCAACCCGAAATCCAAATGAAAAGTCAAACCCGAGCCCGATCCAAAATGAAAAATCAAACCCGAACTCGATCTAATATAAAAAGCCCAACCCGAAATAAAGTGATAGAAAACAGTCGTTTCCGCGCAACTATCCAAGGAAAAGATGGTTTTTTATTGCTTCCTATTTACGGTTTTCTTTTAGAATGATCGGTATCCGAACTTGGAATACTAACGTCTGAGGCGCACCAAGTGTGACTAATTTTTTTCTGAAATTCAAATTATCAGATGAAACATAAATTCTAGGATCCTTTGTTTCCTTCCCGGTCATCATTTAAATCGTCACGCGAGCCTTCCAGTCGCCACCAAAAATCTGTCAAAAGTCCCAGATTAGCGATTTGGGACGGTCTTACGAAATATTCCCCGAAGATATTACGCCTCAGCTGAAGGTACTTGGGGCATTCACAAATTAAGTGTATACCCGTTTCCTCCCCCATTGGGTGGTTCCCGAAAGCCTCAACTTATACATAAGCTGATTCAACCCGCAATATCCAGTGATCGCTCCCACAACCCTTCCAATGCGACACCGGTCCACCACTAGCAAATCATTAGCCCATTTCTCGTCAGGTCTCGGGAAAAAGCGCTTCGTGTAAACGCCTCCGTCATATTCCTCCCAGCGCTTCGCGTGTCCTCGCCGCACCCAATCATTGCTTGCGTGCACAACGACTTGGGTATTGGCAGATAGGGTTCGGCTCCAATTGATATAGTCGTGGAGCCCATTCTTGCAAGTTCATCACACTTTCGTTTTCCTACACACCAGAGTGCCCAGGTACCCGAACCAGCGTGATCCGATTACATCGTTCAGATACTCCTTGCACTCTTTGAACAGCCTAGAGGTCACCACGGGCGATGCGAGTGCCCTGGTCACTTCCTTACTATCCTAAAGGATAAGGACGTCCTCTCCCTTCGCCCCAGTTGGCAATGCATCTCAAGCTCCTATTAGTAGGGCGAAAGCTTCTGCCTGGAGAACACTGGTGGTTGCACCTAAGTGGAACCAGTTACCCTGCAGAGCATTCGGAAAGTAAAGACAAACGATATTTTGAAAATTGTCATCGACGACTGTATTTTAGTAGTCGTCGACTACTGTTTGAAAGCTGTTTGTATTTAGAAACAATATAAATATTATTCAGAAAATGATGCATAATGTTCATTCTGGACTATTGAATTTTGAATACAGCGTATTTTAGAAGTACTACCAACATTCCTTTTGTGAATACCTTCCAGTGGAACAAAATTGAAGATTTACTCCTTCTCAATTCGACTGGTTAAAAAGTCGTCCTAGACGCATATGCCATGTTAGTTCAACGAGTCCATTTTGTTTAAAATAAAAGTCGAAACTAAAGTTGTACAAAGTCGATTTTATTACAAGATATTCCTTTATAATCTTCTGAATTAGAGGTGAGCGGGTTGCCCGAAATTCGAAAAAAAGGCCCGCCCGAACCCGACCCGACCCGAACCCGAACTACTTTTCACGGGTTTGGGTTTCGAGCTTTCGGGTCTAGAAAATTCCGGTCGGTCGGGTTTTAAAATTTCCGGTCGGGCGGGTTTCGGGTGCACTTTTTATCGGGTTTACGATTCGGGTTCGATAATAATGCTACAAAAAAATTTTTTGAAAATGATGCACCCTAGAATATTCAAATCACATCGACTACAAAACAATGATGTATTAGAAGTGAGCGGGTTACCCGAAATTCGAAAAAAAAGCCCGCCCGAACCCGACCCGACCCGAACCCGACCAGAACCCGACCAGAACCCGAACTACTTTTCACGGGTGTGGGTTTAGGGCTTCGGGTTTAGAAAATCCCGGTCGGTTGGGCTTCGGGTTTTAATTTCGGTCGGCCCGCACACCTCTGTTCTGAATGCACTTCTCGTGCGTTTGGAATATTACGAACGACTGCCTATTATTGAAAGCGCGAGAGGAATTTGAAAGTTACACATACAAACAAGAAAACAATTAGGCAGTTTAATTCATTTCCGAAGTAATTCGGTTCCATAAGTTTCAATCGTTCCAAACACCGAAACCTGAACTAAACTCGGGTCGGGTTTGGTTAGTTGAAGTCATCGAACCCGACCCGACCCGAAAAAAAGAAAACGAGAACCCGACCCGACCTGAAAAAAAACTCGACCCGTCAAATTGATTCGGGATCGCATACCTTTGAAGTTGACTTCCGGGAAAAAAAATGTCTTTTTCAATTCTCTTGTAAAAAACAGGGGAAATTACCAAATTAACGAAATGGTATCTTTACGCAATCCAGCAGTATGTTGCGATGGTATGTATATCCCGCAAGCTAGTCTTTTTTACAGCATGGTACAATAACAACTCTCACTTAATGCAAGCGAATGGAATAAGTGGTGACAAGACGTCTTGTCAATACTTTTCCTATTCGGTTGCATAACATATGAGTCGTTCCATGTCAAATCACACAAAATTAAAATCGACCATCTCACATTTCGATAGAAAGGTACTAAATCATTTCCACTTAGCGGAAATATGACGACTCATACGTTTTTGTGTTCGAAAATAAGTACACAGAAACATGACGAAGGTCTGAAAATGCTAAAAATGGATTTTTCGAAATATTTAAAAGTGAAAGTTGTCTGTACACTAAACCGAACCTCAGAAGATATATGTTGCTGGAACGTTTGACCACGTGTTTCATACAACGTTTTATGCAAAAATGATTAAGTTGCATAATTGAATTTCAAATATATTTTTTGTCACTCTCAAGTATGCCTTGCATAATAGTATTTTTCGTAAAAAGGAGAAATAGAATGTTTTTGACGAGTGCGAGGTCTACAGCCTGCAGCGAAGCCGAGTGCTGAAATCACACGAGTCAAAAATAGATATTTCTCCGAGTTTCGAATTCTAATTTTCATTCCGAGGGTTCGGAAAACACCTTTTTTCGTTTTTTCATAGGACAAAAAACCGCTGTTTCTCGTTCTAGGAATGAAAAATTATTTTCAAGTCGCATTATGAAGGGGCATCCGATGATCTCTAAGAGAGTATCTTCCCATTTTGCTAAAAATCGGTCATCATTGTTAGGGCAAATTGAAAAGGTGCACGTTTCATTGTGGGGAAACAATTTTTTATTTTTGTGTGATTTGTTATGGAATTACTACTCGATAAAACAGAATACTGTTTGATAGAATAAATACTGTTCGTAAAAAATGCCATTTCGTTAAATTATTGACTCCCCTCTTTTTTGTGCGTGTAGTACGAAAGAAGATTTCTGAGCTTTTTAATGAACAATAATAAATGGTGAAACCAGAATCTAAAAAACTTATATTCTGACTAGAATAGCTTCTAGCACCTTGTTAATTAGACGGTAATTTTTTCAGTACTCTCGTCAAAGAGGTGAAGTGGTTCAATTTACAATCATAAAAAAAATTGACATTTGCATTTCAAATAAAGAAGAAAGCCGATAAGCAGCACGACATGACATCAGAGATATTATGGAATGAAGGCTTGTGTGCCGCTCAAACATTCTATAACGCCCTTTTTTAAGTTCCAACTTTTCCGACAGAGCGTGTTTATGAACCGAACGCTTTATTCATTTTGCGTCGATCCGATTACGACAAGTATAAAGTTCCTTTTGTCTTTTCCCAAAGAATTTTTTTATTGGGGACGCGGCGCGGTGGGACTATGTGCCCCGGCCGTGTCGATTCGACGACTAACATGTCTGAGATATAAAATTAATATTTGTTTTAGACAAAAAATCTTTTTAATTCTTAGTTAATTCTAATAACATTCCAATTGATTGAAATATACTCCCCTCTAAACAGTTTAAAAATGACATTGAGACTTTGAAATGTGATGCGAAAAATGAAAGACAAAGAAATGGTTGTTATGTACTTCCATGTACTTTTTGTTTAATAAATCTCAATATTATCACACAGTTGTAAAGTTAATTTTAGATATAAAAATGTAAATTTTTGTTAGCAAAGCATCTTTATTAGCTGTGGCTAATAAATCGTTTATGTTTTATTAGTACATCCATTGACGGATTGACGTACATTTAGCTGTGTTAATTTCAGAATTTTTGATTACATATGGAAGTCTTTGTTGTTGAGAAGACTTGCGTGCGCGGATGAATTGATGCATAACAATATCAGCGTCAATCCAAACTGGAGAAAATAGTTCTAATTACTGCTCCTTTTTCTGAATTAGAACCGTGCGCCGATTGAATTATTCGAACATCGGCGACGCATTTATTTTAGTCGTTAGCCCTGAGAATTTAGTTTATCACATTTGAGTATACGCTCATATACGCTCGTGTACGTATATTGCCAATTATGAACAGGACAACAAAATTGCCATAAATCAAAAATCAAAACTCATCGAATTGGTTGCAAAAAGTGTCGTCTGGATTAATTTTTCGATTTAGTATGCGGTTGTCATAACAACACACGTTTCATTCTCATTCATTCGCATTTTTTCAGTGTAGCCTACGTCAACATTAATGAACCGGGTTATAACAGCGTCATTACAACCCTACTTTTAACAAGAAAGTCGACTATAATAGGCCGATTATTGCCCTATTATTAGTGCAATAATTGGCTTATTATAGGCTCGAATGTGATAAAAATGTTTTATTTTATATGCGACGATAAGTCTCACATTAAATGCTAATTTTTTAGATGGAAAATGAGAATTTATTGCATTATTCTCAGTATTTGTCCATCTAGAGGGATAAATTTCACTGTCTAGGGCGATAAATAACCAGCTAGACTAGAAATATTAAATTAAAAAAAAAATCGTGTGAGAATCGAACACAGAACGTCCAATTAACGATGCTAACCACTACATCACATGATCTTCGTAAATGCATGAATTTCGAATTATATTATCGCAGCTAATAACTAATAACTCTCATAAAATGTGTTTTCCATATGCGTGAATGGAATCTCACATGTATGTGTGTTTAAAGTAAAAAAAGCGGTCAAAATTGAACCCCGACAACTCATCTCAAAATAATTAGCGCTACCGTGCCTTAGCTCGCTCGGCCATCAGTACTTGTGTTTAATGTTCGACAAATCGTAGCTATTGAAATAAAATAATACACTTACACATTGTAGACACTAGAATAACCGTTCACGTGTATATTATATACACTTGAACAGTTATTACTCGCTTTCCACAATGTGTAAGTAATCTTATATTAACAGAGGCGGAAATTCGTAGTCGATTTTATATCGTCGGCGGATCAAAATGGCGCCCTCGCACAGCTCTATTCTCATAAATTATGCGTTTTATCGGTTCGACGTGTATATCTCCTACCTTAAGTGTTCTTGTATATAAATCATATAGCGTACGTTAATTGTATGCGATGCCCTGCCTAGTAACTTAATGTTTATTTTATGATGACTAGGACTTTTTTTTATGATGTAGAAAAAGAAAAAAATGATGAAAAAAAACCAAACCCTACACAGGCTTGAACTCGCGCCCTTCGGCGTATGACGATCAGACCCAGCGCGCTGAGCCACCGACTTACACAAACTTCGTACGTTATTTTATGTTTTCGTTCTGCGGTAATGCAAAATTATGTACAATTTACTCACATTCATTTGCAAGTATATAATTTTTGTAAATGTAGTTGTACACGAACGCTTCGATTGTACATTTTTGAATGTAATTAAATTTTAATGTTGAAATTGAATGGCATTCTGAAGTTGAAAACAATGCCAAGGGGAAACAAAATTGGGTGTTATGAAAATTGTTTTTCTATTCTTCAATTGTAAAAAAAATAAAAAAAATCTTACAGCCACCATGATTCGAACATAAAATGATGAAATAAAATATTCATACATCGATGCTCATACTGTCTGAGCCACCGAGACTTACGTAAATTCGTCAGTTCGTTGTCACTTCATCGCCTTTACCGATAAAATCTTATATATCATCATTTTATGTTCGAATCATTGCGGCTGCAAGATTTTTTTGCAATTGAAGAATAGAAAAACAATTTTCATAACACCCAATACATGTTTTTACATACATTTATTTGTTGTTGTCAAAGGCAACTTTATTTGTCGAATAAATGAAAAAGTTGATCGAATGAAACTGCAATCGCAAAATGATGATTTTGTTAATAATAATTTTGACATAATAGTTTTTTCTCGATTATACTCGATTGTAAAAAAGTAAAAAAAAAATTACAGACACCAGATTCGAACATAAAACGATGAAAAAAAAAAATGCTTAAACATAGGTGATCATACTCACTAAGCCACCGAGGCTTACAAAAGTTTATCAGTTCGTTGTCATTTTTTCACCTCCACCGATAAAATCTTATATGTTTCTAGCTACACACTCACATTACTATCTTGTATATAACCCACACTCTCGATTCGCTACGCTCATCTCGTTGATGCGTTATATACACGACAGTTATGATTCGTTTAAGTAGCCAGAAACATAATAGTTATTATGTACTGTTTCGCTTAGTCGTTACTACCATCTATCATTTACAATACAGTTAGTGAATTACAATTGAAGAATCACATTGGTGACGGGTTATATCGTCCAAGTTGACACCGCCCCTTCAAATATGACCCAATGTGTGTTATTAGCTCTCAGAAAGAAAATAAAAAATTTATTTGGGCGTCAAAAACACACAGAGGGTAATTAACCCCTAAAACTACACGAGAGATGAATTTCACTGGAAAATGAAGTCATTTCACATAGAAAAGTCACTGTGCGTTAATTGTATTCCTGTCACCCTCACATTAGGGGTCGTTTATAAAATATGTCACGCAAAAATCGTCGTTTTTGGGACCCCTCCCCCTTCTTCCATGTCACACTTGCGTCACATGAGCTCGAACCCCTGAGAAGAGGAAAACGCAAAAAAAAATTCACATTTGTTTGACAATTATCTCAAATAACGATTCAAAACTGTCGTCAATTGTGGCAAAATCAAGTTTTGTTCCAATTTATTCCACCTCTTTATAATAACCCCTTATGAACTGTGCCATTAAGGAAATCTAATGAACGTAAATGGCTATTTATAAACCCAATCAAAGCAATAAATTTCCAAGCAATTTATGTAATCTACTATCTTCCTACTTAATTGACTTTTTTCAAAAAATTCATCAATTTCGCTTAATTGTTCTCATATCCACTGCATAATGACTTCAACAATCGACTTAAAGAAATTGCACATCTGACTTGTTAAATGCAATTAATTTTATTATGATATTCAATAGTCATTGCTGTACCCGGCTATTAATCATTAGTATGCTTGTTTTGCCATTGATTGTATAACGATACGGTAAACTCACGATGGATATTTTTGTGAAGTGCAAGATGAAGATATCATTCATCAAGTCCCTTAGACCTGCGATTAAAATGCAAATTTTTTTTTTTATTTGAAGTCAATGTTACGTCTTAGTATTGCAACGGTTTTCGGAATTTACATAGTTATATAATTTGAACTTTATCAATATTACAAATTCATAACGTACAGATGAAGCGAGCTTTAATCAAATTATATGTTTTATAGGATGTCACGGGTCATGTGGTGTTGATAACGGGAGGCGGTGGAGGAGTCGGAGCAATTTTAGCTAAAAATTTCGCCAAATTAAACGCTCGTGTGGTCATATGGGACATAAATAAAGATGGTAGGTACACTTCGAACTATGAATTAGTCGTTAGAAAAAAATTTAAAAAAACAAATTCAACAAAAGGCCAATCAAAAAATTATTTTAAATTCTGTAAGTGAAAAACCGCGTAAAATGTGTTTTTGATTCTAAAGAAAAGTTTGGAAAGTCTAAAGAATTAACTATCACAAAAAAAGGACCTGCCAATGTTATAGTTTTATGTTTTTTCTTATTTCATACGCAAAAATTTGGCTCTCCGCACTCCAGACATCACGCAAAGCTAAATTTTTGGGGTGTGAAATCTGAAAGCGCAGAAAAATTATTACGTTGGGAGGGTTGGCATTTGTGACGCATTTTTTAAATCAAATGTGATAATATTTCAAAAGAATTCTTTGCGTTCCGAAGCTGTAAGCGTCACCCAAATCAGTTGTTTTGGAAGAAGGGACGAGGACTTGTGTCACATTTTGCTTTTAGAAAGGGTTTTTGTTGTGATATCACTTCTTTTGGATGTAGGGAAACTGTTTCTGACGAATTATATATAAAATTTTTTTCGAGCCGCCGCCGCCACTAAACCGAAACGCGGCGACTACTACTTCAATGGGCGAAAATGATCCCCTCAACTTACTCTACAACATATCATATGAGCACCCGCCTATTTTCCGCCATTTTGGCGGTCACCCCGATACATTACACACCCAACTCAACAGCTTTCCCTTCGACACCAAACCTCTATCTCGAGCACCCAACCTTGTCTCATACACAATGTGCTACCACACACTTTACACACACAAATACGTACATATGGCTAAAACCATTGTTTCCCACGCTACCTTTCCGATCTTGCATCTTTTTCACTAACCCACAACAATCATAACGAAATGAGACAGAACTACTGTTGACCACGCTTCAATAAAGTCAACAGGTAAAATGCATGTGTGTGAGTGATACGACAATATGCAATAATTGTTAGAGTAAAAGAGAAAGAAAATTGTTGCCGCGCTTTGAGCTATATGGGTGGGCTTTATATTTAATGGAAACTGGCGTAGGATGTTTTCATTGACTTTGGATTCTAGGGTGGAGCGTTTTTGACCTTTTATTTTTTTTTTATTTCCCCTGCAAGAAATAAGATGTAGAGGTTCCCACGATTCCGAAAATACCTTTGAAATATTTTAAAAGTCGAATTCGGACTCCCCGCCATCGCTCATTTTCTAAAGGTAATATCTCCGGAGCCACTGGACCGATTTTATTGAGTGAAAAGACACTTCGAGTTACAAAGTCAAAACTTAGCTATATATCGGTAATCTTAGGCAGCAATCACCTTTTTCCATTGAATAACAATGGTAAAAGCTGGTTAGTGCATAGAGGCGTGGTCCCGCAGTTTATGAAAAATTTTTTTCTTTATTCGGAGGGATTCTTTTGAAAAACAGCCTGCCGAAATCGGATGTATCTCCCAGCGGATTTTTTGATACTTTCCTGAATAGGTACTGATCCCTAGAAGCCAAAAATATTTTTTAAAAAATCATCGATGTTTGTGTGGCTATTGAGATGTGTTCAAAAACCAAAAACATGCACTTTTCTTACAGAAATTTCTCCGGCTAGAAGAAGCGTAACGGGTCGATTGGGGGCTCGTTGGAAAGGTAATTGCACGTTGTTTTGGGCCAAAAGGGTCTTGTTAGGCTTGAATTTCATCCGCAATGAGTTATGATCAGTTGAAAATAGGGGTAAAACTTTGATTATTTCGGCTAACTTCAAACCATTCCTGTGCATCCGTAAGGCGTCTAAAACATTGAAAAACTGTTTTACCTGGTGGCTACTGGTGCCAGCTTTCTAATAATACCAAACTTATATGGGTACTATCGCGCTGGGTCTGCTTTTAAGGTGTAAATATGACGCTAAGTTCTTCTACATCAAATTTTTATATAAGTCTACGCTATCTTAGCTTTGCCCCTACTTTCAACTGCTCATAACTCATTGTGGATGAATTTTAAGCCCAACAAGACTCTTTCGGCCCAAAGCTACGTGCAATTACCTTTCCAACGAGCCCCCACTCGACCTTGTACGCTTCTTCTAGCCGGAGAAATTTCTGTAAGAAAATTGCATGTTTTCGGTTTTTGAACACATCTCAATAGCCACACAAACATCGATGATTTTTTTAAAAAATATTTTTGGCTTCTAGGGATCAGTACCTATTCACGAAAGTATAAAAAAATCCGCTGGGAGATGCATCCGATTTCGACAGGCTGTTTTTCAAAAGAATCCCTCTCGTTGTTCGTATGTGGACTTGCGCTACGGGCGCATTGCTGCCGCGCGCCCATGATTACACAAAGGTCATCGTAACATTAGTGGGGAGGAAACCGAAATTTTCTTTCATTTGTCATTTCGTGATACGATGGTTGCACCGAAAGTTTTTAGAATGAGGCACTTCCGATGTTTTTAGATGAACATTTTCAAGTTAGTCGAAAAGTTTGACATTTTTCAGGAAGTTTGATACAATCTATTTGCAAAAATTTGGACCACCGACTCCACGACAGGCTTGAAAGGAGGGCAGTCTCAGGATTCCCATACGAAATGAAATTTTCGAGTTAGTCAAACTGTGGAGTTCCACGAAGCAAAGCAGTAAGTTATTTTGTGGGTCTCCTCTGATGAATACTAAATTCCAGCTTAGAAGTCGCTAGCGCTCTTAACGTAGTCTAGAACAGCATCGAAAATTTCAATCCACTTAGAAGTTTTCCGAGGTTCCACACCAAGTATAGCTGTACAAGCATGACAGGTTTGTGTAGGATTTCTTAAAAATGAATAAATTTTCACTAAAACAATACTTCATGGAATTGGTCAACTCAGAAAGTCATGATCAGACATAACCTTTTTGGAAATTCAAGAAAATAAAGGTGTTCTCTTACCAAGCCTTTCGTGGCGTGGGTGGGCAAAATTTTTTTCGAATAAGTTTTCTCAGACTTTCTAAAAAATGTCAAACTTTTCGACTGACATGAAGATATTTATCGAAAAACATCAGAAGAACTTTCGGTGCAACCCTCGTATCATGTTATTTGTGTAACAACGAAAGAAAGAGATAGTCACGCGAGCCTCCCTTTCCTGAGATCCATATATCTTTCATTTCATACAATGGGCAGGATTTTCCGTACTCTCTTACAAGCAAGGCCAAATACTTTAGAGAATTTTAGAGAATTTTTGGGAATTAATTCCCAAATATTAGGCCCTGCTTACAAGTCGAATAACCGCATTTTTAGTCACTTTCACAAGCTACATTTGACTAACAATGTTCTACGTTCTTGGATATTGTAAACCGTCTTTTTCCATACTTGAGCTGCCTGAAGACTGTATGCCAATCACACAACAGCTAATTGCGTGGTTGGGAAACAATTTTCAGGTATTTAAGAAAAAAGAATACTTAATATCCAGGAACAATTTCGTAGAACATTGTGGGTAGAAGGTCAAATGCAAGTTAAGAAGATTTATGTTCGACTTTATGTCACTTGTAAGGTAGAGCTAATTAACTTAAGAAATTATAGTACATACATCTACATGTCCCTGTAGTGCTCGTTAAAAGTTTAAATTTGTTTAATTATTTTAATTATTACAGAAATAACATTTAAGTGATACCTCGACCTTTAATCTTCATAACATTCACTTTATTTTCTCAATTTTCTAAAAAAACATAAATTACACATTTTTGTTAATTATTATACATTAAAGTCATTACGAAATAAAATCACGCCATACATTAAAAAAAAAGAGTAGTCCAGTCGATTCGTACTCATGCGAAGTACAAATGAGTCTATAGTGTTTGTCATCACGTTTGTAATACTGAGAGATTCGACCCAGGAGTTACTAAGTTGTTGTTGTTTATGCATTGTAATTACATGTGTCAAAGGTCTTGCAATTTTTCGTGAGTTGATACACCAAGTAGTTATGAGATAATGTCAATTGGACGATACGTAGTTGAGCGACAACTGTGGCCTAACTGGAGTGTTGAAATGTTTTTAAGATAAGAAGAAACGCGTGGAATGAAGTCGGTAATGTTCCTTCATTGTGCGCTAACGTTTATGGGAATTGAGATTCACATGGCTAAGTGGCGTCATTCGACCACATGAATGTCATGTTTTAAAACGGGTCTTTTTCAGGAATCGTTTTCGTACAGATAACCTTGGGTTTCGTCAGACCTAAGGTCGGCCGAGGACCTAAACAAAACTTTTTCGATATGTTGTTAAGAAGATTGAGGAGAACATTTTTGTCAATGGAACCATAGGTCCCGACCACGGTGCGGCTGAGAAAATTTTTTTTGAAACCACAGAGCAATTTTCTGCTTAGAATAATGTTGTATATCGATAAAAAATATGAAAAAGCCAATTTGCAAGAATTTATTTGCATCGTTTTCTGCTGAACTTTGAAAATGTATGGGGAAAAGTTGTTTTTCCAAAAAGTACTCGATAAAAGATTTTGATTTTGAGCCAGAACAAAATATTTTTGTTTTAGCCCTAAAAACGATTTTCCGCACAGAAATCCCATGTGCCCTAACTTTTCAAAAAAAAAAACTTGTTCAGCCCCACCGTGTGAAGCTCACGGAACTTAAGGCTCACAATTTTGAATCACCCAATTTTATTTTTTATTCATCGATTTAAATACAACGAGAGTTTGACACATCAGGAATCTTATTGAATTTGTACGGGTCTGCCGTAGCTCAGTGTGTCTGTAAAAGGTTCAGCTAAGTTATGTTTTTATGCACAAAGGTAAACAACCTCACTGTCGATTTGTTTGTTTAAATTACCATCAATAAATTACACCTGATAGTAAATACCCTCATAATCAACAGAACAAATAGAAATAAATTTTTGTAACAAGCTTAATTATTTCAAAATATTTAGGGTGGAGCATTTAACAACTTTCGATTTCGACTTATATAGTGACAAAAATGAATTACTCAAGAAGTGAGAAAAACGTGATATTTTCTTTGCATTGCACACTTCAAAACTTAACGCAGTAGAAAACAAAGTTGAATTCTGAATACAAAATTCTATTTTCTCAGAAACATGGATTATTGACGAAAAGTTATTCGGTTGATATTTTATTATTTTTCGTTACACTTTCACTACCATCGAACATTTATCATAGGACCACACACCAGAGATTATAGGTCGTTTACCTGTTTGAGTAAACATATTTATGTAAACGCTTTATTAATATTTTCGAAAAGTAAAAAAAAATCATAAGTAAATCTTTCCAAATTAATAAATTAAATAAATGAATACCTAAATAGGAGAAAGATAAAATCCAAATTTGGATGGTAGAAACTAAAGCTTTTGTAGCCTAAAAAGCATCTTGCTCAACATGCATTTCGTTAGTTGATTTTTTACATAGAAAAATAGATACTTTCATTTTGAATCAAATATTAGAACGTTTTTTCTGGTAATTTTTTCAGTTATACTGACATTTACTTTTCAGTTTGAGCACAAGGCTTGAGGAATTGTTTTAAAAACGATATATTGATCGACAGCAACATTAGCTTTCAATTATCATCCTCTCTCCTCAGCGTTTGTTCGAAATCAAGTTGTTTTTATGTTACTAAATGAATGCTCTTGCTGATATGCTTGCATTTGCATGCATTTGTATGCATTTCGTAATAATTGTTAAGTGTGATTAATAGTAAGTATAATGAGCACGAATTAAACTCATCAATATTTGTGAAAATTCGTAAAAATTTACTTCCGCACCTTCAAGCAAAATTGCTGAATTTCAGCGAATTATTTAGTTTAGATTTAGAAATGAACGCAGATAGTGGAGATGGTGTATAAATAGAATTTTCGACATTACACATTATCAGAATTTCTCTTAGAAACATTCGTTTTGCTGACGGAAGTGTTGGAAAAATTTAAGTTTTTGGAATATATTGCGTTTGCATTGTGTTACATTGTTTGCTAGATAACGAGACTAAATTTCCCTCTGCACTCTCTCAATGTTATTCCGTCGTACATTGTTTGACATATATAAAGAAAAAATTCCTCTCTGCATTCTCTCAATTTTATTGCGTCGTACATTGTTCGACAGATATTGAAATAAACTTCCCTCTGCACTCTCTCAATTTTATTGCGTCGTACATTTATTGACAAATAATGAGAATAAGTCGATTACAGCGCTATCTCAATCTGAGAGGAATCAAAGTCGCGCAATTTTTGCGCAATTCTTAATCGCAAAAATAATTTTCTCAAAATTCCAATTTTAAACTGCAATCGCAATAATTGAACTTTCACTGTCAACAATTCAGAAATTACACAAAATCATGGGAACATCACCTAACAGTTGACTACTCCCAACCTAGTTCGATTGTGGTAATCCAAGATTTTGCTGGGCGGTAGGCTCCCCCGATCGTGTTACAGGATAGGATAGTCCTAGCTCTGAGGTGCGTAACCCATTCGAAAAGAAAATGCTCTGACATTTCTTCTTCGCCACAGTTTGGGCATGTTTAATTATGTATGAAGATATGTTGAGAGAGAAGACAATGCCCTGTTAGAATTTCAATTACTTTTCTTTCTTCCCAAAACACCATTTATTGGTATGAATAGTACAATTTGCCAATTTACTACAGTTAGTAAAGTTACTACAGTTGAGTTTATTTGTTTGTTTATTGGACCCGTACGAAGTACAAAGGTCCTATACGTTTACTACAAACAATTTTATTGTAACATGGGGTAGGTCGAGGTGGGAGTTGGGGGGATGCATCTATTATCGTCTGAATATGACGAATCAGCAATAAAAAAAATGTCCGTCCGTCCGTCTGTCCGTCTCCACTTTTGTTTTCAAACGGCTCAACCAATCAGACTAAACTTTTTTTCCCTGAAAGGTACATGCCTCCCATGATTCAAGTTCGAAGATGAGCAAAATCGATGAAGTGGTTCCGGAGATATGGTCGAGGAAGTGACCAAAAGCATGGTTTTTCAAAGGCCGGTGAAGCTTTTCGCAAATATCTCAGCAAGTATAGCACGGAAATTCCTCATTTAGGTTTCAAATGAAAGCATTTGATGTCTCAAAACTGTGAAACTGTGAGAATCGGTGCAGGGGTCTGGGCACTGGGACTAATGGAATGGACGAAATTGATATTCTTGGCCATATACGAAAACAGTTTTTCGTCTATATTTCCTTAACTATGCAATATGGAGATTTACTGTCCAAGGCAAAATTGTAGAGAATTGAATTTAAGTGAACACGTGTTTCAGGGTTTTGGTGAAATATGGCCCAATCTTGGTATATGGCCAATTCCATAATTGGGCAGGATGACCCGGATCTCGAGAACTGTGAAAGTCAGAAAGTTGGTCCCAAAGGCAAAGTTGTAGAGAATCATGGGCGCGCGGTAGCAATGCGCCCGTGACGCAAGTCCCCACGAGCAAAAAATTCAGAAAATTTTTTTTCGTAGACTTCGGAACCATATATACAGCTAAGTTTTGACTTCCCCCCCTTGCGACGTACCCCCCGGAAAATATTTTTCCTGGATTCTACGGAAAATTCTAAGGCGAAATGTCTTTTCACTCAATCAAATCGGTCCAGTGGATCCGGAGATATGACCTTTAGAAAATCGTCATTTTCCATACAAAATGTGCACTTTCATAGAAACCAAAGTTAATGGAAATATCCTACGTTAGTTAGTTAGTTAGT
>CM055403.1:48108974-48176322 GCA_029228625.1 Pseudolycoriella hygida | reverse complement strand
TGTGAAAGCTGAAAGAACAGAAAAACTATAACATTGGGGGGTCCGGCCTTTGTGACGCATTTTTTTAATCAAAAATGAAAACATTCCAAAAGAATTTTTGCGTTTCAAAGCTTTAAGCGTCACCCCAAATTGATATCAGTTGTTTTGGAAGGAGGAAGAAGGACTTGCGTCACATTTCCCTTTTAAAAGGGTTTTTGTTGTGATTAAATATAAGCTCACACGTGTTTCAGGGTTTTGGTGAAATATGGCCCAATCTTGGTATATGGCCAATTCCATAATTGGGCAGGATGACCCGGACCTCCAGAAATGTGAGAGTTAGAAAGTTGGTTCCAAAGGCGAAGTTATAGAGAATTAAATTTAAGCGAACACGTGTTTCAGGGTTTCGGGGAAATATGGTCCAATCCTGGTATATGGCCTCTTCCATAATTGGGCAGGATGACCCGAATCTCCAGTACTATGAGAGGTAGAAAGTTGCTTCCAAAGACAAAGTTGTAGAGAATAAAATTTTAGAGAACACGTGTCCCAGGGTTTTAGGGAAAAACGACTTAGTCCTTGGATATAAGCTTTTCTTGATTTGAATGGTCTGAAACGTACTTCGGTAGGGCCTGTGACATTACCTTGAGTAATTTCTATGGATCTTTGAAATTCTTACAGTTATAAAAGAACATAAAACGTTGTACTGTTTGCTTATTTCTATATTTAGGTACGTTCGAGTCACTTTGCCTCATCTATTCTGTTTGTCTCTATTCTGATACGTACGGGTCTTTGGTTATGTTTTGGGAAATTATATTTGACCGATAAAACAATTGAACTTTACCGATAAAAAATAATAAATGATCGATAACTTTTTACCGATACCTTCATTTCAGTCACTTTTCTTGGGAATTTTTCCTTTTACAGAATGTTATGGGGTATTTTGAACACTACCTCAGATATTCGCGCTTTAATTCTCCTTTAAAAATATGTATAAAAATTTATCGGCAAATAATTATCGGTCATTTATTATTTTTTATCGGTAAAGTTGAATTGTTTTATCGGTCGTTTATTACCATCCTTATGTTTTAATTATGATTTTATTTAAGGCAACTAGGACTATACAAAAATCTCTCATTGCTTTATCAATAATCAATAATACAAACAAGGAAATAATAAAATATGAAAAGAAAATGAAAAATGTTACAATATACTTTTTTTTTGTGTGGCCTTAGAATATTCGGACTTCGAATAATACAAACTTCAAAGGGAAACTTGCAATATTCAAGCCATGTGTTTAAATAATGTTTGTTGAGAACTCAAGCTAAAGTTGTACAGAAATGTAAGATGGGAACTTAAAATGATACAATATTTGTTAGTGTGCCTTAGATTATGCGGACTTTGAATAACACAAACTCCAGACTTCGGAAACGCCTGTGGAATTTGTGTCACTCCGAGCCGTGCGTTTAACTGTGTTTATTCAGAACTCCAAACTAAACGTCTTCTCTCAATTTTTTCTTCAGAGCCGCCTTGAATCTAATAAAGTTGTTCATGTATTTTATATCTGGTGGAAGTTCATTGAATAGGAAGGTGCCCTTGAACATCATGTTTCTGATTCCAAAGTTCGTTGAGGTGATCGGTTGCCTAATTAGGCTTCGACTACTTGTGGGGTAATCGTGCACATCAGAACTGTGGGTTAGTTTGAAGGAATTTTCGATCAACCCGTGTTTGATTTTGTAGGTGAACAGTATGAGGTTGAAATTAATGACGAGCCGTAAGGGAAAATGTTTCCTTGGTATAGGTTCGAGGTATGCGTACGGTAGCTTTTTCTAAATATTAGCCTGAGTATCCGATTGGTTATAACGGTTATGTCATTAAGCAGGTATCAAGATTCATGTAGGAAATATGTGAATGACCGAATGCGAAATAAAGGTTGATGAGCGTTTTTTCACTGACTGAGTTCCTGATTATCCTCATGACACCACATAACTGACTCAATTTAGTTTTGACAAATTGTATATGGTAACTCCAGGAGAGCTTAGAGTCAATTATGAGGCCCAGATAGGTGTATTTGTTCACTTGTTTAATAATCTGTCCATGTTGCCGTTGCCGAATGACATAAATTCCGTTTTCCCGAAGTTCATTACAAGGAAGTTTGATCGGAGGTAGTTTAGTATCAGAGTTAAGTAATACTCCATTGAAATTTTTTAATCTTCTAAACTGGATTTTGCGTACTTTACTGCAGCATCGTCCGCAAACAGCTGAAGCTTACCAATTAAAGTAAACGAGAAGATGTCGTTGATGTAAATCAAAAATAACAAAGGCCCTGGTCTAGAACCTTGCGGGACCCCACATTTGACTTCACCCGTTTGGCTTTTTACTTTTCCAATTTCAACGTATTGCTTTCTTCCTTCAAGATAGCTTTCAAGTAGGGAGGCGGCGAATGGCGAGAGGTTTGTAAGGCTCTCACTTTCATGATGAGCCTCTTGTGACATACATAGTCGAAAGCTTTCTTAAGATCTATGAAGAGACAGCTTACTTTCATTCCCTTGTCTTTATGACGGAACATGAAGTCCATTAGGTTAGCTTCTGCAGCAAGTGGGTTTGAATTTTTCAGGAAGCCGTATTGAAATTGGTCAAAGAAATCCATTCGTTCTAGGTGAGATACCAGTTGTTCATCAAGTACCCTTTCGATTATTTTGGACGGCGTTGGCAGAATTGAGATAGGCCGGTAATTACAGGACCGACCTGAGGCCCACTTCAGCCCTAAGCACAGGCACCGGGTCCAAATTCGTTTTTGAATATAATTCGGTACTCGGTTATCTCATAAACAGAAAAAGAATCAACAAAATCGGATAGGATTTGTCCGATTTATGTAAACAAACACGTTTGGCCCTAGTAGAAACTCTGTTTTAGGGTCCTGGCTCACACCAAGGGTTTCTAATCAAAAAGTTTTCTTCCATAAAATGTGAGACATTCCTAGACCCTCGAAAGAGATTTACTGGAGATATATATACAAAAAACACGTAGGGTCCTAGCAGAGACTCGCTTTTAATGCCCTAGCTAAACCCTAGGGCTCAAAATCAAAAAAGTTTCTTCCATGCCATGACCTTTCAAAGAATTTTTGTTTTTTTAAATCGGAAAAGATTTATTCAAGTTATGAGCAAAATACCAAAAACCACTTAAACGGCCCTAGCTCGGCGGCCCTTGGGCCGACAGTTCCTAGATTCAATCCCACAAAAGGTTTTTCGATAACCTTTCATGAAAAAAAATGTTTTTCAAAATCGGTTGAGTTTTACTCAAGTTATCGCAGTGACAGACGGACGGACAGGGTCGAAATTGGGGTGGTTACAAACGTCGTGGTATACGCATAAAACCTACGTGTCAAAAATATCAGACGAAATAGGTACCGTATAGCGGACGGTAGTGATGGGCTAGTTACGCAAGTCTCCCATACGACCAAAATATTCAGAAAATTTTTTCGTACTACATTTCGACCTTGTCTGCTTGCGTCGTACCCCCCTGAGCCCTAGTTTTAATTTTTCTACACTTTCAGCTTTTATACGCAAAAATTTAACTTCCTGTACAAGTATTCTACATATCCAATAAAGTCAAAATTTTGGGGTGTGAAAGCTGAAAGAACAGAAAAACTATAACACCGGACACCCCACGGCATTAAAGCCAGTGTAGCCTAGTCGGTAGTGCATTGGCTTCAAACACCAGATGTGTCGATTTCTAATAACACATCGCCATTGTGACACACATGACGATCATGTTACTAACGCCATCTATTAGAAAAAGCACACAAGAGTTTCGTGTATCAAAATTTCGGAAAAAAATTGAATCTCGATATCAAAATGTGGTCAATGCACAACAGGCCCATTAGAGGCTTAGGCAAGGCTGGCAGCGCTCGTATGAGCGCTCAAGGTCAAAAATATGAGCGGCGCTCATGAGTGCCGCTCTTTACGCTCGCGCTCAAATCTTCCTGACTGAAAAACCCAAAATCAGCTTCAAACAACACCGCACAGAATGTTCTTCATGTTTACATCATTTCTTCTTGGACCCTTACGAAGCACAAGGTCCAATACGTAGAAATCGGTTAATTGTGTGGGTACTTGGATCCACGGAATGGACAAAATTCAGTTCATCGGCCATATACGGTAGAAAATGGATTTACGTCAATATTTTGTTAAGTACAAAATCTAGAAACTTACTTTGACGTCTTTTAGGGTCTTGCGCATGAATGACCTAACGATGCTTTTGGATTTGGGAGGGATAACTCACTGCTCTAGAATTATAATATTAAAAACTTGCTTCCAAGGGCAAAGTATGAGTATGAGTATGAGTGTCTATCCCATTTCAGCTTTCATAGAATTTCGTCTGGTTAAATTTTCATAAATTCTTGACAGAAATGGGTGAATAAATATACGAACTGAAAAAAAAATGTCTTTATGAATGACATGAACAATGCGAATGAACAATGTCAAAGGGGTCGTTCATACATTACGTAACACAACAGGGGTAAGGGGGCATGAGGTAAACCTGACAGATCTAACAACTTTGGGTCAAATTTTACCCTTTTCTCGTGACTGGGGGAGGGGGTCTGCAAATCTTTATTTTTGCGTAACTCAATTTATGAATGGCTTTGAACCCAAAATCAAATCACAACTATACGTTTTGAAGATAATATCGCCTACGACATATGCATAGAAGTTTTTTATGTAAAAGAGTGATGCGTTAATAGTGAGCCTAGCAAAGTACACCGAGCACAGAGGCATTTAAAGTTCGACGATTCTACTCGTCATTATGCTTTAATGCATCTGTGTTGAATCTGCTTTGTGTCTGTGTGTATTTGTATATTCATCTATATGTTACAAAGATATTGTCTACAAGATGTATTTGAGCGCGAGCGCAAGCGCCAAATCTGAGCGGCGCTCGCGTCAGCGCTCTAATTTTGAAGGTGTTTTTGAAGCTTATTTTGGGTTTTTCAGTCAGGAAGGTTTGAGCGCAAGCGTAAAGAGCGGCGCTCATTTTTGACCTTGAGCGCGAGCGCGAGCGCCTTGCCTAAGCTCAGAGCGCTGCTCGTCAAGAGCGGCGCTCATGCCTGCCTTGGGTTTAGGTGCAGAGTATTCCTCTGTTTGCAGGGGAGTTCCTCGCCCACTTACACCAACCAACCCAAGGCATTTGTGACGCATTTTTTTAATCGACTGTGAAACTATTTTTTTTTTAAAAAAAATTTTTGTAACAAATAAGTATCTACTATAATTTTTTGTTATTGTTTTGCATTTCGAAGCTTTAAGCGTCACCAAATCAATATCAGTTGTTTGAAGAGAGGAGACGTCACATTTCCATTTGTTGTGATTTACATAAAGAGGGATGAATCTATCAAGCGAAATTCGATAGAAAGGAAGATTTTCGAATAAATTGGTAGAAAATCATTTGTCGGATGCGTCAAAGTCCATAAACGGCTATAAAATTGTAGTTTTGAGCTGAATTTCAATAAAAATTCAAACTTTTATCAAAATTGATGAAGGTGGGGCTGGAACTTGACTACTACTGCTCTTATGTCTGATTCGTTGGTCACGTAATATTCTTACAAGTACTTTGTCAAGTTATATCTTTTGGTAAAAATTTCAAATGCCCAGAAATAAAAAAGTTTGCACGTGTGGAATTGTAAACATTTTGTAACAATTGCTGCGATAATTCACACTTTGTAGTCAGTCACACAAATGGTAAACAAAAAACTATCCCAAAAGAAACTTGATATTTGATCTTTTCAATGTCACAGTCGTTTCGTTTGAAAATTATTCATTCATGTAGCAAAGCGTAATAATTTGGGCTTCAAATACATTTGCATAACATTTTATTCATTGTCAATAACGAACTTGCGGGAATTTATGTTTAAAATTGAAATTTTTCGCCAATCATGGCACTGTATGTAACATTGCATTACAGGCGAATTCAACTTTTTTGATGATCATTTTATTAATTAATCAATGGAATAGCAACGTGTAACAAAAAATAATTATTTCAAAAATGTATTTACAGCCATAAAAACGACAGTTGATCTACTAGCCAGACATGGTCTCGAATGTAAGTCGTATGTTGTAGACATATCGAATCGGGAGCAGGTCAATGAAACTGCCCACCGTGTGAAAGAGGAAGTCGGCAACGTAGATATTCTCATCAACAATGCGGGTATCGTAGCTTGCAAACCATTGTGGGAACTACCAGAAAAAGCTATTGAGGCAACATACTCAGTTAACATCCTCTCTCATTACTGGGTTAGTTTAGATCCCTCACCATTATTGACTTAATGCAATGTGTCTATTGATTTCAGACGGTAAAAGCTTTCCTGCCAAGCATGATGGAAATAAATCGCGGTCACATTGTAACAGTTGGATCGGTTGCTGGACTTTTGGGAACTTATGGATGCACCGATTATAGTGGAACGAAATTTGCTTGTGCCGGCTTTCACGAAAGTCTTTACACGGAATTGAGAACTCATGGATATGACAATATTCATCTGACCTTGGTGTGTCCATATTACATCAACACTGGCATGTTTTCAGGAGTAAAGCCACGACTTATGCCAATGTTGGAGCCAGATTATGTGGCTGATCAAATAACATCATCAGTTCAAAAGAATGAAGTTAATTGTACGCTTCCTGGTAGCGTTAGGATGCTACTTCCACTGAAATGGTAAGCTTTAAAAATTGGGGCTCATTACAGCTGACCCAATGTATCATTATTATTACAAGTGTGCGATTACTCAACCGTTGAAAAGGTATCGCAATTTCGTTTACTGGGAATAATAATTGTACATAAAAATCGGGCTTCCATAGTTGTTCGAGGGGATTTCACAACCGAACCGCTACGGACTTGGAAGCCCGATAAAAACACAAGTTACTGGGCGTCTACTACAGAATCTGTCAATATTTCCTATTTTCTTTATTATTTGTCAGTTTGCTGCCAGCAAAAATGTGTTGGGAGCTGATGGCGCGTGTGATGAAAGGACCAACTTCCATGAGGATGTTCAAGGGACGCGGACGTGTGGCAGCTGGTTAAGTCTCTATATTTTGTTCGGTGCGTTATTTTATGCTTTACCGTTGGTAACGATCAAAATGATGCTAAACGAATAAAGAAATATCGAAATTTAAGGCGACAACTTTCCCACGAACTTTAAACTATTTGAAGATATGCGAAAATTGTAATTGAAATTGAAATTAATACAAATTCTAGTATTTAATAGCGGAACAAATTAACAGAGCCGTCAAATAAAAGTATTTTTTAAGAAAAAACGTGTAATTTTGCTTATTCCATGCAGCAATGAACCATTTAATGTCTATCTGGAAGAAATGGCGCCCCTACAAAATTCGGAGGCGACAAAATCCCAGGAGGAGCGTCTGGATTTTGTACTCTCCGGATTTTCTAGCCTCCGGACTTTTAGTGGTACTAACTGTAGAATTGCGATACATACGCCGAACGTATTTACACACATATTACACATATTACATTGATATTGGTTCGAAATTCAATTGAATTTCACTTCTACTGCTTCTACTTCACTCATAATATTTCTTGACATTTGTCTTTTGACTTCTTGTATTTCTATTTCCAATCGTTTGGGGCTCGACCCCGCGTCTTCGGTAACCTTAGATGCGCCATGCTGGCGACCTTAAGTTTATGGAGTTCTGCCCCAAACTACGACAGGGGCTCTGCCCTTTAGATCCCGCATCGCGCACATTTCACCCTTCCCCCCATTATATTCACAGCCTGCGGCGCAGCAGTACCATGTGATTCGTACAAGGAAACTGCAGCTGATGAGAAAAATACAACTTCGTTCATATTTCGCTGGCGAAATAAGTTCAAGATTTTGACATCTCCTGATTTTGACGTCTCCGGATTTTTTGCCTCCAAATTTTGTAGCGACAGCGACACACAGGAAGAGATATTTTTTGTACGCTTAAAAAACCTGGTACAGCTCACCACACAGAGTTCAGACTTAACGTTCTGTCAGGGAGAGAAGGAACAAAAACTGGCAGCAAAGCAGCCTGCACCCTGTAATATGGTCCAGTTTTGTATCTGGGACTCGTAAGACTACCGTCATTAAGAAAGAAGCTTAGAGAAAATCACCGGACATTTTCAACGAAATTCGCCGAAATTAGCGAGTAAATTAAACAAAAGATTATCTGCGATTATTTTGTTCAATTTTGTCGCTAATTGGATTTTGTTCGTGGAGCCGTATGAAAGCCTAGCCTGATCGCACCTACCATCGCCAAGCTCCAAGGCAATAAACCTTATCACAAAAGAACGTCTGCTTACACCCGCTCGAGAATGAAGTAGAAAGACCTTCACAAAGTTTTTCTTACATAACGGGGCATGGAGATCCCTGAAGAACTATAGTATTTTGTTTTTTTGGTGAAAATAATAAATTCCAACGCTTCGCTCGAGTTAGAATTCAATTTTCACCCCAAGCGTAACACAATATTTTTTGTGTTTGCGCGTGAGAAAACGAGTGAAAAATGTTCATTCAGTGTAACGTAGGAGCGGTGAGAAAATAACTACTTTCTCACTTGGGCTGGGGTGAGAAAGTAGCTACTTTCTCATCGGCAGGAATATGTAACTCTCTCACCGCTTTTTCGAGGACACCGCAAGCATGAAAAAGTAACATGTTGATCCGCATTGCCTTTTATAACTCAACAAAGCAAATGCCAACCTTATGTGGAAAGAGAAAACTATAGGGAAGCCGAGAGACAGAAGGAAGACAATTGTCTTTGTTAAATACCAAAGAGCGTAATTAGGCGCAACCCCCTGAACAAAAATTTATCAGATAAGAGCAAATGTTACCGTTGTGTAATATTTCAAACAGCCAAAGTTCGGTGATACGGAAGTACATTTTTCACGAATTATACAAATTATGTAACAGGAAATTTTGTAAATGGAAGAATTTTAATTTAGTATGTTAATGCGTTAACTTGATCTGAATTGGATGGATGTTTGTTGCAAATTTGTTTTGTAAAATTTTCTCTGGTTGAAGTTAGATGTTTGGTAACATAGTTAATGTTGCTGAGATTGGTGTATTGTTGTATCGTTGCACCTGTTGCTGTTCGGAACAGCGGCTGTTAAGTACCTCGGAGTGATTTTTGATCACAAACTGACATGGGTCGTGCACCTAGAGGAAAAACTTAACAAATGCATTCGTATCTTCCGGCTGTGCGTGTAGAAATGTTGTGTGTGGCTTAGAGTGGAAAATGAAACCGCTCAGAAAAGATTAGATAAACTTCAGCGACTGGCTTGTCTCTGTATAGCAGGGGTGAAAAGTTCAACCGCGACAACGGCTTTAGAAGCGCTTTTAGCTATTCCGACTTTAGACCCCTTCGTGAAATCTGTCGAATTTAACGCTTATTTTAGCATACGGTGCAACGTATGGTGGTCTCCCCTTTTTGGGGGGGGGGGTGCCATCACTGAAATCATTCGGGAAGAACGGCTGCTTATGTCTAATCAGATTAGAGCAGAGTTCAACTTTGATGATGACTTTGAATGTGTGACGATCGGCTTAGCGAAAGAAACGCTTTCCCTCCAACCGAAGACATTGTGTGCTTCACGGATGGTTCTAAGGGGGCGATTCTCTCAAAAGTCGGGACGTTTCTTGGAACTTAGAAAGAAGCTTTTCTACCGGTCGGTACGCATCAATTCAACAGACGGAACTCTTCGCTATTTTGAAGCTATGCGCTGATGAACTAATCGGTAAGACTTCCGGCAAAAATATCTAAATTTGCATAGACAGTCAGTCCGTCATTTAAGCGGCTGGTTCCCCCTGGATCAAGTCTAAAACTACCCTCAACTGCAAAGAAAATTTTGATGAACTCGGCAGAACTAACTCCATTTTTTTAAAAAATAACAAACTCCATTACGGTTTTCTGGGTTCCTGGTCATATGATGGGTATCCCAGGAAACGAAATAGCAGACTCTCTTGTACGGCATGGAGCTGCGTGCGATTTCGTTAGTCCAGAGCCCATGTTCGGAATCTCTATCTCGACGAGGAAGGCGTTGGTCGAAGAATCGAAAGTTAAAAGAAATCGACATAAACACCGTCCAGAACTTGATTCACAACGTACTACGCACAAAAAATCGAAGACAACGGCCCGTTGAGTGCACTTTTAATGTATTTTTCATTCCTAGGACGGAAAACAGCAGTTTCTGAACCATCGGAATGAAAAAAAATTGTACGAAACTCGGAAAAATATACGTTTTTGACTAGTGTGATTCTAGCGGGCTGCAAACCTCACTCTCGTCAAAAAACATTATATATTCCCTAGTTACGTTAATAACTATTTATACTATTCAGATATAGCATGAAGAGGATTTTTGAAAAACGATTATTTGTTTTCAAATGGCCTGCATGTGAATTTTTTCCCAGGACTTATGATACTTACAGATGTTATGTTTCTAATTTGTTGTAATATACTTTATCACATATAAGCCAATTATTGCACTAATAATGGGGCTATAATTGGCCTATTATAGTCGACTTTCTTGTTAAAAGTAGGGCTGTAATGACGCTATTATAACCCGGTTTTTTAATGATGATGTAGGCTACACTGAAACAATGCGAAGGAATGAGAATGAAACGTGTGTTGTTATGACAACCGCATACTCAATCAATCAATCAATCTACACGACATTTTTTTGCAACAAATTCGATGATTTTTGATTTATGTTAATGTTGTTGTCATGTTTTGTGCATAATTGGCAATTATAGGCTCAAATGTGATAAACTATCGTATAATACAAGGGGAACAATCGCGCAATTATAGTCTCTGTGGGTGAAAATTCTCGGGGCTAACGCCCCATGAAATTTCACCCCACCTCGACTATAATTACGCAATTATTCTCCTTGTATTATAACATACTATTTCGGTTTTGACAGCAAGCAACTCGTTTTGTATTTTTATATTTTATATTCTATTTTTTCCATTTTATATTCTTTTTCTTTAACCAGTAAACAAAGAAAAACGGGGGTAATAAGTACAAAGGATCATCGATCCAGGTGCTTGTTCAGCCTCCACTGGACGCTCCCAAAACTCTAATCTAATCGATCCACTAAAAAAGTGGCCGACATTATTCAAGGGGATAACAAGGGAAATTTTTACTTTTTCCCTTGGCTCCTCTATATTTCTCCACTCTACTCAACGACAACGAAATTTAAAACAAATCGCTTTGCACATTACACGATTCCACCTTTTTAAAAAATGTTTTTATTCACCACAATGAGCGCATCAACAATTAGTGACACAATGAATAATTATTTATTAACTAAAAATAATGAAGAAAATAATATTTGCCTTACACAATAAAGTATGGAAAATATGTAAATTCTTAGCTTTGGTAATGTACGGTAATGTACGTAATGGTTATAGTTATGCTCCATTTATGTTCGGAATTATGTCTTTAAGTAATCATATGAATAATATCCATTAAATCAACTCAATCATCAACAACAATCGATCAGTCTGATTTCCAAATATTTTGTTTTCTTATGGATGAAACAATAATGAGAATATAAAATCATATAACAAACGTAAGAGTACGTTTGAATAGTTAAATTTTAATTTCATTATTCACTTTTAAGTCGCTTTTGTTTGATAATAGAATTACTAATGTGGAAGTAGGAATTTATCTTATAATTTTCATAAAAAAAAACTTAAACGCGATTATTTTACGCAATTTTATGTAATTAGAAAACACTATTTGAATAAGGTCACTAGGCTTTGGAACACATATGGATTTGCTTAATTAATGCTTAATTGACACTCACATAATTCGTTTTCTTTCATTTCAATTTTCATTGAACACGTTTGGGTTTAGCTCATCCAAAAATTGCATTTTCCAAAATATCATTTTGACCCTCAAAATGCTGTCTACACTGAACGGAAAATTTTAACGAGGCATAGTTAGGACAAGCATGATCGGGGCCAACAATGAAAAATCTACCCTTCATAGTTAGGGTAAATATAACATTAGTTGGGGCATCCATAACATGTTTGCAACAACCATGGTTGGGAATGTGCAAAATCCCCCAGTGTATTATTGTCCATGATACGATATTATTGTAGCAGTGGACGATATTATCGCCTCATGGACGATATTATTGTATCAGTGGACGATATTATCGTCTTGGACGATAATCCACTGGGGGATTTTGCACCCCGCCCATGGTTAAATGATTGCTGCAAACATGTTATGGATACACCAACTATGAAGGGTAAATTTTTCATGGTTGACCCTGATAAATATGAGATTTATCTGAGTGTATGAAGTACGTCACACTGGAAAGCCCTCGGCCCGAACGAAATGATCGAATTCGCTTCAAGAACTGATAAACAGCTCGATGTAGCATTTCCTATTTTTCCCGAGGGTAACACAACGTTTTTGATGTGAGCGTGGTGTGAAAAATCGTTTTTATCCACTAAACAACAACCTCACATGACTTTTTTATTAAATAAAATTTATTTTTGTTCAGACCAAGATCTAAAATAAATGCTTTCTTACCCAAATTGTCATCAAGAAATGCCATCTTCTCGCTTTATTTGAGTGGAGAAAAAAGTATTTCACACCAGAAACATGAACTTCTGATTTCCATTTGAGTTTTAACATTTTAGGAAAATTTCCTGACCTGAACCATAGTATGATTAACGATGCGATTCCCTATATTTTATTTGGATAACGAAAAACCTGCCGTGATAAAGAATATTTCATTTGAGAGAGAATTCATCGATGGTGGAACAGTGAGGTGAGTTTTTTGAATGAATTCGACAATATCTCCATACTAGAGGTGTGCGGGCTTAACTTTTCGCCTGACCGTTCGATTTTGAAAACAGGCAGCCCATGCCCGCCCGTTTTTGAAACAAAGATGCCCTTGCTCGCCCGTACCTGATATTGGGCGGGCGGGCTTGTGAACGGGCCGAAAAATCATGCGTGCCCGCACACTTCTACTTCATTTCTAGTTAGTAGAGGTCTGCGGGCATCAATTTTCGCCTGCCCGAGCCCGTTCGATTTTGATAACGGGCAGCCCGTGCCTGTCCGTTTTCGAAATAGTGATGCCCGTGCCCGGTACAGGGCGGGCGGGCTTGTGAACGGGCCAAGAAATCGGGCATGCCCGCACACCTCTACTCCATACAAAAAACTAACCTCATTTTACCACCATCGACAAATTCTCTCTCAAATAAAATATTTTATTAAGAATTTAATGAATTAACAATTTCAGTTCAGCCATGTCGAGATGCAAATGAACTTTAGAAACAGAAAATTCTCTGACAACAGAGAAAAGATCCTTAGAAAATTCTTCCATCAGAAAACACTCTCAAAATAAAAAAAGAACCTTTAAAGCCCAAGAAAATTTTCAATACTTAAAAATTGATAAAAATCCTCGAAAATCAAGCCCAAAACGTGAACTTAAAATCAAAGATAAACTTCAGAAAGTCAATAAATATCCTCCCTCAGGGTATTTGTTTTAAATCCTTTGTCTACGAAATCTGCAAATTTCCACCTCTTGCCAAACGTAACGTGATGGAGAGCTCTGACCTGCAACGCAAAAAACGTAGCGACGTTATCAGGTGAGACATCTGCCGTACAACACATCAAAAACTTAGCGAGGAGAATTTGTGAGAGAAAATATATGAAAATCTCTCATGCGTTGCAGGGCATAGATTTTGATATATTTTCTCTCACAAATTCTCCTCGCTAAGTTTTTTATGTGTTGTACGGCACAGGAGATCTACTACGTCAAACGTCTAATTTGGAAAATTACGCCTAATTATCAAATAAATAATCTTCATCTTCATCACTTTCTTCATCATCATCTTCGTCTTCGTCATCCTCATAGATGCCAATTGGTTTTCTTCGCGAAAATTTGTATTTTTCCTTAGATTTTCCGAAAAAGTCAGGATTGGCAAAATAATTAATTTGAGAGATGCCTACGTTACACTTATATTTATTATTAATTCGTCTAATATCACCTTGGCTTAATCCGAATCTCTGTCCAATATGTTCACCATTCTTCGTCAGAATGGTAACTTTTCCGTTCTTAGTAAATGCCGTTGTGCCATAATGCATGATCGATTGATAATCGTACGGCGTACCCAAATAGTTGAAATTGGATGGATTCACCTTGTCGAATTCACCAAACCACTGAGGAGCAATGTTCTTCCACATTATCTTCACATATTTGTCTCTGTCTGGTCGATTGTGCATGTGAATGTATCCCAGAGCATGTAGCAACTCGTGCATAATAATTCCCTTTTCGAAGCACATTCTCCAATTCAAAGACAACGGCTGACCGCCACCAGTTCGACCGAGATGTGACTTACAGTATTTACCGGAAAATATTTGTAAATAATCTTTGGCGAATTTCCTTGGCTTGAACCGAATGCACGAGACTAACTCAATAGCATCCATCGAGGCTCGAATCAACCTCAAGTGTTCAAAAGCTAAAGAAACATTAAGTCACATGAAATACACGGAGCTCAAAGGATAACATTAAAGGAAAACTTACAATATTTTGAGCTTTTTGGTATTGAATACGGTACGATGACGAATCCATCTTTGTTTTTTGGCCATCGGTACAAATCATAACTGAAATCGGCATTGTCACTACGTGCACCAAAGTACATAAGCTTTTTCTGTTGAGGCAACAGCGTAAGATCGCATTGAAAGTCCCCTTTATCAAACAATTGATCTTTTGCGTGCACCACAACTTTCTTACTATCTTCGCTCAAAAGCTCCAAGTAAACGTTATGCGATAACATCAAAATGAACAGACACTCAAGCTTAGCCATATCAACGATTTAAAGTTTGCAAACAAAACTCAACTGATGGATGATTGAAAGTGAGTCTGTGCAGTCGGAAACAAACTAAGTCAATGATTAAATGTGCGAGAAAAATAGCGTTTGACACCACATAAAAATTGCATAACTATTTTCTCGCGCAATTGTATACAACATTAAATAAATATCAGCAACATGAATGAGAGGAAAGAGCAGCATCGTATCAAGTTAAAATGAAAGTTGGCTTCAACGTAAATTTGGTAGAAGTTGCAAATATGTTAAATTTATGGCTGATAACTGCCGGTTTAACTTTATTGTATTAAAATTTTTAAATGCCCGTCTGGAGGAACCGCGTGTGTTGATTTTAGATTGGGTCATTAAAACAACATAGAGACGACAAATTATTACAAAGCAAAACTTTATGCAACACGCAGTCTTTATATGGATCTCAGTGTATTTTTAGCAAACAAATAATTTCAAATGGTGAAAATTAAGAAAACTTGTTATGATTTTGTATTGCTTGTGGCAACAAAATGAGTGTAAGAAAATAAGCTCTGTATACATTAGCCCCATTCTATGCCAAGTCAATGGTTGTCTATCAACTTTTTTGCGTTTTCCTATTTGGTAATAAGGCGATAAATTTAAAACATTTAAAACTGGAATAATTTCTGCTAAATTGGAACAACCGCTTCCAACTCACAATAAAGTGTTTAAGTCTCTCGAAATGCGGAAATTCAAAATAGCCCGAGCGTCTTTTCCTTCGGTTATAGTAGATTATTGAACAGGCCAGTAAGTGACGCGTTAAATAATTGTATTTTTGAATATACAGGAATAACATACGAACAAATAATTATGCTTTCGAGGAATGTTTTTAAGCAAAAAGCTTTGACAACTGTTTTTGGACGAGGGTAGAGTTTAGATTCCGAGCCGAAGGCGAGGAATATAACTACACGAGTCAAAAAACAGTTGTCAAAGCTATTTCCTTAAAAACATTCCGAGATTGCGTAGTCGTTTGTTTGTGTGTTATTCCTGTATATTCAAAAAAATTATTTAACAAGGCTCTTACAATGGCCCGTTCAATATGTTGGTTTATCTGAAAAAGCGGTCGGTATAGCTGAAGCAACAATTTCGGATTTACAGTACTGTTCATGTTGCGCGAATTCGTATGATATACATGATTGTGTGCTACGGTATTTCCGATTTATTTCAGTGTCTGCATTCTTGAATTCTTCTTATGAAAGTCTCGAAAATTCGTTAAAATTCATAAAAATTACGAGAGGTTAAGGATTTCTGGATTTTGAAAGCACCCTTAGGTTGTGACTCCTCCTTTTCCACAATAGTACACCGATTTCGTGTCCTTTAATGAAATTTTGGTACTATTAAAAAGGCCACGTTGGAATCAACAGTTGGCCAGAAATTGTTCAATCAAAAGTACTAACCAAGTGAAAATTCATGAAAATGTTTTCACGAATATAGGCAAAGAATTTTTGAAAAATACAGCTTTGCAAAATTCATTTCTTTCAGTCATACACACTGCATAGAGTCGTTTTACTATATTTTTCCTTAATCAAAATAAAATTCTATTGAAGAATCTACCCAGAGTCATCTGATATCTGGTTTGAACTCATTGTGGATCGCTCTTGTCATTTCTAAAGCCTAATGTAAGTTTTTGAGAGTCCGTCTCTTCATTTCTTTAATCAGTTCGTCGCACCGGTCGGAGCATTTTGATAAAACTTTATTTTGATTCAGGAATATGTCATTCGTACAAAGCACGTATTTGTCGGTAGTGAGCAAGCTGAGTATAATGTCACATGAAATTCAATTAACTCGTTGTTATTGGCTTCAGTAACTATAATTTCGTATTAAATTCAGGTAATTTATTTCTTCTAATAACAATGCATTTATCGGCCTATTTTGTGGCCGCTTTCAGATAATAGTATATTACAGAGGAACACTGTTATGAGTAATATTACAGGTGTGCGATGTTTACGCACACTTGTAATATTACTCATACACAGTGTTCCTCTGTACTATGTTTTAACGTGTAACCCACAAGGTAAGTTGAAATCTACAAAACATCTTATTTCATAAAAATCAATTCAAGTTTCAAATTTTGTTATGTTCACTCTACGAACGAATCAAAGTTGCCGCGTGCCAATTCATTCATGTTTCTATGAAATGACTTTAGTTGTCGGTTAAATTTTTGTTTAGTATCGAGATTTAATTCAAGTTTTTCATCTTTATTGAGAACTTATAGGCGGCTTTAGGGAACACATGTTTTGCCGAGAATTGAGTAATGTCATAGGCAGGACAATAGTTTCCGTAAAATACCACAAATTTAAGAAATTTGAGAATCACAAACTTTTACTATATCAAAACAAACACGTCGCATAAGATTTACCGACTACTCTGACTACACGTACGTTATGAACCATTTACCTATCGCATCGCACACTGTGTAAATCAACTTACCGAGTGGGTACACGTTAAATATATTTTAAACACTCGCAAATTAGATGAAAACGTGACGGTAATGAATGTAATAATTCTATTAATGTGATGGAGGCACTGATGCCTTCACCGCGTCGAAAACATAAGGAAAATATATACTTTAAAATGAACAGCACAAGAACCGAGTGAAGATGTACTAACAATATCAAAATCACAACAAAAATCTCTTAAAAGGTAGAGTGTAACGCAGTCCGTGAGTCTGCTTCCAAAATTAATAATATTGCTTGAGGTGACGCTATTAGAGATGAGCGGGTTGCCCGAAACTTCGAAAAACCCGACCCGAACCCGAACCCGAATTGTTTTTTTCGGGTTCATGGGTTTCGGGTTTCGAAAATTTTAATCGGGTCGGGTTCGGTCCGGGCCGGGTTTGGAAACATTTCGGGTTTCGGGTTTCCGGCTTCGAAAAATTTTATCGGGTCGGGTTCGGTCCGGGTCGGGTTCGGTCCGGGTCGGGTTGTTGTATCATTTTATTCGGGTCCCGATCCTTCATTGACTTTTTATATTTTACAAAACTCGTCTAAGTCTTACATTACACGAATTTTGTTTTAGTCTAAGGTCCGTGAAGAATGCAGACGTCGGGTGTTGAAATAATTTTTGTTTCGAAGTGATTTGGGTTGTGAGTTTCGAAAAACTTGAGCGTCTGGTTCGGTCCGGGTCGGGTTTTGAAACAGTTCGGGTTTCGAAAAATTTTATCGGGTCGGGTTCGGTCCGGGTCGGGTCGGGTTTTGAAACAGTTCGGGTTTCGAAAATTTTAATCAGGTCGGGTTCGGTCCGGGTCGGGTTTTGAAACAATTTGGGTTTCGGGTTTCGAAAAATTTTATCGGGTCGGGTTTCGAAAAATGTTCGACCCGCTCATCTCTTGACGCTATCACAGAAGTTTGTTTGAATAGAATCTTGTGTTCAAAGCTTTAATTTCTTGAAAAAATTACAGCGCTTTTTTATAACAAAATTACGTTGTGTTGAAAAAATTGCGTCACAAATGCCGGACCTACCAGCGGAATAATTTTTTAACAATTTCAGTTTTCACACGCAAAAATTTAAATTTACCCTAAACAATCTACGCAATAAGAAATAAATGTCAAGTTTTTGCAGCGCAACTGAAAGTACAGAAAAATTATTTCGTCGTTGGGTCCGGCATTTGTGACGCAATTTTTTTAACACAACGTAATTTTGTTTTGAAAACAGCGCTGTAATTTTTTCAGGAAATCGAAACTTTGAACACAAGGTTCGATTCAAAAAAATTTCTGTAGCGTCACCTCATGCGATATCATTAATTTTCGAAGCGGACTTAGGGACTGCGTCACACTTTACCTTTTAAGAAGTTTTTGTATGCGATATCAGTCGTTTTGGAAGTTTGCAGTAAATTTCACGAAATTTTTTTTCTGTTTTTGAAAAAGCTTTTCTCCGAAAAACAATTTTCTCACAAAAGAAAATTTTCTTCGAAAGAAATTTTCTCCCAAAATAAAATTGTCTCCAAAAAAAATTCTCAAAAAAGTTTTCCCCAAAAAAAGTATTCCTCCAAAACAATTTTTTCTCAGAAAAAAACTCCCTTCAAAAAAAATTTTCTCCACCAAAATTTTTCTTCCAAGTCTTAAAGTAATTTTTTCCGAAAAAAACATTTTCTCCAAAAAAATTTTTCTTTGAAAAAAAAAAAATTTCTACAAAAAATGTTTTCTACAAAAAAAGTTTTCTCCTAAAAAAATGTTTCACCTTCGGCTGCCTTCGGAACAGTTCGTGTCACCTTCGGTTACGCTCGGAACACTTCGTATAACCTTCGGCTACTTTCGGAATAATCTTTGGCACCTCCGCCTGCCTTCGGAACACTTCTTGTCACCGTCGTCTACCTTCGGAACACTTTGTGTCACTTACGGCTACCTTCGAAATACTTTGTGGCCCCTTCCGCTGCCTTCGGAACACTTCGTGTTACTTTCGGCTACCTTCGGAACACTTCGTATAACCTTCGGAACACTTCGTGCACTATAACTTTCTAGAAGAAACCATCTCTCTAAGTATAGTCAACCGGAGCTAAAATTCGAAAACCGTAAAAGCATAAACGAAAATCCAAGATGGCGCCGCTATGACAGCTGGCAGTCATTTTCTTAAAATACAAAAAAAATTCTCCTGATCAAACTCTATAACTTTCTCGAAAAAACCAACTCTCTATTGTCACTCTGGAGCTAAAATTCGAAAACTCCGAGCATTACCTAAAAAACCCCAAAAATTGACCACTTTTCCACATGCCACGGCTTTTCCAGAATTTTCCCGGAAAAGCGGCATATGAAATTTTTCATTTGGGTCAGACATTTGGGTCGACCCGCTATAATTGTGGGTCAGGTGTGGGTCGATCCAATCCGGTTCTCAAACGAAATTCATGGTGAACGGTTGTTTGTATAGCATGTACACGTACACCGTACACAGTGTCCAGTCCAGTAAGCGTGTCCGTCAGTCTTATATCATTTTTATCATCAGATTCTTCCAGTGGTTTGTGAAGGTTTTACCTCTCCATGCGGTAATAATTCCTTGTAAAGCCCTTAACGACACTGACACCCAGACGCAGGAGTGTAGTAAAAAAATAAAATGTTGCAAAATAATTTAGTTAAAATAAATCATTTATAGAAACTAGCCTTTTAGTTTTTCGCATATTTTACATTCAATTTATAAACTAAGCATTCTGATCCACATCCATTTGGTAAAAAAAGGTTCGGTCATCCTCTATTTTGGTGTAGTGTGTATAAACACAACAAAAAATATAAATGGGTCCAACTGAAAAATAAATAAGAAAAATCTCGAAATACGTAAGACTAAATGACATGGACTGTGTTCTTACATATCGGAATCGCGATCAAAATAGAAACTACAGCTACTGCTACAAACGGCACCAAACAAATGCCGTTAACTACTATCCAAACCATCACCATCAAGTGGCGTTTCTATTGAGTTCGAAATGGTTATTCAAATGCACAAATGTATGAAATGAGGCCTTACTCTCCAAACGCCGACGATTAAACAAATCGATGAAAGTAAAAGGATGGTCGAACCAATCAAGATCGTATAATACAAAGGTATTTTGAGACCTTCAAAAGTTTCACCATCTAGTGGGATATTTGTTCGATTGACATTATCTGGAGATATTTTTTCCATAAATAAACCACTAATAGTCGTAATTAAAACAAAGGAATAAAACATCATCGATAAAACACTAAAGATTAATACACCTTTTCTTAATTTACAACAAAAACAAAACTTTTCCAGTTCCATTTTTCAAACAAAATGTGAATAAATTGCCAAATTTAACTTTTTCCAATCTGTCAGGAATTGTAAATATGTGCAATAAACACACTAAGTAAATGAATCTATTTCATTATAAGTCTATTGTTGGGTTAAAAAGTATGGACCGAACTTAGCAGCATTTCTAACAGATTTCGATAGAAAAAACATATAAAGGAACCCGTAAGTATCAGAATAGATGCGGCAAACAGAGTTGATGTTACGAAAAGACTGGAAACTGACTGAAAAAACTGGAGTAAATATTGCGTTTGAATAGTTTAAAAGTTTGAATGACTCATAAAAATTACCCAAGGTAATGTTGAAAGCCCTCCCGAAGTGCATTTAAAATTTAATTCTCTACAACTTTGTCTTTGGAAGCAACTTTCTAACTATCATAGTTCTTGAGATATGACTCATCCTTCCAAATTCTAGAAGTGTCTGAATCTCGAGATTGGGACGTTTCTGAGGGAAACCCTGAAACAAGTGTTCGCTAATATTTAATTCTCTACAACTTTGTCTTTGGAAGCAACTTTCTAACTGTCATAGTTCTAGAGATAGGAGTCATCCCTCTGAAATCTAGAAGTGGCTGAATCCCAGGATTGGGATATTTCTGGGGGAAACCCTGAAACACGTGTTCGCTAAAATTTGATTCGCTGCAACGTTGTCTTCGGGAATAAGTCTCTATGTTTCATAATCATAATAAACCCATCTCGTATTGTATATGGCTGAGAAATAAAATTTTCTCCATTCCGTGGGTTCCAGTGCCCAAGCCACTCAATCAATTTCCACAAATATTTTTTCCCAGTTTTGTGACATCTAATTTTTTCATTTGACGCTAATTTGAACAATTTACGTGCTATACTTGCTGAGATGTGCGTGAAAAAGTTTCACCGACCTTCGAAAAACCACGTTTTTGGACACCTTTTCAACCATATCTCCGGAACTATTCGACCGATTTTGCAAATCTTCGAACTTGACCTTAGTTTTTCGACTATCTTTCAGGAAAAAAAAATTTGTAAATCCGATAAGATTTACCCGATTTATGTAGAAAAGAAACGTTGGGCCCTAGTAGAGATTCAGATTTAGGTCCCTGGCTGAGACCAAAAGCTCAAAATTCAAACAAGTTTCTTCCATAAAATGTCTGGCATGCCCAGGCCTTTCAAACAAAAAAAAAGTATGAAAATTGGAAAAAATTTTGCCCGCGTTATGGACAAAAAACACATAGAGCCCTAGCAGAGACTCGATTTTAGTGCCCTAGCTAAGTTCAAGGACTCAAATTCAAAAAAAATTCTTCCATAAATTGTCGGCTATGTCCAGGTCTTGCAAACAAAAAAAAAATTTTGAAAATCAGAAAAGATTTACTCGAGTTGTGTACAAAAGACCAAAAATCACTTAAACGGCCCTAGCTCAGCGGCCCTTGGGCCGACAGTGGCCAGATTCAATCCCATAAAAGATTTTTCGACTACCTTTCAGGAAAAAAAAGTTTTTGAAAACCGGTCAAGATTTACTCAAGTGTGACGGACAGACAGACCGACAGACAGACGGACATTGTTTTTTTCGCTGATTTGTCATCTGGAGGCATCAAAAAAAGTTTCTCCCTTACTCCCGGGTTCGAATTCGCAATGTAACAAACGTGGTAGTAAACGCATCAGACCTTCGTACTTCGTACAAGTCTAACAAACGGCAGATCTATCCATGCGTCAAGTAATAGTCATTTACATCACAAGGTCTCGTTTTCGCGTGATGTATTGAATTTTTCATGCTTGCTAAGAGAACCGAAAGTACTTTGAGGCCCTCGTCGAAGCGAGTGTCGGATAAACGTAAATTTTGCCAAGTGAAATCCTTTATCATGCTTTCTTTGCCTTGATTTTATTTGATTTACCAAAATTTGAAATTTTAATGATTTTCTTGATTTTCAAGTGATTTTCTTGTTTTTCTAAATGGTTTTCTTGAATTTTGAAATCAAAAAGAATCCTTTGAGGATTTTCTTAAAAAAACTCCTCTTCCACTCAAAATAAACAATTATTTGCCTATCGCACAAGGAAAACGAACCACTCTAGTACTTGGTTCTCGGCGCTAAGGCACGAACCTTCGCTAGCTATGCCTGCGGATAGAATAGCAGCCCAACACAGAAAGTTCAACATTAACATTCCAACCATGGAGGAGTGGCTACAGGACAGTATAAGATTAGAAGGTTGTGTTATGTATACAGACGGTTCCTTACTAAATAATTCAGCGAGGGCGGGAGTATATTGCGAGAACCCTGAAATCGAAATGGCACTTCCACTAGGAACATATTAATCCATATTCCTAGCGGAAATCAGAGCAATCATAGAATGTAGTCACTTAGGCAAGGATAGAGTATTACAAGGAAGTAGGCTCTCAATCTGCACAGATAGCCAAGCAGCGATTAAAGCTCTGACCGCACACAGATTCAAATCGGCACTGGTTCTAGAATGTTGGGAAATTCTCAACAGTGTATCCCAAGTGTACGATACAGGCGTCATTTGGATGCCAGGCAACGAAAAAGCTGATGAACTAGTTAGATCAAGCATCACTGGAGTGATGAAAGGACATTACGGCTTTAACAAACATCTAACTACAATCGGAAAACGATCTGACCCAGGTTGCGATCTATGCGGACACCACACAGACACATCCGAACACTATCTGTGCAACTGTCCGGCATTCATCACGATAAGACGAGTTCATCTAGGCGGTTACATAATTAGGTATGACGGTATGAAAAACATAGAACCCAAATACATCCTGAATTACATTAGTAGCTCAGGAAGTTTTGAAGCAACAGCCAATGTATAGACTCACAGCTAGCACAATGAACCCAAACGGAGGCCCCGGTGTGTGTTTTACCCAAGGGTGAAACAGCTGCATCTTAATAAAAAAAAGCACAAGATCGTTTCTTCTTGCGCACGAAGTGAAGACTGTGAAGAAGTGAAGTTTGGCTACATTTTCATTTTTAAATTTTCACACCTTTTGTCGTCCAGCATATACTAACAAAGAGTAGCTTTTCTTGAAAAACATTCAGCTTGGTATGATTGTAAACCTAATGAACTGTGTTATCAGGTAGGGGAAAACCCCCGATAACGGCGGAAATTTCACTTTCTAAATTATTTCAATAAACTGAAAAGTTTTCGGTGTTTTTGTCATCATCATCAAACTTTATAGACCGTTTATATCTTCCGGTGTGAGGTCTTTACGCCCGGTGATCATAGACCGCCCTCCTCCATACCCTCCTCTCCTGTGCCAAGGAGATGGTTTGTTCGTGTGAGGTGCAGTTTTTCTTATAAGGGCGAGTAAATCTTCATAGACAACCGGTCCTCCTGTACCAATATAGTGTTGGATTGCATTCTTCAATGATCTACCAACTAAAACCCCCTCCCTTACTCTCCAAGCTCTCTTCTTCCCGGAACCGCCTTGGATGGAGATAGCAAAGGCGTTGCATGCCATAAGAGTCCCCGATTACCTCTGCAGGATGCTGAAAAGCTATTTCGAACGACGAGTGCTAACGTACGATACTATTGAAGGGAAAAAGACAGTAGACATCACAGCTGGAGTACCACAGGGATCCATATTAGGACCAACGCTGTGGAATGTAATGTATGACAACGCGCTTCGGCTGAAACTGCCAAGATGCGCTAAGACGATCACTTTTGCCGACGACTTGATTCTCATGGTATCTGGAACGTCGAAGATGCAGTTGGAGGTTGTTACGACGGAAACGTTAGACACTGTCGAAAACTGGATGACAACGGCAAAACTGAAGCTGGCCCACCAGAAAACCGAGATCATGCTAGTCAGTAACTGCAAAAAAACTGAGCGGATCGTTTTGAACATTGACCGGGAAGAAATCACATCCACTCGCCAATCAAGGTACCTTGGAGTTATGCTAGACGACCACAGAAATTTTAATAGTTATGTGGACTACACGTGCGAAAAGGCAATGAAAGCCACGGCAGCATTGGCCAGAATAATGCCGAACGGCTTTGGACCACGCAGTAAGCGTTACCCTATCGATATTACGTTACGGGGCACCAGCGTAGATACAGGCGCTAGATACGAAGAGGAATCGGAGAAGGCTTAATAGAGCCCAGAGGCTGGCAAGCATAAGAGTAGCAAGCGCATATCGAACAATATCCTTAGAAGCCGGGACGATGCCCATATGCATAACGCTGACAGAAGACAGTGAATGTCATAGAAAGAAGAGAATGGAGGGTCAAACTACCAAAACAGTTAGGACGAAATTAAGAGCCGAATCACTGAGACAGTGGCAGCAAGAGTGTGACTCCTCGGACAAGGGAAGGTGGACCCATAGACTTATACCAAAAATAACGACATGGGTACAGAGAAAACATGGAGAGGTTAATTTCCACCTGACACAGTTTCTGTCTGGTCACGGATGCTTCAGGAAGTACCTGCACAGGTTTGGATTCATGAAGTCACCTTTCTGCACGACATGCGATAGGCAGGAAGAGACTGCGGAGCACGTGTTATTCGTCTGCCCCCGCTTCGAACAAGAACGAGGAGAGCTGTTGACTGTGAGTAGGCCAGATGTAAGTGCCGAAAACATAATATCGGAGATGTGCCGCGATGAGGAGGTGTGGATAGTGGCGGATAATGTAGTTGCGAAAATAATGACGAAGCTGCAAATTGCATGGAGAGACGATCAAAGAAGACTGGCAGTTGATCTAAGAGAGTAGGTGCGAAAGCACAGCTCCTCCCCGAAGTAATGCTGTGAGGCATGAGGCACGAAGACTAAGGAAGGAGGTTTTAGTTGGTAGGTCATTGTAGAATGGAATCCAACACTACCTTGGTTCAGAAAGACCGGGTGTCTATGAAGATTTCCTCACCCTTATAAAAAAAAAAAAAAACGAAGAGGAACTGGAGGAGGCTTAATAGAGCCCAATGGCTGGCAAGCATAAGAGTAGCAAGCGCATACCGAACGATATCCATAGAAGTGGTATGTGTAATAGCCAGGACGATGTCCATATGCATAACGCTGACGGAAGACAGCGAATGTCATAAAAGGAAGAGGAGAGAGGGACAAACTACCGAAACAGTTAGGACGCAAATAAAAGCCGAATCACTGAGACAGTGACAGCAAGAGTGTGACTCCTCGGACAAGGGAAGGTGGACCCATCGACTCATACCAAACATAACGACATGGAGAGGTTAACTTCCAACTGACACAGTTTCTGTCGGGCCACGGAAGTACCTGCAGAGGTTCGGATTCACAGTCACCTTTCTGCACGACATGCGAGTGGGAGGAAGAGACTGCGGAGCACGTGTTATTTGTCTGTCCTCGCTTCGAACAAGATCGAGGTGAGCTGATGACGGTGAGTAGGTCAGAGGCAAATGCCGAAAAAATAATATCGGAGATGTGGAAAGTGGCGGATAATGTAGTTGCAAAAATAATGGGGAAGCTGCAAAGCGCATGGAGAGACGATCAAAGAAGACTGTAAGAGAGAATAAATGCGGAAGCACTGCCCCTCCCCGAAGTAATGCTGTGAGGCGGTTCCGGGGAGAAGAGAGCATGGAGAGTAAGGAAGGGGGTTCTAGTTGGTAGGGCATTGAAAATTGGAATCCAACACTACCTTGATCCAGGAGGACCGGGTGTCTATGAAGATTTCTTCACCTTTATAGAAGAAAGAGCAGAGATATGCAGCTAGGTGCAGTGATATTTATTTATGTATTTATTTATTTATTGAATTTTTATAGATAAACAAACAGGCCGATGGCCCAATAACATGTTCATCTTAGATATTTACAAAAATTAAATCAAAAGTTAAATCAAAAATTAAATTAGAAATTCAATCAGAAATATAGCTAAGACAAGGTTAGTACTCAAAAAAATTTCTTATTCGTTTCTTAAAAACTGAAATTCTACTATCACCGTAGAAAAGTAAAAGTCATGGTTTCTTTGGATTATGTTTATAGGTGCTTCATAATTTGTTGACATCTTAGGTAGATAGAATACTTGATTCCGATGGCCATTCACTTGCTTATTATTGGTTGGGAACTGATTGCGTCTAGTGATTCTGATCGGTCTATGATACGATAAGCGTTGCTTTAACGATTTTGAATCAATAAAGTTATGTATGATTTTGAAAAGTGTGATTTCATCGCTTTCCAGACGCCTGGATTCCAAAGAGTGCATTTTAAGATTTTGCAATCGTACATCATAATGAGGACGTGGATGTTCCAAATTGAATTTATAATAAAACATTCTTGTAAATTTCTTTTGAATTCTTTCAATTCGGTCAATAGCGTTGTTATATTGTGAACTCCAGACCGATGAGCAATATTCTAAACGATTTCGAACGAGTGCATTGTAAAGTGACAGTAGACTCGACTTACGACGGAAGTATTTGCCACAACGGAAAATGAACCCAAGCATTTGAAAAGATTTCCTGCAGATCATCTCGACATGTTCGGTGAACGATAATTTGTCGTCTATATTAACTCCGAGATGCTTGATAGATGAAACTCTATCAATTAATCACAATATCCAGACCATAATCGAAAACTATCTTGTCGATACTGTGAGTAAATGATAAAACGGCACATTTCTTAAGATTCAGTAACATTTTGTTTTCAATACACCACCTCGCTATTTTATCCAAGTCGTCTTGGAGCATTTCACAATCATATTTATTCTTGACAGATTTATATAATTTGAGGTCATCCGCGAATCCGTAACAAGATGATGGCGAAGATAAAAGGTCGTTAATAAAAAGTATGAATAAAAATGGACCCAGTATTGAACCTTGAGGCACTCCGGATGCTGGCACTATTCTTTCTGACTTTGAACCACTGATGACTACAAATTGCGACCTATCACTCAAATATGACCTGAACCATAGCAGCAAATCCTCGCTGAAACCAAAAGTTACCAGTTTTTTGATTAATACATTGTGATTCACTTTATCGAAAGCTTTAGTGAAATCCGTATATATTATGTCAAACTGACCACCATTCACAATTTCATACGCCACTGTTGACACATAGTCCATCAGGTTGGATTGAGTTGATCTACCAGCAAAAAAGCCGTGTTGAGATTAACCGATCATATCTTTCACGGATTCAAACAACATGTTGAATACAAGTCGCTCGAAAATTTTGGAAACGGTGCACATTATCGACACAGATCTGTAATTGAATATATCGTCCTTGTCGCCCTGCTTAAAGATTGGAGACACAAAACTGATTTTCTATTTCGACGGGAACTTATTTTCAGTCAGGGATTTATTGTATAATATACTTAAAGGTAAACTGAGCGACTTCGATAAGTTCACAAAGAATAACATTGGAATATAGTCCGGACTCGAAACTTTATTCACATTGAACGTTTTAAAACTCCCTCAACCTGCGCTGGCATAAGCTTTTCATCAAAAACCAGCTAGGTGCAATGATATGCAGCTAGGTGCAATGATATGCAGCTAGGTGCAATGATATGCAGCTAGGTGCAATGATATGCAGCTAGGTGCAATGATATGCAGCTAGGTGCAATGATATGCAGCTAGGTGCAATGATATGCAGCTAGGTGCAATGATATGCAGCTAGGTGCAATGATATGCAGCTAGGTGCAGTGATATGCAGCTAGGTGCAGTGATATGCAGCTAGGTGCAGTGATATGCAGCTAGGTGCAGTGATATGCAGCTAGGTGCAATGATATGCAGCTAGGTGCAATGATATGCAGCACAAGCGAACGGACAGGAAAAGTGAAAACATAAAGTAGCTATCGCTACTCAATGAAATTGTCATTTCGTACTTACCTTAAGAGTAGGATCCTCATTGAATGCGTATTTTAACGCGCACACACTTACTATGCGAGATAGATGATGTAAACAACAGCTGATTTCCGTTTTGAGGAAAATATCGAATCAAAAAAATTGTTTCCGCCAGGGATCGAACCTGGGACCTTCTGCGTGTAAAGCAGATGTGATAACCACTACACAACGAAAACACATATTTATTGCTTGCTTTTATTAAAATTACATGAGCGGATTTATTGTGTTGTCACAGATGTTTTACAGTATTTTTGTTTAAATTTCGTTGCGAATTTCACATTTTTGTTTTGTTTACTTTTAAAATGAATTCATTAAGACAGATCTGAAGATTTAAATATTTTATCAGAGCGAAATTAACGATTATCTTTTTAAGACGAAGCACTCAAGCCCACCAGTGACCCTATTTTTATCTGCCAATTAACCGGCGTCTACACATTATCAACTCATACACGTAAACATCACAATGTATTCATCTCGCGTCAGTTTCTCGTGCGAAGATAAATTCTGTGATGAGTTGCAAAAATACGTAAACGCTTCTCGTCGACGAGTTTTCCATTGTAATTCGCTAGTTTCTCACCGAAATTTGAAAATAAGGCTCTAGAGTGTTAACTCGGAACTAATTTGATTAAATTTGGTTGAAATTTACTCGGATTCAAAGAGGATGCCAATTTTCGTTGGAAATCTTATATTCCAATAGAAGTGCATAATTTAGTGCAAATTGTGGACCAGAGTTTTCTTTCCCAAACGAATCCTTCCTTTAGAATTTGTCGACGAAATTAACTTCTAGTTTCTATATGTCCATACGTCGTTTGATTAACATTTCTGCGATACTTTATGCAAATAGCAAAAAATCGAAACGAAAATGTCTATGATTTTCAGTGTATTTTCCATGAGCGAAATTGGTGCAATGGTTCAAGCTCTACAATTTGATCAATTCAAAAGAGATCATAGAAATAATCTAATCCTTGTCCCAATTCCCACAACGAAATACCGGTACCGAGTTCTCTGGCTAACTGAATCCTTTCATAAACTGAATAAAGTGTAGGATAAAAAACGATATGTCGCCCAGTTGGTGTCCTGGAAATAATTTACCCATTAAATCTACGGATAAAATCGTCATCCATCATCTTACTTGACTTCAAAAAAGTTCTCAGCATTTGTTTCATCGTGACTGAGTCGACCTTTCACATATTTGAGAAAGCTCAAATATTCATGGCCAATTATGGCACTGCCACCATCTGGCGTGAAATCGTTTCCATACAAATTTAGACCGAGTAGAATTTTACTTCGTTTCGCCGACAGATTGGTTGATGAATCCGGACATATATGTTCGACAGCGTTTCTCATCCAATGCAGTGGGGCATTGGCTCCTGATGAAAAGAATCGATAGAATTAACATTTTGTTCCTAGGACTGGAATCAGCTTATTTCATGCAAGTTTTGTCAAATGTTTTACATGAAAATGATTGACATGGTGGGAAAAGTGTGATCACAGCTTTTACCTGGTCGTTGAATGCTAGAAAAGTCGTATGTCATCAGGGAAAACCAAGATATCACAGGATACAACGCATCAAAGTGTTGCTTTGAAAATAAATCGTACATTTCCTTTCGGAATGGTGGTATGACCAGAACCGTTTCCATACTATGACTTCGAAGAGTTTTAGCTGAAAATATGTCATAAGTATAAGGAGCAGATTCTCTTTTCTCCACCACAAACCGATTTGAGTTACAAAATCAATAAGATGCTTATCTTCCACTCGAACAGCCAATTGAGACCAAATTTCTAACACAATTCCATTGAAGCCGTGCTTTTGACAAGTCTTCAATATAAGTGATGCAACTGCTGCTTTCTGTTCTTCATAGGTAAGTAGTCTTGAGAAGTCTTTGTCGGTAAACTTGTCAAATAAGACTCTTGGAATGACTGTCAGCAAAACAAAATTTCAATTAATCGATTTCGTGACTCGGTGACGTTAACTTTACTTTTGTTCTTATGATGACCAGCGGTTCGGACGTCCTTTATCCAACCGGAGTCCACATCGTGTTCTCCATTTATTTGATATTCTCCACTCGGAAGGCGAACGATTTGTAACCAAACGGGAGAAATTATGTCAAATTTCGTTCCCCAGATTTTCGCCACATCGTAGCCATGGTTGTTCCACTGTAATAATTGTTTTGAAATAATAAAAAAATTGTGGAAATGGATTGTGAACAAAAGGTAAAAAGATTATGTTTTCGCCAGGGATCGAACCTGGGACCTTCTGCGTGTTAAGCAGATGTGATAACCACTACACAACGAAAACATTGAAATCGTATTTTTCAATTAACCAAAATATTCAAAAAATTAAATGAAATAGCAGGTGTTTTATATGAAGCAATATTGAGTGTCTAATCCAGTGGAAAAGGAAACCCAAAGTTATGATAACATAGACATGTTGACTCCACGTCGACAAAATGTTGTGGCTAATAAACTTTTTACTTTTCAAATATCTCACATCTGTTTTACAACGCAACAAAAAAAAAAACACGAAAAAGATTCCAACTAAGGTTACCGATGTGACATAACCAAGAACTGTGCCATTGAACAATCGATTTTCTGTGTCTTTATAATATGAACCACTTTCCACTAAAATGTCCCTTGCCGACGGTTCATCTTCGATTAAATTTCTATCGAAAACACTAAGCTGTTGTGGTCCAACTTTGACTTTAAATTCTTTTTCCTTGCTTGTTGTTTTAGATCCCTTTTTCGATTTGCTTGACGGGGATAGAGTACCATGCACTTTACTTAAAATAACACATAAGGCCAGAACAACCATTAGTATGGAAACATTCGATTTCATTTTTCCGCTTAACGTATACTTTTTGTTCAAAATAAAAATTTAGTTTTTGTTGTTGAGTTTAACATTAAAGAACTGTCATTTCACAACAGCTGATTTGTGAGCAGCATGTTAAGCTGTCATAGTGCTACGTTGCACGTAACGTAAATAACGTAGACGCTTTAACGTTAATGTATACATTACACTGTTATGATTATTTTCCGAGGGGGAAATTAATTCCTGAAAATCAGAAACAGTTTCGAAAAAAACAAAGCAAAAACATACGTTCTCCTTTGTCATATTGATTTCATATATTTTTGAAGTCTTGCATTTTCTATTTAAAAGTCTCGTTTAATATCGAAAGCATCCAGAATTACGGATTTGAAAAAATTGAAACTCTGCGACTTCCACTAGTTCTCCTCCGCATATTCTACATTTCATATTCTAAGCCCTGAGCGTTTCCGATAAAAACAATATTTTTAGAGTAACTTTTGTTAAAAAAAATTGTCAATTTTCAAAAAACTTTTCGCTAGATAAGTGTCTGCACTTTCAGCCAGGATACTTGGTGCCAAGAATTTGAAATTGTCAAAATTAAGGAAGTATCGCGGAGATTACATCGTATTAGTTTATAATTTGACACCTGGCTGCGTACTTGAGCCCATAATCTGCGAATAAAGAAGGCAGCCTGGTGCTGAGCATCTCTTTTTACCAAAGAGTAGAAGGTAGTTAGATCTATACGTCATACAAGTTTGAACTCGGCACCAGACTGCGTTCTTGAGCTATGACACTTTGAATGCAGGGGGCCGCAGCAGCCTGGTGCCGAAATGAAACTTATGTGACGTATAGAATTCACTCCTGCCTCCACTTTAGTGAGAACAGATGTTCAGCACCACACTGCCTTCTTTATTCCCCGCTTTATGTCTCAAGTAGGCAGCCTGGTGCCGTTTTCGATGGTGTTACTAACTGATAACCTCACTTGGTCTTCCAGTTAGGCGTAGTCAAAATTTCAGCACCAGGCTGCCTTGATTGACAAGGTTTTACCCTTCTTCAGACGCCCTCTTAAAAAAATATTCCGTTTTTAAATTGAGTATTCTCTCTATGCGCATGCGTAGTTTCAAAACGGAGCGACATTTTTTTAAGTGCAAATCTAGTCTTACAAAAATCACAACAAAAACCTCTTTAAAGGTAGAGTGTGACGCAGTCCGTAAGTCTGCTTCCAAAATTAATGATATCGCTTGAGGTGACGCTATCGCTGATAATACGCAGAAGTTTGTTTGAATGGAACCTTGTGTTCAAAGTTCTCATTTCCTGAAAAAATTACAGTGCTATTTTTACAAATGCCGGACCCAACGACGAAACAATTTTTCTGTATTTTCAGTTTTTGCGCTGCAAAAATTTGACTTTTATTTCTTATTGCGTAGATTGTTTAGAGTACATTTAAATTTTTGCGTGTAAAAACTGAAAGTATTGGAAAATTATTCCGGCATTTGTGACGCAATTTTTTCGATACAACGTAATTTTGTTTTAAAAATAGCGCTGTAATTTTTTCAGGAAATCCATTCAAACAAACTTCTGCGTCACCTCAAGCGATATCATTAATTTTGGAAGCAGACTTACGGACTGCGTCAACCTTTAAAGAGATTTTTGTTGTGCTATCAGTCGTTTTGGAAGTTTTCTGTTGTTGAAAAAATTTCTATTTTTTGAAAAAAAAAATTCTCCGAAAAAAGTTTTCTCAGAAAAAAAGTTTTCCTCCAAAAAACATTTCTCAAAAAAAAAATTTTTTTCTTCAGAAAAAGTTTCTCTGAAAAAAATTTGTATCCAAAAAAAATTTTCTTTCAAAAAATTTTTCGTCCAAATATTTTCTCCGAAAAAATTTTCTACAAAAACAATTTTTTTCCGGAAAAAATTTTTTCTCCAAAAAATTTTTCTCCGAAAAAAATTTTCTCAAAAAAAAATTTTTTTCTCCAAAAAAATTTTCTTTCCGAAACAAATTGTTCTCCAACACCTTCGACTACCATCGGAACACTTCGTATTACCTTCGGCTACCTTCGGAATACTTTGTGTCACCTTCGCCTGCCTTCGGAACACTTCGTGTCACCTTCGACTACCTAGGGAGCACTTTGTGTTGACTTCGGCTACCTTCGGAACCCTTCGCGTCACATTCGGCTACCTTCGGAACATTTCGTGTAACTTTCGGCTACCTTCGGAACACTTTGTGTCACCTTCAGCTATCTTCGCAACACTTCGTGTCACCAATTCTCAGTGATTCATATAACTTTCCTGTAAAAACCAACTGTCTAGGTATTCTTATTCAGAATTTAGCAAAAAATCCAAGATGGTGTAACTTTGACTGTTGGCTGCCATTTTTTGAAATGCTAAAAAATTCTCCTGACCAAACTCTATAACTTTCTGGAAGAAACCATCTCTCTAAGTAGTGTCATTCGGAGCTAAAATTCGAAAACCCAAAGAAGCATAATTTATACCTAACAAAAATCCAAGATAGCGTCACTTTGGCAGATTGCTGAAAATCCCAAAAAATTCTCCTGATCAAACTCTATAACTTTCCTGAAGAAACCAACTCTCTAGCTATTGTCACTCCGGAGCTAAAATTCGAAAACCCCGAGCATTACCTAAAAAAATCCTCAAAATTGACCACTTTTCCACATGCCACGGCTTTTCCAGAATTTTCCCGGAAAAGCGGCATATGAAATTTTTCATTTGGGACCGGTTTTTTTAGGGTGTGGGGACTAGTTCACGCCCTCCGCTACCGCTGTGAGCATGATTTATACGTTGACCTCAACGTACTGTATAATTTCGCCTTAGAGAGCAGCTTATTACACATCCCTCTTGTACAAGAAAATTTTTATGAAAAACCACCTGCATCGCTTTGAATTTGATTCACTGAGTTGTACTAAGTACAATAGAGTGAGGATTCAGTTGTGTGTCGAATCCCATTCAGCTACGAAGAAAATATGGTGCCACCGACAGAGGTACTTTAGTTTTATATAGATCCGTATTCATCTTTGAAAATAAACGGAAGATGCCAACGACAAGCCTGATGAAAAGTGATGCAAAACATGCTCTATTATCCCACTGCTCTGTATGGGAGGTGCAACATAATGTGGAACAACTCTAGGCAACATTAATGAGAAAACCCAATTCAACCCTAGAAGGAGCAGACTTAACATCAGTGCTGGAATGCAAGTTCCTAACTACAACAGCTGCCGCCGGTGGCTGCGAGCCATACCTTAGGACCTAATTGTGAGAGAAAATATATATAAAAATTTCTCATCTGATAACGTCGCTAAGTTTTTTATGCGTTGCAGGACAGTGCTGCCGTGCAACGCATAAAAAACTTAGCGAGGAGAATTTGTGAGAGAAAATATATGAAAATCTCTCATATAATAACTTCGCTAAGTTTTTTATGCGTTGAAGGGCAGAGTGAAGTATCAACAGCACCGATCATCCCCACATGTCTGCCCTACAACGCATAAAAAACTTAGCGACGTTATTAGATGAGAGATTTTCATATATTTTCTCTCACAAATTCTCCTCGCTAAGTTTTTTATGTGTTGTACGGCAGATGTAGAGACCGGTGTTTTGGTTGCCGAAGGTTGTATATTTAAGCAAGATCTCCAATTCGACACTTGTGGACGTCCGGTTAACACTCTTCGCTATGCTCCAAAGAATCCTCATGTTCCCGAAGGCAAGCTCGAGATATCCTGGTCGGAAAGGCACCTTGTCTCAACGTCTAAAATGAAATTTTCAATCGCGAACTAAGTGTAAACTTCTCAGGAATATAGACCGATGATAATCACGCAGTAAATTGTGATTGGTTAGCGCAATTTTCATCTGATATCGCAGAAATGAGTCGAAGTAAAGTCAACTTTCTCAGTGAACTCAATTAAGTATATTGAATTCGGTGAATGTGATTCAATTTGTCTCTTTTCTCCAGAGGCAGAGAGTTAGAAAATATGAATAAAAATTGTGCAAAATTGGTATCGAACATATTATATCAAGTAATGTTTTGACTCAAATGTTTTAGTTGGTGAAATGTTGCCGAGTGATTAAGACAACCATTTGGTCGAAGTAAAAGAGTTGTTTTTGTTATTTTTGATGTAAGCAAAAGAGTGTTATGTTAAGATCGTAATGAAATCGTAAAAACTGATGCAGTGATAGCGTGTTGTTTTGTTTGAGAAATTTGTGATATATCCATAAGGTTTTACTATAAGAGACAAATCGTTTATGAACACAATGAAGGAATACGAAATAAGTCGCGGATTAAAGTTGTTTGTTTATTATTTCTTTGTCGGCACTACAGTCATTTTGTCAAATTTCACTTTAAATGGTACGTTTTTGCAGCTGTGAATTTCTATAATAATTACCACATCTCATTATTTTTATGTCCAATTGTTTTAAGGGAACGAAATTTGCAATTTTTCTGATTGTTTGCTTGAAATGGATTAGAAATCTGAAACAGTTTTCTCAGTTACGTAAGTTGTTACGAATTCTTTTTGAGGGATTAAAAAACTATTAGTATTGCAACAGAAGTTATGAAGAGTAGAGTGTTCATCGCCCTTTACGTAAACACGTAAACAGATTGAATAAGCGAACATTTCAGTTTATATCGAGAAGTAAAAAACGATTACGAATAGTAGGGTTTTTGCACGAGAATAAATAATTTTAGAACGATTTTTGGTGTAGTCCTTGTCCTATTGGTAAATTGTTTCCCAACTTTGTCACGTAAAATATGGTACTCTCAAACAGGCTCAAAATTCAGATTGATTAAGGTTTATAAAGGTTGATAAAAATTTGGAAAAAAACGCGAGGGTTCATAAGGAATAGCGGACCACTTCTTTCGCATCCGCAAACCGGCGCTTTGGTGCCATTGCTCTTATGTATAGAAAAAGTAATCAGAAGGTATGCACGAGGTGCAGGGAAGTTTCAGACCATGAAAAAGGCCAGGATCTTAGACAGCTGCTTGAGAAGGATAGAAGTTTTTTATGCATCGACAAGGTATACTTAGTGCTTTGACGTACTTAGCCGTTAGAATATGTTTACGATAATGGGAGTGTCTTTGTCCTCTTCTCTCCATAATTTTTATGGATTTATGAGGAAATGTTGAGGTTAGATTAGCTTGGGCCGGACCATGAAAAACAGATCCAGTGACCCTTTCTTTCGTCATCCGTTCATCATGTAAATCTCTGAAACCTCCCAGTCCCAACCAAGAACCTGTCCAGTGCGGCAGGTCCTATCCAGGAAAAAACAGGACGTAATATCCCCAACCAAAAAATCACCTCAGTAAGTACTTACTACGAAGTAGCTGCGCCGCAGGCCGTGAATTTAACTGGAAAATAAAAAAGCGGGGTCAAGGGGTGGCAAACTTCGCAATAAGGAGGTCAAGGGAGAAATGTTCCCCCTTGCGGTATCTATGGGGCAGAGTCCCTAGCGGGGTTTGGGGCAGCGTCCTATTCACGTAAGGCCGCCTGTAGGCCTGCAGGGGGCTGTAGAGCTCCCCAATACGCAATATAATATCTAATTAATAACACTTACCTATATCCACCACTTCTGAGTAGACATTATATCGGGTTTATGTGGAATATTCGGTCCAGGGATATTTTGTTGGGGTGTAATTTGTCAGGGGATATTTTGTCTTGGGATAATCGGTCCTAGAGCCGAGACACCTACTCATGCCTAGCAATTCTCCAGCCCACCTTCCATTGGGTACCGAGAAGAAATGCTTCGTATGTTTTTCTCCCTCATTATGTGCTCCAATGGTCTGCGAATTCCGGCCGCACCGAGTCCAGCATCACTTTCACGCATGCTGGGTGTGGGATGGGTATAATGGGTTCTGGCCCGCAATTCAGTGTTGCCAAACCTTCCCTTGCCAGCCTATCCGCCCTCTCATTTTCCCTCCACGCCAGAGTGTCCGGTAACCCCTACTAGCGTTACCTGATTTCTCAGTCCCATCCGATTCAGGGTCTCCTTCAGCTCCTTCGCTAGCTTGGATATTACGACAGGGACGTAAGCGCCTTGATCATCGCCCTACTGTCAGAACAAACTATTACATTCTCTTCGCATGCTTCTGTTGGGGGCGCCTCTTGCTCTTTCACTGGTGGGAGCAGTGCCGCGAATGTCTCAGCCTGAAAGACGTTGGCGAAACTTTCTAGGTGATACAATCTTTCCGCCCGCGGTTCCAGAGAATACACTCCAGCCCCCGTGCCCTCTGAAGTTTTCGAAGCGTCAGTGAAGTTCACTCCTTCACCTGACAGGAGACTTGGCCAGCCTCCTAGCGACTCCTCCTTGGTGCGTGTAACAGTTTTGAAACGCCTAACAGTGGGATATTTGTTTTTAAATTCGGACATTTCTCATGATTGAATGATTTTAGACGGCGTTGGACGGTCATTGTAAACAGAATTTTTAAATATATTGTACTCCAGTACAGATAGAGATATTTTGAGGGTCGATATTTAACCGGTTTTGCTTCTGTTATAAGTTCCGGGTTTTGGCCAAATTTCAACCTTCCATTGTGCACCTTTCGAATTTTGTCTACGGTTTCATTCGGTCCCTAGGTATCTCAAAGACCTCATTGATGATGATCCTCATGATATTCCCATCGCCCCATAGTAAATTCGGAGTCCAAAGGTCGTTCTGCGATAGCCAGTCCGCCGTGGCAAAAGCTTTCAATTTCAATTCCACGTGGATCGGTGGCAGATTAATGAGCGTTTCATAGCCGTCGATATCATAGCCCCTGTAACACAAATGCATACAGGCCTCTGAATCTCGTTAGGCTCTTTCCTAGCACTCCCCACGTCGAGCCGACGCATCCGTGATTCAACATGGGAATTATGACTGCTTCATACAGCCACAGTATAGCCTTAAACGGTAGGCCACAATTCCTCCCGAAAGAGATCCTGCAATTCCAGAATGCTGCTAAAACTTTCTGTGCCTTGTCCTTGTGTCCTTGACGTGCTCGATTCAATTTATCTTGCAATCGAGAATAACTCTCAGATACTTCGGTGACCTTACGCAGCAATCACCTTTTTCCATTGAAGAACAATGGTAAAAGTTGGTTAGTGCATAAAAGTGTTGACTTAACCTTCATTCACTGTTGAGGTTGGTGGCTAATTATGAAAATTGTGACTTACGCAGAAGATAGCGGATAGCTCCAAAGATTTGCAAAATGGATGTAAGTGTAAGCAGATTTCGGTGTATATTAGTGTTGGCGGAACTATTGTTATATACGCTGATGAATCCGAAGATGGGTAATGCGGTAGATAGGCCGAAAACAGTCAGTGCCACAAATTACATATAACTAGATCACACACTAGATGTGTGTTGGTAGTGATTGTTGGGTAGATTGCAGATAATCTCGAGTATGACTAGGAACCCAGATAACACCGCAAAAGTTTAAAGTGATTTTTCGAAGCTGTACGTCAAACGAAGGATGATTTATTTTGCTGGTCACAAATGAAGCGTTGTAGATCACTGGAGAGGCTGAGAAGTGTATAGTAGTCACTCTAAGTAACAGAGTCTTTTATGACCAAAGAATTGCAAAATACTTCAATCTCAGAGTCTTGACAACGAATGGATAGGATTCCTCGGTAGATACAAGCAAGGTTGGGTTAGCGTCGGTACTAGCGACGCTAGAATTGGGAATTTCTCGCTAATAGCGACTAGCGCTCGCTAAAAACCAACTAGCGAGAAGCTTCGCTAATCGCTAGTTTTTCGCTAACATGATAGCGTAATTTAATTATCATACGCGTAACTAATACGGACTATACTTTTTGTGTAAATTAAGAATTATAATTGGGTAACGCTAAAAATTGGCCATAAAAGTTCAAAATGTTGCTTTCTCCTTTAGCTTTTAATTTTTATTACTACTCCTAACGTGACAGTCTTGTCATCGTTGCGTCACAACTTCAGAAATATTAACGTTTTACTAAACATTATCTAGAAAAACGTTTGTAGTGACAATCAATCATTTGAGGCGGAAGTATAAGAGTCAGAACAGTGTAAACAATGAATGTGTCCCAATTATTTCGATGATAATTAATACCAAAATGAAGTGCAGTCTACATGATATTGATGAAATTTGCAGATCTGATTTTCCGAAAGTTAGAATCGCAACGTATAACGGCAAAGTTGCTGGGGAACTCGGACGTTTTTTAGTAAAAACTTAAATGCTTTTTGCAGAAGATTGTAAATAGTTATTTCTACATAGTTTGCCTGTTCGCAAGGGATCTTCGACAAAAATATTTTGCGTTGGGATTTCGTTTGAAATATTTTAAAGATAATGTAATTAGCGAGAGTTAGCGACCGCTACTATCGCGCTAATTTTTTTTTAGATTAGCGAATCATGCTAGCGACGCTAATATTTTTTTAAACTAGCGTAAGCGTAAGCGTCGCTAAAAAATCGTTAGCGAGCACAACCATGAATAAAAGACATCGTTTTTTCCAGTTCCTAAGTAAAGTTTTCCTAGCTTTAAGCCTTGTGACTTTGTCATAAGCAACACATATTCTAATGGAAATAATTTCCTACAAATGTTAAATGAAAATGGATCCTAAATACTATAGAAATTCATTGATCTTGAGGCTAACGAGTTTTTCTCATAAAAGGCTCTTAAGAACACAGATCATATCTATTAGTTTTAGGTTATTAGGTGGTATTAAATGAAAATACGTCGCTTATAAAAGAACGTCTTTATTGGTTGAAAGACTTAAAACGAATGAAAAACTAGTAAACTAGATTTGTTGATACTAGGCATACTTAAACTTAATTTGAGTTCAAGGCACATTTGGATTGCACATCTAACAATATCCGTTAGCGATTGATAAAGTCTTGAACGGGAGACCCAACGAATTATCTTCACATTCCATTTAAAAGGATAAAATAAAATACATTCGCCGACAAGAATTCCGTTAATTTAATTTCTTGTTTGCATTTTTTAGCAAAAATCAATGTCAATTTCTTGAATTTTATCTTCTCTTTTCGGTAATAATGAAATAATAAACCCATTTCCGTTTTATTGGTTTTAATCTGCATATACTGGTACGTGACACCTTTCAGTAATTGGATGGATGTTAAAATCCATTAGAAATCTTATAGAAACAACTAACTAGTCATCCGGCTTGGTGTATTACCTCAATATGAAGATATTAATACTTAAGTTTAGCTCTCAATTGATCGCAATCAAGTTCAATAACGACTAGTAATAAAGCAAAATATTTAAAGCTGTAAAATGAAAACAATTTTCTACGTTGGTTTATTAGGTGATTAAAATTGAGTTTAGCGCATTCAGATGAATGTATGCGAATTTTCATCAGATATCTAACACAATGAATTCCTGTTTTCAATTGATTCCCATATCAAAATATTATTTTTCACGAGATTATGTTGTTGATGAAGAGAAAGAGAAACTTGTTTCACTTGTTTTTTTAACCATCATCGCCTAACATTTTTTGTCATGAACTTGTGCATAAATTAATTGAAGACACACCAAAACCGTTGAATACAGTGTTTTGACTGCTGGATCTTTGATGAACGTTGCTTAATTAGTACCTTCTTAAATACCATATACAGAGTGAGGAACTTCTAATTAATTGAAAAACAAAGTGCATTGCTCAAGATTAATTAAAATCGTTAAGAAGTGCGTAGACATTTCTTTTCACTTTAAGCAACATTTATTTTTCGTATTCCGGTAACAAATCATGTATTTAAATGTGTATGAAGATCATAAAAATTGAAAAATTATTTACTGAATTTCCTCTTTAACAATAAAATGAAAGTTATTGAAATAGCCAACAGAATTTCGTAATATTATACGTCTGGGTGTCGATTTTTTTTTGTCGACAGGTCTAGCAGCGCATATGAAATATTCGAGCGCCGCTTTATCACCTTATAGGCCTTCCAACCCGCTCGCACTGAGAACGGCGAAGCCAAGTCAAGATCTTTGCTAAACAACAAGTCTTTCACGAAGCAGGTCGTAAAAAAAGAGAGCCATCTTTCACCTAAAGTTTTATTATCGATCTCTTATTGAGCAGACGTGGTTGCAGAATCATAGATAAATATTTCCTGTTGGTTACAGATGAGGGTCTATAAAATGTTAGCACCAGATAGGGTAACGGAACCTAGTGTCCACATTGAGGAATAAATTTTCTTGAAGCAAGTGTTGTTCCGCAGGGATAGATGATATCATGGTATGGGCTCCCGTAAAAAATCCCGAAAATTAAAATCCCGAATGCATAAATCCCGAAAATCCAAAATTCCGACTAACAAAAATCCCGAAAATCAATAATCCCGAATGTACAAATATCCCGAAAAACCTGAATCCCGAATAAAAACAAAACTTGTGAAATATGAAAAATCCTGATTGTTACGAGTGAATTTGAGTTACGAGGGCTCTGCCCTCTCCCCCACGCCTGCGGCGGGCTTATTTTTTACGCCCGCGGCTGGCTTTGTTTACGTCTTGCAGACGACCTAACGTCCATGGGCCTCTGCTCCAAACCCTGCAAAGGGGGCTATACCCCCCTTGTCCCCTCACAGCGGGGGCTACCGCCCCTCGACCCCGCTTTTTTATTTTTTTTCCACCTTAGCTGCGACGCAACTCAAAAAACTTCTTTCTCCTTAAACCTAAACATTCGGGATTTTTGTTATTCAGGATTTTTGTTCATTCGGGATTATTGATTTTCGGGATTTTTGTTATTCGGGATTTTGGATTTTCGGGATTTTGCATTCTGCATTTGTGCATTCGGGATTTTAATTTTCGGGATTTTTGACGGCCACCCATGGTATGGGAGGGACGTGGTATAAAATACGAAAAAATGCTCCCAAACTGGAACTGCAAATTGAATTTCCCAATTATGTAGGGAATTTCTCGTAGACTTTTCCCACTATTTTCTGGGTTCTTGGTTTGGCATGAGTGTATACTTCCACTAACCAATCAATCAATCAATCAAACCAATATCAACCAAAAACTAGTTAGAATGGAGGAATGGCGCAGAGAAGTTATAAGTTGGCATCATTGCAACAGATAGAAGTGTAATGTTGATTGACAGAGTTGGGTTACATTGGAGTTATCTGGGACAAGGGGTGCAGCCACCCAAATTCAACACGTGAACTGCTTTGACTCAGTTCACTATCTACCACAGCCCGTCGCCGCGTTGCTGCGCCACTAGGCAACTCAACCAAACGCTGGGGTCGGGTGCGGCCATATCGCATGACACATTACATCTGGTGGTCCCCAGCTCAACGGTACCGAATTTACCCTCGGTGAGAGCTTTCGCAGTAAGGCTCTAAGCCAAACCACTTCGGTAGGAATGTGCACTCATTCCTGTTACCGCTTGACCAGCTCAGGAAACCATGATGTCGCTACCCACCAGTTGACCAACGGGACGATGCAAGCAAAAACTGTTGGCGACCATCCCCTGTACTGCCATAAATTGAAATGTTTACTCACTTACTTAACCAACACGACAGCCTTGGCTTTGTCTAATATCCGCCTGTAACAGATGCCCGGCCACAGGGGTGGGTCGCCAGCGTTCTTAGCTTGCTTCGACTCGTTGGTCCACTGGTGAGTGACGACACCATGGCTTCCTGAGTTGGCCCAGCGGTGCCTGGGGTGGTTGCGTACACCCCTACCGATGTGCTCTGGTTAAGAACCTTACCGCGAAAGCCCCCACCGAGGGTAAATTCGGTACCGCGGGGTTGGGGAGCCCCCGGGTGTAGTGTGTCATCCGATATGACCGCACCCGGCCCCAACACTTGGTTGAGGTGCCTAGTGGCGCTGCAACGCGGGGGCTGTGGAAGATTGTGAGCTGCGTCAAAACAGCTTGGGTGACTGAACCCCTAGTCCTTCCTGGGCAACCAGGTTGGCTAGAATTCAGTAGAGACATGATAGTAATTCGGGCCTCATCTAGGTCGCGGAGGGTTACGCAAACCCGCCGCAATAGATAGAGTCACTTCGGCGACTCGCGCTAATTGGGCGTATCCCAATTCCGCGCCCATGGGAACCGTGCGGTAGAGAGAAAACTCAGGTATGCACGTTAATCTGCAATTACTTCTATGTAACAGATGCCCGCCATCACTTCTATCTTTGGTCAAATACTATTCCAAATATTGTCCACAGTACTTTTCTTTAAAACATGTGCGCATTTCGAGTTCCGGCTTACTGACTTGGACTTTAACATTTTCACTAAGCTGTACCAACTCTGGTTGCTCAGAATCTCTCGTCTCTTAATCGCTGTTTGGGTTCAGCTCCGATCCAAGGCCTACGAATTAGATGACCGCGTGTGGCGTTTCCGTTTTTGCGTCATCAACTTTCAACGTAAGGTCCGGTCCCTTCCCTCTCCAAAGTCAAGACCTGGCTTTAACAACTTTAATATTTCGTCCACGTATGTCATCTGTGAAACCTAGAAACTTACTAGACTTGGTGAAAATGGTGCCGAGAATAATTTGAAAGCAGCGACGCGAGAGGATATCCTCGTCGGAGACCTTTCTCTATGTCTATAATCGGATACTTACTCGGCTATTCCTTCCTTTCAATGTTAGCTTGGTTAGGATAGGATAGGATAAGTGGGCAGATTCCTTTCGAGAATCTAGCACCTAGGCCTTAATTGGGCCTGTTGTGCGCACCCACACTTAAGACCTCAATGAGGCTGTATTTTTAAGTGTTAAGTGATCGACGAGCAGCTGTTCAAAAAATTGAGGATGTGTTTGGGCTGAATGCTCCAAATAGAGCCGTAGCCCAGTCGATAGGCACCTAGATATTTTGCTCTGGACAGTGACAGAGAAAATTTTCAGCTGTTTCGATCTCTCCGTATTTACCACAGTAAGGATTGTCCGCCAGCTTCAAGGTGAACAAATGTTTTTTCAGTGAGCAATGGCCTGTTAGTATATCGGTTAGCCTCTTAATATTTCTTCTGGTTTGAGGCAAGAAGTATTTCGTGTGCTTCTCGTTTATCGATAAGCAGTTTTTGGCTTGTCGAGCCGCGTTCAACAGACGCCAGTGATTCGCAAACATTTCACTCTTCCACATATCAATGATGGTCTGCAGAGTCGAGAGTGTCACTGGTAAAGCAGACTCTGGACCGCAGAACGGCGTTGCAGATGCTCTCTTGGCCAATAAGTCGGCTTTTTCATTACCCTTATGGCCATTGTGGCTCGGGATCCATACCAGCGAGATTTGCCGTTTATTAGCGATTGACTGAAATTTTTCATGACAATGGAGCATGAGAGATGAGGTGAAGACGCAGCTTCTAAGTGATTTTAAAACTGGTTGGCTGTCCGTTATGAGTCTATATCCTTTTTTAACTCGTGACTGCAACCGATGATTCCAGCGATTTCTGATTGATAGACGGCTGAGAATTTACCTAGTTGCACCAGCACTTCTGAACCGTTTTGAACACAGTGGAGGCCTGCACCGGCGGACCCGTTGCTGAGCAAGCCGTCAGTGTACCAATTGACGGAGTTATCCGTATGCAGCGGAGTCGATAATTGCCACTCTTTGCGGCTGGGGATGGATATTTTAAAGGGTTTGTTGAATCTGTAAGTTGGCATTATTGAATCGCACGGCATCTTCAATTGCGGTGAGTGCTTCGTCATCTGATGCCAGAGTCGAGCGTGACCGACGTTGGCGTTTATGAGATGGTTGGTGTGATACCATCGAAGCATGGTTGATCGCGCTTTTGCTTCAATAAAAATATATAGAGGTTCAGTGTTTAGCAAAACTTGTAGTGCTGCAGTGGGAGCAGTAGACATTGCTATCGTAATCGAAGATAGTGCTAGGCGTTGCACTGCTGACAACTGAGTCTGAACAGTTGAAAGTCTACACCTGGGCCACCAGATTGCCGCTACATAACTCAACTTTGGTCTCACTATGGCAGTGTAAATCCAGAACGTTTGGACTAAGCCCCCAATTGATACCTATGGCCCTTCTGGCTTGCCACAGGATCGCGGTGGCCTTCTGGATCGCTAGTCTTACATGAGTGCTCCAGTTTAATTTAGGATCTAGCCATATGGCAAGGTTCGATAGCACAATTGATTCATTGATGTTAGCTTGGTTAGCGAGATCAGTTTGGGGATACCAAGCTCCCTGATTTGAAATAAAGCATTGGAATGGATATGGGAAAGTAGCGATAGAGTGTCCTCAAATTTCAATCACCGATGACTGCATCATGGGTGATTCCCCTGTGAATCATCGGTGATTCCCCTGTGATTCATCGGTGATTTTACCGCGAATCTTCGGTGATTTCACTGTGAATCATCTGTGACTATTTGGTGAAAAGTCGGTGATTCCACCGTGAATCATATGTGATTTCCCTGTGAATCATTGGTGATTCCTCCGTGAATCATTGGCGATTCACCCGTGAATCATTGGCGATTCACCCGTCTCTCATCGGTGATACACCCGTTAATCATCAGTGATTCCACCGTGAATCATCAGTGATTCCACCGTGAATCATCAGTGATTTCACCGTGAATCATCAGTGATTCCACCGTGAATCATCGGTGATTTCCTCGTGAATCATCGGTGATTCCTCCATGAATCATCGGTGATTCCCCCGTGAATCATCGGTGATTATCCCGTGAATCATCGGTGATTCCTCCATGAATCATCAGTGATTCCATAGTGAATCATCAGTGATTCCACCGTGAATCATCGGTGATTCCCTCGTGAATCATCGGTGATTCCTCCGTGAATCATCGATGAGTCCCTGGTGAATGTGCACAGACGGACGGACAGACGGGAAGGGTGAAAACATTAAGTAGCTATCGCTACTTAATAAAGAATCTTTGATTTTCAGTGCTTAATACTTTTAAAATTGCAATGAATACAACTATCACAGCACTTCTCAGGGTTCTATTTATGAAAATTGATCTTAGCATAAAGAAGAATTAATATTCGCACCATGCTAGGGTACCAAAAGTCACTTCGAATGAAAATGTTCTAATTTAAATTTTTTTCTTTCTATTTTCCAGTAAACTGTGGAAATTTAGTTAAACGAAGCCTAAAAGATACCGTCAAATGTTTAGATGGTGCAAAATTCTACCGAAATCCAGACAGACCGACGAAAAAAATTTGGACCAATTCAGAATGCTCGAAATACTATTTGTGTTTGGATGGTGAAGTATTTGAGTTTAAATGTTCCGTTGGATTGCTTTTCGATGTATCTCGTCAGATTTGTGATTTCAAGCAGAATGTTGATAATTGTGATGTCACGGCTGGTGAGTATTGCAACAATAAAAATTGTTCTTTATGTTACATTGTGCTGCTGCTCTAAATGTTATTATTATGTAGAGATCGCAGAGTTATAAATAAGAAAATTCTAAATGATAACATTAAAGATATTGAACGCGTTAACGTGCAAGTGTTACCGCTTTGTTGGTTCGCGTAATTGCATTGCTAACAGCAAAATATGTTTCTATAATGCTGCCACCAACCAACAGCTTTCTTCTTTAGATAATAATAACACATAACAAATTGGTCAGGTGACATGACGTGCATAACTGTTTAATAAATTGGTAACAACGAAAGAAAATTATAAATTTCCCCTAATAAATGCACCTGTGTGAAAAAATCGTATCACATTTGTCAACAATCGACTAAAAGTAACAACTTCCTCGACTTTGTTTATTTCAAACAGAAAATCAACTGAAATCTATTGACAACATGTAATAAAAATTCACCTGTAAAAAGTATCAACCTCAATGGATATCTATTACATCGCGCTTCAAGTCTGTTACACTTCATCATATCGTTTAGCAATGTAGATTCGGATTATATCGAACCGACGTTTGTTGTTGTTTTTTTCAGCGCCTATGTTCAAAGTATTCATATTGTATTACTTACCTACAAAGAGGTTTGATGTAATGATCTGTTTAGCAAACATGTTACTCATTTCCATTATTTCAAATTATGCAATTTCAATATCTCTTAGAGTCGAAGACGTTAATCATATTTTATTCAGAACATTTGCGATTTTCTAGAGCGCATAAGAAGATCATAAAATTACTCAAAAAATAAACTAGATGCGAAGCGACCTGTATGCAATCGCTCCTATTACGATGTTTTGTCTCATCAAACTTTGTAAACTTTGACATAACAGTATATTTTGTAACGAGCGATGAAAAGTTGAATTTTTTGGGACTGTTCGTAAGCTTGGCCTAAAGAGGTGAAGCCGAGTAGGACAAGCCTACAAACGTGTCCCAAAAAATTATACTTTCATGACGAGTTACAAACAACGTTTTTTGCTCCGTTATGATCATAATGAGACGAAATCACACAAACTTAACACACCGAAGTCACTCTACAACAATTTCATGCACACTTTATTGCGGCCGAAAAAGTATATATTTATGAAATTTTTTGAGCACTTTTCCGGACTCAAACAACACTAACAAAAACTTTAAGTTTGCGAACGTAGTTGCCGTAACGAAAAACGTCGAACTATGGTCATTAGGAGCTAAAAACTCATTTTGTTTAAAAATTACGATTCCCATTTGACAGATGCTCATAACACTTGGCTTATGTAGCCCAACAGCAAGTAATAGCCATTCATAAATGACGTCCTTCGCGAGGGGGGAGGGGGATCGGATTTGTGAGAACCGTATGCAAGTGGACGAGTGGGGTTAAGCGGACTCTAGGACCGAAATGTCCCCAGACAAAATATTGTGTGTTGGTGGGCTCTGCCCCCTCGCCCCCGAGCCAGGGGGCAGGCTTTTGTAAGCCTTGCAGGCGGCCCCATTGTAAGCCTTGCAGGCGGCCTTACGTTAATGGGGCGCTGCCCCAAATCCCGCTAGGGGCTTCGCCTCTTAGACCCCACAAGGGGGGATATTCCCCCTTTAACCCTCCTTTTCGGGGGCTGTTTTTGGTTGTTTATTTCAGGCCTGTGGCGCTAAGTACACTTCCCATTGAATATTATGTTAGAAGGGATATTTTGTCCTTTTTTTTAGTGGAATAATTGTGGTTATTATGTCCGGTTATTTGTCTAGGGATATTTTGTCTAGCGATATTTTGGCTTGGGATATTTTGTTTTTTGACATTCGGTCCTAACCCCGAGTTAAGCGATGCAGAATGTCCAACTAGATTCACACAATGAGTTGAAGTGTTGTTTTAACGACTTTGACAAACGTCATATGCTGAAATGCTAAGATGTCGAAGCATTATTATTTGCTATTCTACAGCGCACATAGGTATCCTTGCTCTAAGTTACAGATAGGTAGATGCTATGCGCCGGCGCCGGCGAATAGCCAAAAGATATGAAAATGGCTATTCGCCGGCGCCGGTGAATAGCCAAAATATATGAAAATGACTATTCGCCGGCGCCGGCGAATAGCCAAAAGATATGAAAATGGCTATTCGCCGGCGCACAGTGTATTTTTTGTAAGGTTTTGCAGCTTAGGCTTTAATTTGTACAATTTTCAATATTTTGACGTTTCTTTTTTTTCGTTTTTAATCGGAAAGATTAAAGGACAAACGGTTGTCCTTTTCGGTTCGAAAAATCTTCTGACTCCCGTGGGAACAAATGAGTTGAGGAGAACCAAACTTCTAAAAATTAAAAACAATATATCAGCGTGACTGGAGACGTGTTGAGTGTTTAGAAACAAAATTTCAAAAAAATCAAAAATATTTTCAAGATTTCACTCTTTGGTCAAGAACTCAAGGAAGCAGGCTGGTGCCAAGTTGAAACTTTTTGGGAACAATATCCTTGTTGGTGTCGAGAGTCTGGCGTAAAAAGAATTTTGGCACCAGACTGCCTTCCTATAGCTGTCATACAGATTCGGTATTCTTTGTTCTAGAACTCAGGGAAGCACGCTGGTGCCAAGTTGAAACTTTTTGTAATCAATATTTCTCGGTAAAGCCGAGATGCGGGCGTAAACAGAATTTTGGCACCAGGCTTCCTTACTATAAATGGTCAGAAGAAGAACGTTTTCCTTGGTCTAAAAAAAAAAATTTGATCCATTTCAAGCAAATTCCCTGCAATATATAGCCAAAGTGGCAATACTCTCAACAAAAAAAATTGGTTTTTGACCATACAAACGTTTTCGTTTCTGGACGTGGGAGTCCTGAAAATTTATTGATCGAAAGGAATTACAGCTGTCCTATATTCTTTTCTTGATTCAAATAAAATAGAATATCATCAAAATTTTGAAATCTGTACGAGTTGAAGCCCAAGCCCCAAACCCTTACAAAAAATACACTGTACGACTATTCGCAGGCACATTTGACGAAAAGGTTACAAAATTATCGAACTAAGCAATTTGTTCTTTAATAAAACGTCAGTAAAATGTAAACAATAATTAGTAACTAGATAATAGTTAACTTATATATTAAAGTTAATGTTACGGCAAAAATGCAGTATACGGAAACAGCTGGTGACTGATGACAAAACAACAAGAATTGGGGCGCGGAAGCCTCAAAAGGAAAATTCATTCGCTCTCGTGGCATTTCGTAAAAGGAAAATTCATTCGCTCTCGTGGCATTTCGTAAAAGGAAAATTCATTCGCTCGTGGCATTTTGTAAAAGGGAAATTCATTCGCTCTCGTGGCATTTCGTAAAAGGAAAATTCATTCGCTCGTGGCATTTTGTAAAAGGAAAATTCATTCGCTCTCGTGGCATTTCGTAAAAGGAAAATTCATTCGCTCGTGGCATTTTGTAAAAGGAAAATTCATTCGCTCTCGTGGCATTTTGTAAAAGGAAAATTCATTCACCCTCGTGGCATTTCGTAAAAGGAAAATTCATTCGCTCGTGGCATTTTGTAAAAGGAAAATTCATTCGCTCTCGTGGCATTTTGTAAAAGCTCTCGTTGCATTTAGTAAAAGGAAAATTCATTCGCTCGTGGCATTTTGTAAAAGGAAAATTCATTCGCTCTCGTGGCATTTCGTAAAAGGAAAATTCATTCGCTCGTGGCATTTTGTAAAGGAAAATTCATTCGCGTCGATTACAACTTAAAAAAACACAAAAATTGAAAAAAAAAACAAAATTTGGATGACCTTGGGCGCCCAGTAAGGGGCTTCCGCGCCCCTATTCTTGTTGTTTTGTCATAAGGAGACCATTTGGGATTTTTTTTATACTTTTTTGCGAAATTTTGATTTGAATCCCTCACAACGCTCATAACCGGTTGAAAACAATGCCATTGTGTTACATTATCCGATACGAAAAACATTTGTTCTACCCCTTTCTTGTTGAGCGCTAGGAGGGCCTTTACGAGTACATTTCTCAGAAAATACAAAGTACTGCCAAAATGAAGGTATTGAAGCCTGATAAAGATTGAATGTTAAAAATACAAATTTCGCTGAGCAGACAATCCAAAATTTCGAATCTTCAACTTGTCTGGAAAGAGGTGCCCTTCATCATAAAGTTTACTATTAAGTTATTATTTGGAAATTTTTTATATTTTTTTGGGGAATTTTTGGGAAATTTTGGGATTTTTGGGAAATTTTAGGAATTTTTGGGAAATTTTGGGAATTTGTTCCCAAATAACAGGCTCTGTAAGATAGCAATCTTCACTTCCCGAAGATAATAAGTACTCCTTATGTACATCTATGTGTGTTGACATGGTTGACATTATGATGCATCGATGTGTTGTGTATGACATTGAAACACTGAAGAGAAAGTAGTGGTTTGTTTCAAATCAATGCAAGTGGTGCATTATTAGCAGTATTGTTGGTTCTTATTCGGTTCAGTATTTTTTGCGGTATTAGTGGATAAATATTTGAGATGGAAGGACATTGTACGTTTTGAAAAATTGTATAGGTTTCACATAGTTGTTTTGTGAGTAAGGATATCTCCACACATATACGATAAAATATAGAACAAAACTGATATGGCCTCAGAACCCTCGTTATGTACACGCGTCCGAATTTCCAAACGACCCCTCCCCAAAATATTTGTGATCAAAAAATAAAGTTTTTTCGAATGTCATTTTTGTCATGCGTTTTTCTGTAGAAATGGCAGGAAAATTGGTCGTACTGCTAGTGGAGTCTTGCCGTATTAATTTCTCATTTTTTTAGTTTTTTACATTACAGTACCTTTCATAATTCATTTATGACAAACGAAGCGTCTTGATGTCTTCTATGAACTACCTGCATCGAAACGAACGACTAGGTAAAGTAGTGTTTTGAACGCTTTGAAGTACAGGAATTATGAATTCGTTTGTCACATAAGGGAATTATGAAGGATTTTTTAATGTTGATACAAGGGTGGACTTTAAACCACAGTAAGTACCGCAGTTGTTGAAGACAAATTTTCTTCAAGTGCAATAGTACTAAAAACCTTTTGACCGTTAATGCAAGTTTGTGTACTTTACTTAGCCAAACGAATTTATAATTCCTGTACTTCAAAGCGTTCAAAACACTACTTCACCTAGTCGTTCGTTTCGATTCAGGTGGTATATAAGAAAGTACGCTGTTCATAGAAGTCATCATTCTGTGACTGAGTGTGGTGATATACACATGGTCTTGTAGACAAAATGTACTGATGAGTCGTAAGTGACGAAATTATCACTTTAGTTTGTTAAATCTTATGAAGACACTTCGTTCGTCACATAAGGGAATAATTTCCGCTCGCATTTGCAGTGCGGCAGCGTGTAAAACATATATTCCAGGATGGTTGACTTTAGCTCCTAATTCTACCAACTTTTGAATAACTGTTAGGTCATGAAACGGCAAACTCCAACCGACTTACACCAAACTCGTTGCATCGGTTAACATTTACAGAGGACAGCGCTTTTAACATTTTGACTGTATGATCTGATTGCCTCGGTGAAAATACGTTACTTCTGAATCGTATGAATCGCCTAATTCCGTATCCGCATCCACTTAAGATGAGTTCCCGTGGTGATTCTTTTGGATCGAATGCTCTACTGCTTTAACGTCCCGGTGTCGTATAGCCCACAGGAAACAATTTTTGGCCATTGAATTGAGTAAAACTTTCTTTTACTGTATTGAAACGACCTTCTCTTCAAGCTTTAAAAAACGATGCTTTGTTTGTCATAAAGGAATTATGGAGTGTTCTGTAATGTTGATACAAGGGTGGACTTTAGACCACAGTAAGTACCGCAGTTGCTGAAGACAAATTTTCTTCAAGTGCAATAGTACTAATAGTACTTTCAAAAGTAGCTTGCGTGAATAATTGCCGAATTTGATGATGAAGATTTCACAATGCAAAGAAATGGTAAAAATTATCATTTAAAGATGGTAACTGACATTTCAAAACAAAACAAAATGCCATTAATTGTAACGTCACTGTCCAATTTTAGATGTTAATGACAGTAAATGTTATTATGCATTCGCTCTAAAGTATGAAATACATGGCGAAACTATATACGGTCCAACTTTAGAGCGAATGCACCAACATATCTTTCTACACATACGATTTGACTTGACCCTCTCCCTCCATCGTACGCTACCATTCGAATTTTGTAGGTAGGTTTGTCGAGTCTTAAGGTACCAAGGGTAACTAAAAGGTAATCATCGCAAAGATTAGAGAGCTTGGGCAAAGCGACTTATCGCTAAATTCATAACATATACATATAGCTGTAAGTTAAAAGTTTACGTTTTAAATTATAAATTTTTTATAAGTTATAAGCTACAAGTTATAAGTTTCAAAACTGATCTAAAGCAGTACTAATTAGTTCCAAAACTAATACGGATCAGTACTGATCAATTTAGAAACTGATACGGATAAGTATTGATCAGTACTGATCAGTTTTGAAACTGATACGGATCAGTACTGATCAGTTTTGAAACTGATACGGACCAGTACTGATTAGTTACAAAACTGACCTGAAACAGTACCGATCAGGTTCAAAACTTACAACTTATAAAAATTTTTAACTTAAAACGTAAACTTATAACGTAAATATAAATGTATGTATATTTTATAAATATAGCGATAAGTCGCTATGCCCAAACTCTTTATTAAACGTAGCAGTAACTAATAGTTTGATATCTCATAGTTGACAACGAAATGTCAGGTTAAAAAATAAAATATTTTTGTCAAATTATGATCAGCAGCTTCTGCAACACCTTCAACCCTTCCCTATTCAGTTTTTTACAGTGAAATTCCGAAAATAAAAACGTTTGATTTGATTTGATTTCAGAGGAACGAGTTCCAAAACCTTTATTGGAGTCTGCACAATGTGCCGAAAGTAGTCAATTGGGCTGTGGTGATGGCACATGCCTACCCAATGAATACTTTTGTGATGGATCTGTAGACTGTCCAGATGGTTCAGATGAAGGATGGTGTGACGTTGACAACGATCCGAATGCTGCCGAAGCATGTGACTTGTCTCTCTGCACTCTACCGGAATGCTTCTGTTCGAAAGATGGAACATTAATTCCCGGACGATTAGAACCGGGCCAAGTTCCGCAAATGATTTTACTAACATTCGATGATGCAATCAATTTTGAGAATTGGGATTTGTACACGACGAAGATCTTTACTCCGAACCGGAAGAATCCCAATGGGTGTCCCATTAAAGCAACATTTTACATTTCGCATCAGTACACCAACTATGCTCAAGTACAGAAAACGTGGAATGATGGACATGAGATTGGAATTCATTCAATAACGTAAGTCCCACATGGTCGGAAAAGTGTCAATTTCTTATTGTTTTTGTGTATTTGTAGTCACAGAGGGCCTGAAGAATGGTGGTCTAAGAATGCGACAATTGAGGACTGGTTCGATGAAATGGTGGGTCAAGCGAACATCGTCAACAAATTTGGAAATGTTCGGATGGAGGACCTAAGAGGAATGCGAGGTAAGAACTTTGTTTGCCGAATAGTCGTAGTCAGTTTTATGAACTTGAACCATTTTTGTCTCAGTGCCATTTCTCAGAGTCGGATGGAATCGGCAATTTCTGATGATGAAGGAATTCGGATTTGTGTACGATTCTTCTATGGTAGCTCCATTTTCCAACCCTCCTCTGTGGCCTTACACGCTAGACTATAAGATGCCACACACATGCACCGGGAACAATCAGAATTGTCCTTCTCGAAGCTATCCAGGTATATGGGAAATGGTCATGAATCAACTCGAAGCTGGAGAATATAACTGCGGGATGGTGGACAGTTGCCCTCCGCATTTAAACGGGGAGGATGTTTACCGAATGTTAACGCACAATTTCAAACGCCATTACCTAACAAACCGTGCTCCTTTCGGACTTTACTTCCACTCCACATGGTTTAAGAAGCTGGAGTATTTGGACGCCTTTACGAAATTCATGGACGACCTGGGGAAATTGCCGGATGTGTATTTTGTCACAAAATATCAAGCTATTCAATGGATGCGTCATCCAACACCGAGTAATCAAATAAATCAATTTGAACCTTGGAATTGCAAAGGAAAATCATTGGAAGCGAATGAAGTAGCCTGCAATATTCCACACACATGCAAACTTCATAGTAGAGTGTTACAACAGGATAGATTCTTGTATACATGTAACGAATGTCCGGCTCAATATCCGTGGATTCGAAACGAATTTGGTTTAGACTAACACTAAATTTAGAATTTCCTAATTAACCCCAACCACTGACTGAAACGTCTAATGTTATATTTTTAATAAAAAGTGAAAATGTGAATTTTGATATTTATTGGAAACGGCGGAACTTATAGCAATCGAAATGAAGATCAGTGTCTTCAATGGAATCCAACGTTATTTTTAAGGCTCCTAAAACATCTAAGAACGCCGTAAAATTCAAATGTATACTGAAATACTTCATGACTGTAGGAATGTAGTGGGGCCATTCCATTGAAAAGTTGGAAAATGTGTTACGAGGGAACCGTCTTCTGGCTAAGAATGCAAAGGTTGGACTTCTTTCTCATGAAGGAGTTGTATATTGAACCTATAGAGGAATTTTCTTCAAACAACACAAATCTCGTATGTGCACGGTTTAGCAAGAACACATGGTTCCCTCGAAACCTACCAATGCAATCGCCCAGTGACGAAATATTGAAGCTTATAGCAGACAGATTACAATTGGTTAAAGATGGAAAGAGAGATAGTGACGAATAATGAACTATCACTAAGACCATAAATAAGAAAATGAGATTCGACATAAGAAGCTTTAATGTTAAACTGGCGGAAAGCACGATTGAAATAAATGGAAATATGAAAGTACTACGATCAAAGGTGAATAATACCAGAAAACAAGTCTTTAAGTTGAGAGATAAGACTGGGACGATACAATCAGATCAGAGTAAGATATTGGAAGTCGCCAAAGAATTTTACGAAGATTTGTTCACGTCAGTTCGACCAAAACACGATCCAGATGGATCAATTCAAGTGAGACCAGTTATAATGAACTTTGGATCTGAAGATTTACCTGACATAACGATCGACGAAACGAAGACTGCATTAGACGAGATGAAGAATAAAAAATCTTCTGGAGATGATGGCGTTCCTGCAGATGCTTTGAAAGAAGGAGGCTCTGCGGTATTAGAAGCGTTAACGGCATTGTTTAACCAATGCTTAGAGGAGGGGAGAATACCGAGAGCATGGAAGAACGCAGTGATCATACTATTACATAAGAAAGGAGATATAACGAAATTAGAAAATTACCGGCCTATCAGTCTATTGTCGCATTTATACAAACTCTTCGTGAAAATCATCACTAAACGAATTACCAAAAAGTTAGACTTCTATCCATCGTTCAACTGAGCAGCTTTTAGATCTGGTTTCAGTACGAACGACCACTTACACGTGATGAGAATATTAATTGAAAAATGCAACGAATACAAAATCGACGTAGCATTGGCATTCGTTGACTACGAAAAGGCGTTCGATTCAATTGAAACACGGACCATACCGGATGCTCTTGACGAATGTAGAATCGATTCACTATATGCAAAGATGATCCGATATATTTATGAAAACGCAGCCAATTTCAGGGTTGGAAGAGTGGTACGCCAAGGAGACACAAGTTCGCCTAAATTGTTCACTTCAGTCTTAGAGAGTGTGTTCAAAAAATTGGATTGGAGTGAGTTGGGCATCAACATCAACGGAAAGTTCTTAAATCATCTCCGATTTGCTGACGACATAGTACTAATTGCAGCCGATTTAGATCAATTACAAACAATGTTGGATCAACTGAATGTGCAATCAAGAAATGTTGGTCAAGATGAATATGTCTAAGACAAAAGTAATGACGAATATCGATGACGATAGGGAAATAAAAATTGAAAATATCGTTATCGAGAGGGTCGAGAGCTATGTGTATCTTGGTTTTAAACTAAACCTGGGTCTGGACAATCAAACGGCGGAAATAAGGAGAAGAATCGGCTTAGGATGGGCAGCATTTGAGAAGTTAAGGCCAATATTCAAAAGCAACATGAATAACAGCCTGAAGAGAAAAGTTTTTGATGTTTGTGTACTCCCAGTCCTTACCTACGGTGCAGAAACTATGACTTTAAGAAAGGCGTCAATGAACAAATTAAGAGTGGCACAACGAGCGATGGAGCGAAGTCTGTTGGGAATATCTATAAGAGATAAAATGACGAACAAATGAATTAGAGAGCAAACAAAAATCGTTGATGTCATGGTACGAATATCGACGCTCAAATGGAATTGGGCAGGGCATATAGCGAGGATGACTGATGACCGCTGGACCAAATACATTTTAAATTGGAGACCACCGAAAACGCGACAATCGGGACGCCCGCCGGAACGATGGACCAATGACATTAAGAGATTAGCAAGAACAGCATGGCAGCAAGTGGCAATGGATCGAAATGAATAAAAAAAGAAAGGGAAGGCCTACATCCAGCAGTGGATATAGAAAGGCTGTAACAGGAGGAGGAGGAGTATGAATGAAAGCCCGTACGATCAATTTTTAAATATTTTTCTCTCCTTCGCCTGATAAATTATGAAATGTGCCGAATTTGCAAAAATATCCGCCTGTTTATTGTGTTGAATGATTTTCAAAGCCCATGCTCGACATCTAAAAGCCCCCTTCTGGTAGTTTTGAGAGTCTGTTTTTACAAAAGTACAAAAACTATCCTTCCTTTTCCGAAAAAAGTTTCGCCTACGATGTCTAATTGACAAAGATTTAAGGAAAACGACGAAGTACTCTTCTATCAGCAACAAAAACTACCTGTCTGCAACTTTCCCAGTGGAGACGATGGGTCCATGGTACACATAGGCACTGCATAGTTTTAACGAGCTGACCAAAGGGATTACAGCCAAGACAAGCTAGTTGTGATCAAGGGCATTTCTCAAACAGCGCTTGAAAATGGCTGCGCAACGGTGGAATGCGGTGGCCATTAAGGGAACTTTTAGGTCAGGTGACAAGATGGAGGAAATTTGAAGTTTCATCGGGGAAAAGATTGCGCGAATGGTAACCAAAAACATCTTTCAATTGACCAATAAGAATGTGAAAATATCGGAAAAAATTCTGGCTAACCTTGACGTATACATATCTCTAAAAATCTGGATATCAGGCAGAAAATTTAGACTCGCTAAGGTGCCGTTAATAAAGAATGTCACCCTGAGAGGTGAACGTCCTTGCGTGACAGAAAAAGTTTTTCTTATGCCCACAACATTGGCGCTTGGACCAGTTAGGGTGACACGAAGGGGGGATGGGATCCAAAAGCTGACATTTCAGCGTAGCGTGCTTTGTGTAAATTTAGTGATAATAGGACTTAAGGCAATGTACACCATTTGAAAATGGACTATCAGTACAAGCCTGGTTTGGTGAAGGAAAATCTAAAAGGAGGTTCCCAGTTTGAAGGGTTTTAATCCGTAGAGTTTGGAAGAGTAACATATGACTTCTCATAGTTGGTTCACTCAACAAAATCTCTGAATTAATTACGAGTCTGTGTGCTCTATCACATAGCCGGAAATTGTTCTCCGTAACGATCGTCATGACTTAACCGATTTACTCTCAGAAGATAAAATAGTTATGATAATGGGGACAAAAAACAAAACAGTTAAATCGTTATGCGCAGCACTTAAAATCGAACGATCGCATAGGATTTGATGTTGAGTTAAATTTGGAGAAAATTATTCTCTTATGGTTAGAGTAAGAAATGTTTAGTAGAAATTTCCGCAGATGGTAGCAGTAATCATTTCCGTTACAATTCGCTACATGCTTCAATACCTCTAACCGAGACAAATACAGGGAAACCAAATCCTTAGATCCATTTCACCAGCTGGTTTGCTCATTTTCAATGTAATTGTAGACCAGCTGGTTAGATGAATAATTGCACAATTTAAGTATTTACTGCTTGTAGATACGTCAGCAATTTGTCCATCACGTCCACTAGCATATCAAGTTGCATGACTTGACTGACGATTGGCACTGAAATGTTAATCTTTCGACAAATTGCGTTCTAGATAACCTCCATTATTTGGTGACGGACCGGCGAGTCTAATTCTTTTATCACTGTAGGCCATGGCAAACTAATTACAGTTCGACTTTGGGCTAAGCTGAAATCAACAAACAAAACATTTTCTAAATTCAACAGTAAAATCCCGGTTAACTTGACGACAACATGATCTGGCAATTTTAGGAGGTAAAAAAATGAACAACGCCCAAAAATTATGATCACAACAAAAACCCTTTTAAAAGGGAAATGTGACGCAAGTCCTTCTTCCTCCTTCCAAAACAACTGATATCAATTTGGGGTGACGCTTAAAGCTTTGAAACGCAAAAATTCTTTTGGAATGTTTTCATTTTTGATTAAAAAAATGCGTCACAAATGCCGGACCCACCAATGTTATAGTTTTTCTGTTCTTTCAGCTTTCACAACGCAAAAATTTGTCATTATGTATGGCGTATTTTTGAACAGGAAATCAAATTTTTGCGTATAACAGCTGAAAGCGTAGAAAAATTATTACATTGGTGGGTCCGGCATTTGTGACGCATTTTTTAAATCAAAAATGAAAACATTCCAAAAGAATTTTTGCGTTTCAAAGCTTTAAGCGTCACCCCAAATTGATATCAGTTGTTTTGGAAGGAGGAAGAAGGACTTGCGTCACATTTTCCTTTTAAAAGGGTTTTTGTTGTGATATCAGTACTTTTGGAAGTTTCGGCTACTACTTCCATGGGCGAAAATAATCACCTCAACTTACTCTACAATATATCAAATGTTTTTTTTTTGAGCCGCCGCCGCCGCCAAACCGAGCCGCGGCGGCTACTACTTTCATGGGCGAAAATGATCCCCTCAACTTACTCTACAACATTCGGCCCATTTTCCGCCATTTTGGAGGTCACCCCTATACACTACACACCCATCCCAACATCTTTCCCTTTGACTCCAAACCTGTATCTCGAACACCCAACCATGTCCTATACAAAATATGCTTCCGTACACACGCACACAAACACATACATATGGGCTTTATATGGCGCCCAAACGAGGCCGGTACCCCCCCTTTTTCAAAATCTCATATGGCGTAGAATGCCCAGCCGAAGGTCCCTGCAAAATTTCAAGAAAAGATATCGAGCCGTTTTCGAGAAAACTCCAAAAAAGTGGGTTTTCATACAAATGGCTCTGGAACTAACTAACTAAGCAACTAACTAACGTAGGATGTTTCCATTAACTTTGGTTTCTATGAAAGTGCACATTTTGTATGTAAAATGACGATTTTCTAAAGGTCATATCTCCGGATCCACTGGACCGATTTTTTTGAGTAAAAAGTCGATTTTAATCAGAATTTTACGTAGAATCCGAAAAACTAGGGCTCAGAAAGATACGACGCAAGGCAAAACAGTCAAAATCTAGCTGTATATATGGTTCCGAAGTCTGCGAAAAAAATTTTTCTGAATTTTTTGGTCGTGGGGACTTGCGTCACGGGCGCATTGCTACCGCGCGCCCATGATACTTCACAGAAAGTACGCAGTTTTAAATGTAGAAATACCACTTTTGAATTCGCTTGAAAGTATCGCCGGTTGGTGATATCCTGCGCTAAGCGTCGTTGCAAAACGATGCTAAGTGCGGATGGCGCTACTGTTCTTATATGGGAGACTGTACCCATAATAAGAGCGCTTTATTTTTGATGGACTGCTTCATTGCGGTCCAGAATTAACAAAAGGAACGTCTCTCGTTCTCTGCCTCTAGGTTTCCCTTGTGGTTTTCTCTTCCCCTTCGAAGTTAGGTTTGCATTGCTTTTTTGGGTTAAAAAAAGCAATGCAAAAGGGTTTATTTCCTCGGAACTCTTCAAGTAGATCGGACGTAGATAGATTCGCATGGGAATCTTCTTTTGCATTGCCTGTTTTTGATTCATATAAGGCAATGCAAAACGACTTTTTGATTTAGTTCCTCGGAACTCTTCAAGCAGGTCGGACGTAGATAGATTCACATGCGAATCTTCTTTTGCATTGCCTTTTTTTTGAATCATATAAGGCAATGCAAAAGAATCTACTATTGCATTGCCTTTTCTTTGGCTTTCGGCTTATAAAAGGCAATGCAAAACGACTTTTTGCTTTAGTTCCTCGGAACTCTTCAAGCAGGTCGGACCTAAGTTGGTTCACGCTGGAAATTTGTGACCGACAATTTACAGACAAACAGACAGACAGACAAACAGACAAAGTTTTGCCTTTTATAATTAGTAATGCCTGATTCTCACAAATAAGAAAACTTAACGTTTTCGGACTTTTTATGACTTTTCGCTGTTTGTGATATTTTTTCCTGTCACGTCACAAATCGGGGGGGGGGGGATGGGGGTTCGAGCTAATGTGACACAAGTGTGTAGGGGGGCTTTCGAACGCCTTACAAATTATGTTCCCTTAAGTAACATAGTTTTGGCAACATTACTCCATACCATAGAGCGTTTCACTACGTTTTAACAGATTAAACAAAAAGCTCAAACAAAAGCTTTCCGCCCAAATCAACAGCGCTAAATACATTGCAAATCGTTAAAGTTGAAGCTCGCGCGAAAACTTTCCCACCGGTTCAACTGTTTGAGGAATGAACTCAACTGTAAACTGCAAATGAGAAATTTTCTCACTCAATCCAATAACATTGTGTTTATAAACCAGTAACCCTTCTTTACCTCTTCTTCCTACACGAAACAACCGACGAACCACCTTCATTTGCCCTGCAAAGTTAAGCAGCAGACAAGTGACCGCCTACGAAAATGTAGGCTGAACCGTGGGTAGAGCCTCCAAAATTACGAGTATAACAAAAAACAGTGAATTTGTTCAGTCGTTTTCTTTCTATTCTTTATTCGATAAGAAATGAATTCAGATTTTAATGGAAACTTAATTAACATTTGATTCTATTTTTACTTCAGCGAAACTATTACATCTAAAGTCGCTCCATTTTGGTAAGCCACACATTTCCATCTAGATTTATTTAAGTGAATGTGTACCTTAGTAAAATGAAGCGAAATTTCTACAATTTTATTCTTATGTATTCGTTGTTTTAACGTTTACCTTATGTCTACGACAAATATTTAAGGCGATTTCACCTTGCTTAACACCTTTGAATAACTTAACAGCCTCCTCGTGAGACAAATCATGACATATATTTCCGTTAACCGCCAAAATTTCATCACCAGCTTGTAGGCGTCCATCTTCAGCTGCTTGACCAGTTGGTAAGATATTTTTTATAAAAATTCCTAAAGCTCCCCGAGGACTGTCAACGCCTCCAACGATGGTAAAACCGAGTGATTTCTTTCCGGGACCTTTTTCGTAGACAACCGTTTGAAACGAACATAACGCTGACTTTGGTCGCCTGGGTAGAGTGCAATAATTATCAGCACTTGAGTCGTATTTCCCATCAGAGAAATTAATTTTCTTTTTCGTTGTGAGATTCGGTTTGGGAATCGGATTGACTAGATTAAGACTAATTTTTTCGTCGTCGCAAAGATTATTATTGCTCCTGGTGAGAAGTTTTGGGTAAGCCGTTAGCGCGCTCAAATTGTCAAATGTTTCGATAGAATGTTGACCTTCCAAGTTTTTAACGGCAAATTGCTGTTGCTGCTGTTTGCCAATGAGGGACCGTCGAAACAATTTGTTTGACATGCTGGAGTACGATGTGTTGTTCTTCTGGAATTGTGTCGGTCGTTTTCGAATTATTTCGGAGGAGTTAACTGGTGAAGTCGATGTTGGAGTTGTCGTGCGGACATCACTTGAATTCGGTTCAAAGGACCTAAGTACGGAAAGTTTTGGATTTGTTCGACGAGGTGCTGCTAGTGTGTTGAACTTTCCGTCGATCCTACAAAATGAATAAAACTTGTTAATATCAAAGGGAAAGTGGTTAAGTTTATTAGAAAAATCATGGGCGCGAGGCAGCATTACGCCCATGACGCATGTCCCCGAACGAAAAAAAAATTATTTTCAATTACAATTTAAAGACGAGAATTTTCCTCGCTTTGTCACGCGCGTTTATACCCCTGCCTCTCAACTTCGGGTCATCTTAGATCAACTTAAGCAATTCAATCATATCGTGACGGCCGGATTTCTAGTTTAGTCTACTCCACTGTGGGACTGTAGGACTGTGGGATCTCCGAATACCTTGACTGAATTCCACAAAATTGTTTCCTCGTTTTCCGCATATTTTATTTCACGACCTGCTCCTCTACACTGTACTTAAGGGTATATATTAGAGATATGCGCCGGCTTGGGCATTTTTCAACAACAACACTACATTACACATAACAACATCTCACTACACTAAACCGCAACTCACTACACTACATTACATCTACCCTATCGATATTGCGCTACGGGGCACCAGCGTGGGTAGAGGCGCCAGATACGCAGAGGAACCGGAGAAGAATGAATAAATCCCTGGCAAGCATAAGGGTAGCAAGCGCATACCGAACGATCTCTCTAGAAGCGGTATAAGTTATAGACGGAACGATGCAATTATGCATAACGCTGATGGAAGACAGCGACTGCCACAGAATGAGGAAAAATGAGTGCCAAACTACCAAAGCAGCTAGGGCACAATTAATAGCCGAATCACTGAGACAGTGGCAGCGAGAGTGGGACTCCACGGACGAAGGAAGTTGGACCCATACACTCATTCCGAATGTAACGACATGGGTTCAGAGGAAGCGCAGTGAAATTAACTACCAGCTTCAGATCTTGCAATAGTTGAACTATCTTGCGATAGTTGATCAATCTTGCGATAGTTGAACTATCTTGCGACAGCTGCACTATCTTGAGATAGCTGAACTATCTTGCGACAGCTGCACCATCTTGCGATACTTGAACTATGTTGCGATAGTTGAACTATCTTGCGATAGTTGAACTATCTTGCGATAGTTGAACTATCTTGCGATAGTTGAACTATGTTGCGATAGTTGAACTATCTTGCGATAGTTGAACTATCTTGCGATAGTTGAACTATCTTGCGATAGTTGAACTATCTTGCGATAGTTGAACTATTTTTCGATAGTTGAACTATTTTGCGATAGTTGAACTATCTTGCGATAGTTGAACTATCGTGCGATAGTTCTGCCTTGTTTACTCTAAATGGTGTATGTACATATTTGACATACGGCTTTTTGGTTAATTTTTCATAAACAATTAATCAAAAAGCCGTATGTCAAATATGTACATACACCGTTTAGAGTAAACACGGCAGAGTTTTACTATCATGCGATAGTTGAACTATCATGCGATTGTTGAACTATCATGGGATAGTTGAACTATCATGGGATAGTTGAACTATCATGCGACAGTTGAACTATCATGCAACAGTTGAACTATCATGCGACAGTTGAACTATCATTCGATAGTTGAACTATCATGCGACAGTTGAAATATCATGCGATAGTTCAACTATCATGCGACAGTTGAACTATCGTGCGATGGTTGAACTATCGTGCGATAGTTGAACTATCGTAACTATCGTGTCATAGTTTAACTATCGTTATTATCGTGCGATAGTTGAATTATCGTGAGATTGTTGAATTATCGTGAGATTGTTGAATTATCGTGAGATTGTTGAATTATCGTGAGATTGTTGAATTATCGTGAGGTTGTTGAACTGTAGTAACTATCGTGCGATAGTTAAACTATAGTGGATATTTGAACTATAGTGGCTGTATTTGAACTAGAGTGGCTGTGTTTGAACTATAGCGGCTATAGTCGAACTATCGTGGTGGTAGTTGAACCATCGTAGCGGGAGTTAGCTAAACTATCGTGTCGACAATTTAGCTGAACTATCGTGTCGACAGTTTAGCTGAACTATCGTGGCGATGGTTGAACTCGAACTATCTCGAGATAGTTGGGCTATTGTGACTGTAGTTGAACTATCGTGAGCTGTCGTAACTATCGTGAGATATCGTAAATATTATGAGCTATCGTAACTTCTGATTAACAATAGTGAGCAATCGTGAGTTATCGAAACTATCGTGGCGGTAGTTAAACTATCGTGGCGGTAGTTGAGCTATCGAGGCTGTAGTTGAACTATAGTGGCGCCAGTTAGCTGCTGAACTATCGTTATGATGATTGAACTATAGTGGAAACAGTTGTACTATTGTGGATGTAGTTGAAATTTCGTCGCGATAAGTCGAGGTTTGAGGGCCAAACGAAGCTAGGGCCGTAATCGTACAAGTGAAATTAATTGTTCGAGAATAGTAGTTAATGAATTGAAAAACGTTTACCAGTGCCAGTGTCAAGTTTTCGGTAAGAGCGAGGCGAGGACCGTAGTCTAATCAGTTAGATTATTCGTTATATTTGATTATCTTTAAGGGAAAATATATTTTGAAAATCGGATTATCGAGACCTGACGTTTGGTTGTAGTCTAGCAAACATTTTGTCTTTACAACAGAATAATAAGTCAAGGGACCCGACCCACCCAAAAGGTAGAACATAATCTTATATAAATGGAAACTTGACTCATTTCTCAAAACATATACCTAATAGGTCTAGATGTAATACCCAAACGAAATGAATTGTTAGACTTACTTTAATGCGATCGTTGCAAACTCATTGTTAAAGTCTTCATATCGTTTGAGGTCGCCAAAGCAAGATTCAGCTGAATGTTTTCGCTTGTCTTTAATCTGAATACTTTTGTCGTTATCTGACTGGCAAAAAAGAAGATCAAAATTTCCAGTTTTATTGATACAATCCGTCATCAGTTTCTGCACTTCCATAACAGAAAGGCAACTCAATTTCGTTCCCAATATGCTCACAATTTCATCACCAATTTGGATGTTACTGTTCCTGAAATCGATTGATTTAGATTTCAACTAATTTTCTTTCTGTACAAGATTTACCTGTTGGGAATCACCTCCGAAACGTGATATTTCAGCCGGTTACCGTTGTCGTAATATTTCGGACTAACAACCACTTGATGGATTCGATCAATACCTTCGTCATCAAGAATAAACGTGTATTCGGATTTGATAATATTGTGAACGATATCGGTAATGTTTCTCTCTACGATTCCATTACCATCGGTTTTGTACTGCTCATCAGACTCAACAACAATGATGGATGATTGTCCGGATTCATTGACTAAAATTCCAGAATCGGCATCTTCGGAAAGCATGTCTTTGCTACTTTTGGAAGACGTCACATGTTCATCCGAAGTGATTGAATGATCGTCGGAATTGGAGTCCTTCACATCAACTTTTATAATGTTACTTTCGAAAGCTTTAACATTGTCCAATCCGATTAAGTTTCCATAACTTAAGCTTCGTCTACTGTTGCGGTCAATGTTCATTTTACTGAAATCATCATTTGCATTTGTTATGAAATCATTTGTGGTGTCTTTGTCATTCGAAAGGTCCTGGTTGTTGTATAGTCGAGAAAATATTTTTTGCGTTCGGTTGGACATTGATTTGAATCGTTCCGACAAATTGGCAGACTTCTTCTTTGAGCCCATCTGCGTAGTGTTCACATTTTGCAATAATTTAGGAGCAATACATTCATTTGTATCGTCTGTATTTATAGTTACAGTCTTTGGTTGTTTGTTTACGTGTACTTTGTTCAGCGCATTCACTACATTTGTTTGATTGATTTCTTGATCTTCAGCATGATTTGCAGCGATCAAGGCAGTTAGATCACTCGCATATTCAGAACATATTGAAGCTTTATCATCAGTGTTTAAAGACAAAACATCATCGACGGATTTGTAGTGTGGTAGATTGTAATGATCCGTCAGTTTAGGCTTATAACAACTCAGTCTTGTGCTAGCTAATGGATTTCTTTTTTCGCTGCAAGTCACTGTCATACGGTTATTGTGCAATGACAGCGACGTCTTCTCAGTCATTTGTTTTTGTTCTGATTCGCCCGAACATGACGTCTTATTCGATTGATGTTGGACGATTTTTCTCGCTAACGGTGTACTGGTATTTGAGAATAGAGGACATAAACCTTTGTTTTTTGTTCGCACAGGAGATAGATAACGACGTCTATTTTCGATTATTCTTCCTTCTTGTATGTTGTAACAGTTCGATGTACTGTGATTTCGTTTTTTCGGTGTCGTCGGGGTTTGGTCTGCAATTAGAGAATTCAAATATAGTTTGAGATCCATCAACGTCTTTATTCTAGAAAGAAAGAGACTATTGGCACCGGGTGCCAATAGCCTCTACATATATATTGCGGCTAATGGCACCGGGTGCCAATAGTCTCTTCATATATACTGCGGCTAATGGCACCGGGTGCCAATAGCCTCTACATATATACTGCGGCTAATGGCACCGGGTGCCAATAGCCTCTACATATATACTGCGGCTAATGACACCGGGTGCCAATAGCCTCTACATATATACTGCAGCTAATGGCACCGGGTGCCAATAGCCTCTACATATATACTGCGGCTAATGGCACCGGGTGCCAATAGCCTCTACATATATACTGCGGCTAATGGCACCGGGTGCCAATAGCCTCTACATATATAATGAGGCTAATGGCACCGGGCGCCATTAGCCGCAGTATATATGTAGAGACTATTGGCACCGCGTGAAATAAAGGAATCGTAAGTACGTAAAATAAGGGAAAAATAATTAATTAATATTATGATAAATTATGCTAACAACAATTGTTGTTCATCATAGATACACTAATCTCTTTTTACTCACTGCAACACTGTCAACACTCTCATGCGAAGCCATTAGTGTTACAGAAAGTTTTCTACGTAGTTCTGAGCGTATTAATCAAGTTTCTGCGCTGTATCAAAGCGATGTTCCGATTTCAAAAGCAACGCGTCGCCGCTAGCAAAATATTATTAAATCGCGACGAT
>CM055403.1:48034509-48100691 GCA_029228625.1 Pseudolycoriella hygida | reverse complement strand
AGATATTTGCGAAAAAGCTTCACCGACCCTCGAAAAACCATGTTTTTGGTCACTTCCTTGACCATATCTCCGGAACCACTTGATCGATTTTGCTCATCTTCGAACTTGAATCATGGGAGACATGTACCTTTCAGGGAAAAAAAAGTTTGGGCTGATCGGTTCAGCCGTTTGGAAAAAAAGTGGAGACGGACAGACAGAAGGACGGACAGACGGACATTTTTTTTATTGCTGATTCGTCATCTCTAGACGATAATAGATGCATCCCGCCCACTCCCACCTCGATCTATCCCATTTTACAATAAAATTGTTTGTAGTAAACGTATAGGACCTCTTGTACTTCGTACGGGTCCAAAAATCATTCAATTTACTAAGGCTGTTATGTGTGCTTTATAAAAGAGCTGTGTTCTCTGTGTAAAGTTTTACATCACGTAGCTATTTTATGAATATTGTAGCCGTTTTATAATGCGCTCTTCTTTTTTTCAAAGCACACAGCCTTAAATTTCTTTTTTTTTCCGTGCTCCTACCATTGACATGACGCTCAGACAGTAACACATCTAGAACAGTTGCGTTATGGAGATAATTAGAAGAGATCAACATTTCGGCATCTAGTGCCAATCTTCAGTCAAGTCATGCTGATGGTCGTGATGCACAAAGTGCTGAGAGAAATAGAAAGCTGCGGGAAAGGTTACTTATTTCGGATTTATGTATTTAATTTGGGTTGAGGACATTTCTCAATCTTTAGCGTCGATTGCAACAATCTTGAATCATGTTTGCACCTCAAATGAACGGTGTTCTACAGTAACTGAGTGTTTTCATTGTGGTAACAATAGAATGACAAAGATGGTGCAGAACATCGTTCAAATATTCTTCCTCGAATAAACAGATTATTCCTATAAAATTTCTTTATTGCTCGAAGAGAAAACAACTAAAAGCATACAAAAACCCAAAAACATTTATATCGTATGTAAACACTGCTAGCCAAAATATCAAAAGTATAGAAAATCTGACAACATTATTCATAATTTCATTTTTCAACATCTGTATTGTCCAATATTTGTATTTCAAAAACAACAGTTCTTGTTCTGTGTTTGATTGTTCGATTGTGTATGATATGACATTGATAATTGGTGTAACCCAGCAAAAATTCGTAAATTTCGGCCAAATAAGAAGTGATTTTCTTTTTTGTATTTCCACTAGCATTATTTAACTTCCTTATACAGTACTTACAAGAGATTTGCGATTATTAGAATTGCTAAGCTATTACAAACAATCTGTTAAAATTTTGTGAAGTTTGAGTAATAAAATCAATAATAAAATCTAATTTAATTTTTGATTTGCCGATTGGTTTTTTTTGTTTACATATGACACAAAACCAATGTGTTCCACATATTCTGTGCTAATGTGTTTGTGTAAAATAAAACAGGGGACCGAGATGTCACATATGTAAACAAAACTGAAGACTTGTGTGATGACCAAAAATGAAATGAGATTTTATAGATAAGTTCTTTTGTTCAAGAAATTTTAACACTTTGATTTTAACAGTTCAGCAATTGCAATAAAAACAAATTTCTTGTCAATATTCTGTAAGGAAGCGGTGGAAGAAGGTTGAAAGACAAAATTCCGAATCACTCTTTACTAGCCCGAGATTTGCGAATTTTTGCTGGATTACCGATTATTCTGTTAAAAAAAGATTTACAACTGAACAATCAATCACAGAACAAGAACTGGTCAAAATTGTATTACTTTTGAAATGGCATCTATTTTTACGGTCAGCAAAATTATTTTTTTGTCAGCAGAATTATTGCTTTTGGTCAGCAGAATTATTGCCTTTGGTCAGCGAAATTATTGCTTTTCGACAGCAAAATTATTATCTGATCCCCAAAAATATTGCTGTTCGATCAGCATGATTATTCTTTCTATGAAGCCATATTGTATCACACAGACGATAAAATTGAACAAATGAACTCTTTTTGTAAATTAATTCTTAGTGGGTACTATTTAAATGTCAAGTTAAAAATACTTATTTGTCAAGTTAAAAAATCAAAATACTTTTTTGTCAAGTTACGACATTTTTACTACGCCACGACAGAATATTACGTACAAGGAAAATAGGTTTTGGTGTACTCTTTAAAGCGGGTAAAGCGGGTTAATAAGGAATAATTTATAAAAATACATTTTGTAAAAGGAAAATGTCCAACTTGGCAAAATAACAAAATAACTTGACAAAAATGAATTTTTAACTAGTGCCAATAAATAGTTTCGATTCTTAGTAAAACGAGACGACATCGGAAGATACAAATGAGGGTGCATTTATGATATCAATTGCATTAATTTGATGTTCAAAATCAACATACTGACCTTGACAAATAATTAACCTTTAAATTCGTCTAACTGTTCGTATCGATCTCTTAACAGTGAACTCAGCATAAAGCAAAGCTACGATAAACAACTTCTGAAGAAAAAAAACAATCTTAGTACGTACTACCAACTATGCCAAATCGCCACAAAGTAGTTATGCTCACACTAGTACATCCCGTTACCCCCTAGAGCGCACCCTCTATTTACTACTTTATGGTCATAATCGAGTGGGAGCGTAATAAGCGAGTACGTGCATGAAGATGTGATTAACAAAATTTTTTTTTGCCCCCTGGACCCCCGCTTATTGTTAGCCTGCGGCGCTTTCCCTAATTGCGGCGCTTCCGTTCGAGACATTCGTCAACATCCTCGTCCATATCCCCGTCAAAATCTGTCCATCAATCTACGTTTTTGTGACGTTTCGTAAAAGGTAAAAGTCCTTCGCTTCGTTATATACCTAGGTTTTAGTGACATTTTGTTAAAGGAAAAAGCTCCCTAGTTTTGTTAGCTACCTAGGGCGCTTCATTAAAGCGCAAAATGCTGGTTTTGTTAGCCACCTAGTCTTCGCGACGTTTCGTAAAAGGTGAAAATCTCTTGCTTTGTTATACACCTCCCATAACTCCCTCCAGAACAATATCACACCCCCGAACATGTTTTCTCGACGTTTTAAACCATCCCCGACAACACATCACATATATTTCCCTAACAACAAAGTGAGCAACCACCGAAATTTCAGCAGTTTTCACCTTCTATCTCCTGCGGATGAAGTTGGATAAAAAAAAATTCTACAAAGCTGCAACTTATAAAAAACTCTAAGACAAACCTCTGCGCCCACTCCCTAAGTGACCTTTGAGCAATTTTCACTTTTGACCCGTTTTTGACCCATAACTACCTTGAATATTTTTGCAGATCAGTTATTTACCTAACCAAATGATAATTTTGCTGATCAAAAAGATTAAATTCACTGCCCAAATGCAATAATTCCGTAGACAGAAGACAATACCTATGCTGAGCAAAGGCAATAATTTCGCTGACCAAAAGCAATAATTTCGCTGACTGAAAAATAATTTTGCTGACCGCAAAATTATATCCCCCTTTGAAATTGTTTTACCGGTTGAAAAACACTGTTTCTGCACCTTCTGCACTGATGATTCGAAATTTCAAGATTTAACAAATTAAGAACTGTCAAATGCATATAAATATCCCAACTGTGTATGTGTGATGTTTGGATTGTAAGCCAAGAGCCAAGCTAACATGACATTTCTAGCTACTTTGAATTTAATAAAACTGTCCCTTTTGTAGTGTTAAAAGCTATAGCGAACTGTAACGGAAATGGTTACAGCTGCCATCTGTTGAAGTTTGTATTAAACATTTCTTACTCTAACTCTCTAATTTTTGCGAATCAATTCCCAAATATTAGGCCCTGGTCCGAATCCAATGCAACTGCAGTGCAAAAACAAAACTGCAATCTCGATTCATGAATAGGCCTCAGGGTACAATTTCTGAGATCATTAACTCCACCTCGCCTATAAGCACGCGCTTGTAACTCGAGTTCATAATTTTCATTAAAGGATGTCAAGAAAAATAGGCGTAAGCTGATAAATTATTATTACAAAAAAGGAAAGTCAAAGGTTTAGAATCAAGAGACTTTAATGATAAATTGCTCAAACAATACTTAGATGATGTCAACAAAATGGAACATGCATTGCGTTACAAATAATTTACAATCAATCATCAAAAATGTCAAGTCAACCCTCCTAATTATGTTTTCGGATTCATTTACATTATCCATTTGTTCAATATAATGTTTTCTATTTTCATTAATCTATTTTCGGCAACAGAAGTTATCCAACGAACTATTTTGAAATTATTTGATTAAAACATTGTGTTGAAACAATTCCATAAAAAGTAGAACCTTTTGACCTACAACACTTTTAGTACATAAGTCGTTCTAAGAAAATATCAAATTTCTTTGAGTTATTTTCTTACAAGAACAAGTGTTAAGCGTTTGGAAGTCACATGTGTTTTTCACGCCTGCAGTTAACATGGAAATTTAGTTCTGCATTCTCTAACGATTGAATTTCAGAATAATGTTTATAAACAAATCATAAATTATAAATTTATGAACATAAATAACAAGCAAAGTAAATATTTCAAGCCGGAATGCTTGCACATTACAATTAGGTGCGATATTGCCCAATTCATCCAAAACCAATTTTGTGGTAAATCTTCTTTGCAACTTCAATAAAATTAATGTCTTCGCTGCATGATAGCAAACAAGCAGTCGACTTAGTGAGATCCGTACGATAACGTTCTTCTCAAGACTCATGTTGACATATTTTTGGTATGCGATAAATCGGAATGTTTTTTGATGGAAATATTAAAGTCTATTGAGAGCCGGTTTCGTTTTTTAAATGTTAAAACGCAAAATGCTAAATTGGTGTATGTACGAAAGATGACCAACAGTTTTAAAATTGATGTAAAAATAATGCTGTGCTGTTGAGCTGATGCGATGTGAAGATTGTAGTGGGAAGGTCTTGATGTTATCTACGTCATCTACAAAACATCACTTTTAACTCATCATTTATAAGTGTTACACATTCGTGATGCATTGTCCATGACCACCACCAACACCAATTCAACAACCGTTAGTCATTTTTTGTACATCAAACTTACCATCTTGTCTTTTAGCATTTTATAATCACACCGGACATAAATTAAAATATATATAAAATAATCCGCCGTTACAACCCATCCGGGTCAGAGGCCTAGATCATTTTATTTACTAGCTACGAGAATTCCGAACCACGCCTAACGGTAGCTAGCATTTCCCAATAGAATTTCTTCTGGTGCTAGTTATATCTCCGCCTAAAGTTAGACTCAGATATTTGTACACAGAATTCATCGAATATGGGTGACGTCAAATTTGTTATTCCCTTGACCTTTGTCAGGGTCTTACGGCCGGTTCAGGGTCGATTTTGTCTGTGTGTCCGCCTCCGTGTGTTCGCGTTCGTGTGCCCGCGTCCGTGTGTCCGCATCTGTGTGTTCGCGTCAGTTTGTCTGCGTACGTGTGTCTTTAGATACCAATCCGAGTCGTAGTTTCAATCGTTATCATTTATTTTTGAAGATTTTTTCGCAGGTAATAGGTTAGGAAATAGGAAAGTTATAGAGATTAGTGAGGAAAATTTTTTAAAGAAAATGGCTTCAAGCTGTCAAAATGACGCCATCTTGGAGTTTTAGCTATCTTCTGAATTAGAACAGCTAGACAATTGGTTTCTTCGGGAAAGTCATAGATAGTGGTGAGGAGAATCTTTTGGGATCCTAAGAAAATGGCTGTCAGCTGTCAAAGTGACGCCATTTTGGATTTTTTTGCTATCTTCTGAATAAGAATAGCTAGACAGTTGGTTTCTTCGGAAAAGTGTCAGAAAGTATAAGAAAGTTGTCAACAAGTGTCAGACATTCTCAGAAAGTTATCAGCAAGTGTCAAAAAGTAGTCAGCAAGTCTTAGAAAGGTGTCAGCAAGTCTTAAAAAGTTTTCAGCAAGTGTCAAACAGTCTCAGAAAGTTGTCATCAAGTATCAGAAAGTCTGAGAAAGTTGTCAGCAAGTATCAGAAAGTTATCAGCAAGTCTCAGAAAGTCTCAGACAGTGCTCAGCAGGTGTCAGAAAGTTGTCAGCAATTGCCAAAAAGTCTCAGATCATCTCAGAGCTCGCCTTACAAAACTTACAAAACTACTGATATCACAACAAAAAACTTCTTCGAAGGTAAAGTATGACGCAGTCCGTAAGTCCACTTTCAAAATTATTGATATCGTCAGTGGTGACGCTTTCGCTGATAAGACGCAAACGTTTGTTTAAATAGAATGTTAGCTTGTGGTCAAAGTTTTATTCTTAAAAATTTGCGCCACTTTTTTTAAAACAAAATTACGTTGCGTTCAAAAAACTATGTCACAAATGCTAGACCCAACGACGAAATAATTTTTCTGTACTTTCAGTTTCATATGAAATTGAATCGACGTGACTACCCTTCAGTTTGGTGTCTAAATTATTACAGAGCGAATGCACCTGACTTCCTAAATTAATGTAGAGTTAAATATTAAATTTGTTTGCTTATTTGTTTGTGTGAGCGCTTCAGCTGCTAACTAGTTGGTTGAGAATATCATGTCTAAATTATGAATTTTCTTACATTTGCTACAATTCACTTACATCCATATGATAAACATTTACAATCAAAGTCAAGGGAGTGTCCACATCAATAAGATGTGACCAAGTTCTTCTGTGTACGATATCAAGTCCACAACTACTCAAATTATGAAGCCTGCGTGTGCCTAGGTACGTTACTTTAATGCTATACATTGACTAAAAATCCTATACAAAATTTGTCCCCACCCGGGTGGAAAGCCAGTACGTTACCATTGAGCTACCTCCTTCCTTAGGACTTAGGACTCATAAAATCAGGAAATTCAGTAGAAGTCGGTTGAGCGGTTCGGGCTCTGGGATGAATTTTTCGTATAGGGGCAGGCTTTCAAAGGAAGAAGGTGAATATTTTTGCCCACGGAATCTTAACCTAGCTGACGATGCTGACATCCATGGATACCAGACCTCACGTCTTAACGTCGCGTCGGACGAGGCCAAAAAAATTTCTTTTCATGCTTGCTATCAGGGACGAAAAGAAAAATGTAATCCCACGGGGTGAAAGCTGGCGCTTTCCGCCCCTTGGGCTTACATTTTTCAACTTTCGTCCCTGATAGCAAGCATGAAAAACCTAATACGTCACTCGGAAATGAATTACATGCCTACTACCTCGTACTACGTAAATAACTATTTATGTCACATGCGTGAAAATTTGCGAATTTCAAACATCCGTTAGTCTTAAAAAATTTTAACGTTTGGACAACAAAGTTTCCAGTATTTGTTCACTCGGTAGCTATAAACGAGAAAAAGTACATATCGATGCTCCCGAGTCAGCATTCAAAATATTACAAACGGAAAAACAAAAACATAAGCCTCTTGCAGTACTACGTACGAGGCGAAATATTATAAAGCGTCTATGACCTTTGTTCTGAATCTACTATTGGTTATTTTTAATTCGCTTAAATGTGAAACGTAGCTAACGGTGGAATGTAACGTTCCGTACGAACGCAACTCGTGATGTAATATCATATAATTCGATAAGAATGCAGCTAAAACAAGCGTATCCAATCGAATTTATCTACTTAAAATATTTATTAATGAAATAGACAGCTGCGAATTTTAAATGTTATAAGCATACGCCCTTGTAAACCTCTTCAAACAAAACGATGTCAATTACCATGCCCTAATCGCAAGAATATGTGTTACGATATATAAAGCTAACTTTATGTCATTTCCGCGATAATGAATGTTTTATCAGTTTATGTAATGAATTTATTTCTTGATAACATTGCACTAATTTTCTTTCTCGGTTCGTGTTACGCAAATTAAATACTTGTCGGCAACTCATTGCTTTGTTGTGAAAAAAATCAATGAAAAGTGTCACTTGTAAGCTAATGTATTCAAATCTAGGCTAGGTCCGAAACTAAATAAATTGAATGTAATTTTCACTCTGAAATCTACGCAGATTTTCAACAAATCATGCCAAAAATAATTGTTCGGTAATGTTCCTAAAATAAATATGAAAAAAAAAAAAATATTAAATTATGTCACGAAACGCTGACATGTAATAAACATCATTTTCTCGCTCCTATAATTCAAATTCATGAAAAGTTTCGTTGCAAAAAGTCTGCCAGATATTAACAGAGCACCTGATTCCATAATAATATTTGCTCAATATTGAACAAAATTTGCCAACGAAATTTACTGACAACATATGTACAACACTCACATAAAATGTGTACAAAGTTTGCTATTTTCCTGAATGTGCGAATGTATATCGAAATCAGCATTTGACCTCATTCAAGCCATATAATAAAAACATTTTTTTTTGTTCTCCCCAATGATATTTGGGTATATAAATGAATTGCGTGCTGGGATTCTTTATGACATCATACATGACAAACTTTTTTAGATTTTTATTTTCTTAATTGAAGTTCTAAATGGACAAGTTGTACTACACCAAATAATAAAACACCAACTCCACAATGCGAGTGGATTATGTCTTCATTAAAAAAAGCTGTCTCTTATTAACATTTATATTTTTATTTGCCGTAGTTACCGCATTATGTGGAACAAAAATTTTTATACGAGGGATGATATGACAGAAGAATGTTTGTGATAAAACAATTTATGTCTTAATAAGTGTTTGCAAAAGGGAATCAGTTTTATGGTCTGTCGATGCGAGGGATTGAATTGGGTCAACTATGTACTAAACAAACATGGAAATCGAATACATGGAGTAATATTTACATTCATCTTGAATTTGGGTTAAAATATTTTAGCTTGAGTTGTGCTACTCTTGGGGTACATATAAACGTGGAGACTCACTTGAGGGTGCTTTCATTTGAAAGTAATGAAAATATGAAATGGTAAGACGAGTCCAAAGTAACTTTTATAGTGAGAAGATTTCATTCTACAGTAGAGTGTATTTTAAAATGCTAAATTTTTCACTGGGAATTTCCATCTGTTTTACATCTTTTTCCATCTTAAATCCATCTATTTCCATCTTTGATCCATCTATTTCCATCTTCGACAGATCTATTTCCATCTTTGATCGATCTATTTCCATCTTCGACCGATCTATTTCTATCTTCGATCGATCTATTTCCATCTTCGATTCATATTTTATGAATTGAATGTTATGAATTGAAATACACGTGTGCGAGTGGACCTAAACCAACATTTGTCCTATTTTTACTCCTATATGTTCAATGAAGGACACATCCTGATACACCTGTACTGTACAGTACATACTTCAATTCATAACATTCAATTCATAACAGATGGATCAAAGAAGGAAATAGATAGATCAAAGATAGAAATAGATGGATCAAAGATGGAAGTAGATGGATCGAAGATGGAAATATATAAATCGAAGACAGCAATAGATAGATCGACGATGGAAACAGATGGAAAACAAATGGAAATGGATAGAAAACAGATGGAAATATGGATCGAAGATGCCAATAAGTGGATTGAAGATGGAAATAGATGGATCGAAGACAGAAGTAGATAGATCGACGATGGAAATAGATGGATCGAAGATGAAAATCGATGGAAAACAAAAATGGAAATGTGGATTGAGGATGCCAATAAATGGATCAAAGATGGAAATAGGTGGAAAACAGATGGAAATAGATGGAAATATGGATCGAAGATGCCAATAGATGGGTTGAAGATGGAAATAGATGGGATGAAGATGCAAATGCATGGATCGATGGTGGAAATATATAAATCGAAGACAGAAATAGATAGATCGACGATGGAAACAAATGGATCGAAGATGGAAATAGATGGAAAACAAATGGAAATAGATGGAAATATGGATAGAAGATGCCATTAAATGGATCAAAGATAGAAATAGGTGGAAAACAGATGGAAATAGATGAAAATATGGATCGAAGATGCCAATAGATGGATCAAAGATGGAAATAGATGGATCGAAGATGCAAATGGATGGACCGATGGTGGAAATATATGGATCGAAGATGGAAATAGATGGAAAAGATGTAAAACGGATGGAAAATCGCAGTAAAATATTTAGCGGAGTGAAATACACTCTTGCAGTTATAATGAAAAGAATGTTTCATATTCGCTGCGTCATGTTGGGTAATCGGGTGCTGGTCTTCCTAGATTTAGGGACAAAGGCCTAGAACTCTAACACTTCTTACAGTCGGCCGAATATGAATTTACTGTGTCATTTACATCAGCTGATGACTTTACTGGAAAGTAAAATGATAGAATGGGAACATTCATTTCAATCAAAAAGTGGAGATGGCAGGAAAAAGCTCACTTATGCAGTTGGTATGAAGAATTTCAAATTCTTTAAGCTTCGCACGTTTACCTTACATTAATTGAATTTTAGTGTGAGTCAAGTGTCTCCTGACAGAAACTGTATTTAATCGAAAATGTTAATCGATCGAGGTTTTTATTATTAAATTCGAATAATTTTACGTTTAAAATACTTAAGCAACTTGCTCTCTAGGTACTAAAGTCAGCTGCTTTTCAATCACGTTCTAGCCATTTAGGATAGGAGGAGGAGTTTAGGAAATGTAAATATATATTTTTGTAGTATTAGAGAATTGTATTGGCAAAAAAAATCATGAGCAGGAAACGATTCCATATCATAGTAGAGAAAAATGATTTACTCTGTGAATGTGATCTTGCGATGAGTTTGGGTGACTAAAACCGACATGTTAAGAAGAGGCAATATGCCTAATAGCCTCGTTGAAAAATGATCATAAAAGTACCAATTACCAGTAGTAAACCAATAGTGATCGAGAGATTCAATTCGATTGATTGGTTGACACTACGTAGCGTATTTTTATTTAAAAATTATGAACCTATTTTCTAAAATTGTAGCGTCTGTTCTCTTGAAGCTAAAATAACAACAGTGAACAAATTAGAGTGAAATAATTTCCGAATAATTACAATTATCAATTATATACCATAAAATGAATGATAATCACATACAATTTGATGCATCATAACATCATTATAACTTATATCCATACAAAGTTTATATTAGCGTCTACGACATGCATTCGGGCACCGCATAACATTTTTGTTTTAACATTAAAGGTCAGAAAATAAAAGGAAAACGTTTTACTTTATATCGCGAGAGCAACATGTTAATTTATAAGCAATGTTTGTCTTTTAACATTTATCTTTTTACTTCAATGGTTTGGCGTGTATGCATTATGTACACACATATCGCGCAATGATGACTTTATTTACATATAAAATTATCTTATCCAAGATTTTTCAATGTTTGATTTTTGAAGTGAGAATGTTTGTCAGCGTGATACAGTTTTTTGATAAAGTAGTTTCGATTCAATTTCTTTACTTTAGTTTTCGAGTTTGTTTTACTTTATTATTGGGTTTGTAATTGGGTACTGAATTTCATCTTTTTCACTCTTTCAATGTGATTTATATTAGCATGAGACAAACAAAATTCGTTCACCATGTGACATGGTAGAGACAATGTATGAGTTACCGATGACGAATAGTGACAGACCTTTAGTAAACACCTCGGGGTGGCAGAGTAATAAGGCTGAACATAATCCCCTTCGAAATCAATGCTAACACACATACAATACAATATACAATATACATATACAATATACAATATATATATATTATATTATATTATATATTATATTATATATATATATATTATATTATATATATTATATATTATATATATTATATATATATATATATACATATATATATATATATATATATATATATATATATATATATATATATATATATATATACAATATACAATATACACACATACAATACAGCATACAATATGTAGTTCGAGGTTGTAACTCGGTTTTTAGTTGTGACGAATTTTGTGATAAGCATTAACCTTAGTTGTTAAGAGAGTTTTTTGAATTAACCCGGTGGATATATTCGGAGTACGCCAGTGGTGACAGATAGATGGCACGCACGGTTTGATTAACCGGTTGAACAGTGACAAATACCAACTAGTCGACGCTTGATTCTATGATTGCAAAGTGTTTGAGTTGAGTTCGACCCAATACTTCACAGAGTTAACAACGTTAAGTGAGAGCAGTTCACCAGGAGAAGCTGACCTCATATCACAGGGGAAATTTATATATTAAGCTTGTAGTCAGCAAGCTTTTAGGTACATGTATAATTATTGGAAGTGATCCAGAACATTGTAGTCGGGTGATTAACTCGAATCTATAGCAGACATTAAGTGACAACCATGTGGTCAATTTTGCCCGCTAATAAAAGCGTCATTATTAAAGGAAATTTTGTCAAGGAGATACGTCGCACTCACCACCCAACATAAAAGGTATTTTTAGTTGTAAGGGGATGCGCATTTTTAGGTTAAGGTTAATATTTGAAAAGTGAAATAAAGAATTTGTCATAGTTTGTTCAATTAGTGTATTCGATTTGTATCAAGTAATTAAAGTGAGGAAAATGGAACGTTACAAGGTCTATAAAATGCGTATTATGAACCTGATGAAGTTATTCCAAACTATACAAAAGTGACAAGCCGTAACTTATCAAAGAAATTTGTAATGGAATCAAACATTTTTCTATTCGTGCATCAAAGACCTTATACACTTAATAATAAAATAATATAAAAACACGTCAGACAGACGATTCAAAAGAATGGAGACTTCATTGTAAAAGTTGAGTGTTGTTGGTTCAACTAAAACAGCGTGCATCAATGGCAAAGCAAACAGAACTTTTCCTAACTTTTTCTATGCATTATACGAAAAATGTAATACACCCAACAATTTCTGGTAAACATTACGAACGTAGCTGTCTTTTTTTATTATAATATGTGTGTTTGTACAGAGATTATTTGCAACGCTGTTTGTTCAACGCCATATTTTTTTATTCTACTTTAAAATGTTAATCTTATGAATCTATAAATACGTTACTAAAATAAAATTCAAGTTGGGTTTGTATTTGAATTGTAAATATTGGTATTATTTGGTTATGAACTGTGCATTTCTTGGTACTCAATAAAATCTTTTACCTAAAGTCAGATATCACAAACAAATATGTTCAAAGTGTATCGTTCAATAGCTGCAATGCAATCTACACGAACCAGAATTTATTTTAACTTAATCCAATAAGACTATCGTTTCGCATAAACGTAGTCAATTAATCTTCACTGCATTTATCCACAATGCCACACCAAATGGAAAAAGTACTTTTATTGATGTTAGCCCAGAATGGTTTATCGATTATTGGATTTTCATTTTATGTGTTCAAATATTTCCAGACGAAAGAAGTTTCACATTTTATCGTTTATGAGAAAAATTCACTTGCAAACATTACAGTTTCGTTCGTTATCACGAAAAGTCAATAAACCTATAAACGTTTGTTTTTCCAATCATTCTTCGTATATAAATCTTTAATGTTTGTTTCCTTTTGTTGAATGGTTTAACTTTCACGGAAATGGAAATTTTCAGCAGTAGCTACACGGGTCGTTCACAAATGACGTTGAAGAGGAGTTCATACCCTTCTTTCTCCCATCAAGAAGCTACATTGGAAACTCTACATAGTACTCTACTTTACTCTACTACACAGTACTGATAAGTTTCGAAACTAATCCGGATCAATATTAATCAGTTTTGAAACTAATCTTGATAAATACTGGTCAATTTTACAACTGATCACTATCAGTACTAATCAGCTTTAAAACTGATACGGATCAGTACAGATCAGTATGAAAACTGATATGAATCAGTACTAATCAGTTTAAAAACTGATCCGGATAAGTAATGATCAGTTTTTAAACTGATACGGATCAGTACTAATGAATTTCAAAACTATTAATCCAAATCATTTTTGGAACTGATCAGTACTTCTGGATCAGTTACAATACTGATCTGGGCTATGAACTTATAATGTTAACTTATAACGTAAACATATAACTCAAAACAAATAGCTATATGTTATAAATATGTTATAGAGCAAATACGTTATAAATTATACTCAGCGACGGATTTTCATAATAATTGTACTTTGTGCATTGTGAAAGAGGTGACACACTGGTAAACTTCCTCCAACAACACAACATCTTCGAAATGAACTTGTTTTTCCCAGGCAAAGGAAATGGACCTGGGCCAGTGCAGACGGGAGAACAAATAATGAAACCAGTTCGCAACAGGCAGTGACCATCGAATGGTGAGAGCAAAAGTACTCCTCAACACCAAAATAGAAAGAGGAAAAATCGTGAAAAAGAAAGTTGTGCTGGATATTGATTGATTGAAAGAACAAAGTGTCGGGTTCTGAGACTTGATGGAAATCGAATTGAATGCTGTGATTGAAAATTTTTTGGGAAAACAGGTCCAGATCTGCACGCGCTGCAGAATCGAAACTTAGTAAGGAAACGCTAGACCTGGTAGCAGAAAGAGTAGAATGGGTGAAAAATGGAAAACGGGATACGAAACGGAAACATGAAGGTGCTGAGAACAACACAATCGATTGGTAAAAACCGGATTTTCAAATAGAGAGATAACGATGGGTTGAAACATACGAATCAACATGAAATTTTAGACATCACTCGAAAGTTTTATGAGGAATTATACACTTCAATTCGACCAAAAGAGTCTGCAGGAACCGAGGCAACAAGACCAGTGATAATGAATGTCCGATCTGAAGAATTACCGGATATAAGGATCGATGAAGTAAAGGTTTCTTTGGATGAAATGAAAAATACAAGGCTTCAGGTGAAGACGGAATTCCGATCGAAGCAATCAAAGAAGATGGATCTGCACTACTCGAAATGATAACGCTGCTGTTCAACAAGTGTTTAGACCAAGAAAAAATTGTGGAAGCATAGACAAACGCAATAATCACCCTGCTACACAACCAAGCTCGAAAATTACCGGCCGATCAGTCTTGTACAAATTGTTTATGAAAGTGATGACGAAAAGAATCACGAAGAAACTGGATGCTATCAACCGATAGCAAGCTGGCTTCCGCTCCGGATATAGCACGAATGACCATCTGCAGGTCATGACGATGTTGATCGAAAAATGCTATGAATACAAAATCGAGATTGCAATATTTTTCAAAGACCTCGAAAAAGCGTTCTATTCGGTCGTAATGTGGTAGATTCTGGATTCGTTGGACAAATGTAGGGTTGACTTAAGATACACCCGATTGATCAAACATATCTACGAGAACGCAACATCGTGTGTTATTCTACATCAAAATACCGGCAAATTCAACATTGAGAGAGGAGTTAACAAGGCGATAACATGTCCCCAAAACTGTTTACTACAGCTCTAGAAACCGTATTCAAACCACTTGATTTAAGCGAAAGAGGAATAAACGTGAATGGTAGATTTCTTAGCAACTTTCGATTCGCCGATGATATTGCATTGCTGACAACGAAAATGGAAGAGTTGAATTCTATGATACAAGTGCTCAATGATGAAGTACAGAAGATTGGCCTGAAGATGAATGTCAAAAACGAAAATCCTGACGAATATAGAAGGCGCTAGACCTATCGAAATCGGTAACGATGAAATAGAAATCGTAAATTCACAGGAGTACCTAGGTCATGAAATGAAGCTCGATCTCGAAAATCAAACGACGGAGAGAAGAATTGGTCTAGCAGTATGAACAACAGTTTGAAAAGGAAAGTGTTTGATATGTGTGTTCTGCCGGTCATGACATACGGAGCTGAAAATCCCACGATAACAAACGCCTCAGCGCACAAGTTGAGAGTTACACAAAGAGCGATGCTAGGAATCTCACTGCGAGACAAAATAACCAATGACTGGATCAGACAGCAAACGAAAGTCACCGATATCATGGAAAAAATTGCTAAAATGAAATGGAATTGAGCAGGACATATTGCAAGAATGACCGACGAGCGATGGACAAAAACGATATTTCAGTGGCGACCGCCAACGACACGACCAGTGGGACGTCCATCAGAAAGATGGACTAATGACATCAAAAGGTCGGCGGGTTTGAATTAGCAGCAAATGGTAATGGACCGTGATCATCTCCATACTACATTTTCTCCAACCTAGTTGCCCGGTTGCCCAGATAACTAGCAAGGATAAAGGAGTGCAGTCGCCCAAGTCTCTAATAAACGTTCAAAGTGTGAACAACACTGTTTTATTGGGGGTCCGGATTGGAATCCGTGAAATTCCAATAGGTTATGGGCCCAGACACATTGAAACTGTGACAATTAATATATAGCGCTAGTCTGTGGCTAGAAGGGGTGTCAATAACACTCGCAATGGTTAATTGTCACTGTGGCAATTAATCTGCAGCGCCAGTTTGCATTGGAAGAGGTGTCAATAACACTCGCTGCTTGATTGAATTGTGGTAGTGGTTATGGTCTGTGGAAAGTAACTACGGTTACACAAGACCAACGGCGCGACGTATTGCTGAAGACCCTTGTTATAGTCGCAATTAAGGTTTCGTTTGTTAGCAGCAATGGTCGAATGGGTACAAATGTTCGAATGGGCAGAAATAGTCGAATGGGTACAATTATAAACACTGTACAAGGTCGATATGGAGCAAGGTCGAAAAGTGAAAACTGGGTGGCCAGTAACTGCGATACTGGGTGAGCAGTGCAATATCACAACGAGGCCTGAGGTGGCCCACTACGATACTGGGTGATCAGTTCAATCTCACAACGAGGCCTGGGTGGCCCACTACGATACTGGGTGAGCAGTCCAATCTCACAGCGAGGCCTGAAGTGGCCCACTACGATACTGGGTGAGCAGTCCAATCTCACAACGAGGCCTGAGGTGACCCACTACACTGGGTGAGCAGCAAGTCTCACAAAGAGGTCAAAGTGACCCGAAGTCAATAAAAAGAAGAAGCTGGCAGTCTTCAATGGTCGTCTTAAGTCAAGTCGATGGTTGGTTGAGTCGATGGTCAAGTAAAGTGAAGTCTATCGTTAAGCGAAATCGATGGCCAAATGAAGTAGATGGTCAAGTGAAAGTCGATTGTCAAATGTCTTTTCAATCAGTCAATGTTTGCATTTTTCGCGATGGTCAATTACCTTTCAATGATTACTAACGAATTTTTCTTACGCCTTATAGTTCCATACTAAAAATTTTTTATTTAAAAACCTTTTATTTAACCTTTCAATGGTCAAATTGGTCGATGGTCAAGAGAATTCGATTGCCAAGAGAAGTCGATGGTCAAGTGATATCGATGGTCAAGGAATAGTTGGTCAAGTCAGTTGTTGGTCAAGTCAACAGTTTATGTTATTATCAATTGAGGGGAGGTGTTGGATTTATCACTTGATAATAACATAACTCTAGAAAATAGTATGAAAGCAGAGTGCATAGAGAATGTCGATTTGAATAAGGATCTAGTAGACGTAGTTTCAGGTATAAATATAAGGGTTTCTTCTGTGAACAAGTCACTCTCTCATAAAGTTCAAAGTGTGAACAACACTGTTTTATTGGGGGTCCGGATTGATTCCAATAATAATATTATCATTCCTGTATTCACATGTTGTTGGAATAAAGAAGCGTCTAAATTTAGCTAGATTACAAATGTGTACCAATTATATACATCGGTTCTAACTTCATAACATTTGAACATTTTGCCTCTCCCAAGTTTCTTAATTAAAGTTAAGTTCATAAAACATTTTAACAAAAACATTTTTAATCGAATAAATGCAATAAACTATTGCTAACAGTTTTATAGAGGAAATGCACAATACATTTTTATGTACTTGCAACCACACAATTTAACGTTCATTTGTAGTCGGTTGCTATTAAAATGTTTAATTGATTGCAGTTTATGTTGCATGCCTACCACACTGCTGTCAGTCAGAAGAAATACAATCTGCCAATAAAATATATTTTTTTTCGACAAATACAATGTATTCGAATGTTGAACCATTTTTATTTGATTCTTTCGGTTTGAATTGAAATATGAAAATTGTTAATTTAAAAAAAAGGTATACAACAATCACAAGTTGAATTAGTCTTGGTAACGAAAAGCATAAAGATGAGACCTCAGGTTAAATAGAGACACATTTAATTCCCAACACTCGACCACACGATAAAACCACAAAGAGTTAAAAATGTAATAACTTTTGTGTATGCCTTTTGTATGTTTTTTATTATGTTATGTGAGACACTCTACACTACATACAACTTGATACTGTGAGACTGTGAGACACATATCAAATTGAGTGAGGTGTATGCTTCGCGTAGGATGGACAGGTTGTTGTACTTAGATAAATGTCTCATATGCGGTAAAAATGAATGCAACACCAATGTTAAAATAACAAAATGTTAAATTGTTCTTAAGCATTTATCGCTAACTCAAAAATAATGGATGTGCTCAAAGAGTAAATAGATTGATGGAAAACCTAAATATAGAAAAAAATGCGATAAAAGTAATTGATAAAGTGTCTGGTTTTATATGCTACATAAAGTGTAATGATACAAGGAAATTTCTGTACCCACATAAAACACTGCTTTTCTGATTTGTTGTTTGAATTCATTATCATGTGTAGAGAGTGGTTTCAGAGTCAAGTAAAATGAAATATTTACCAGCGTTCATGAGTTACATTAAGTGATCATTAATACATAAATATGGATAATATTTGTCCAAAACTACGACCTTGATGCACACAATTAATTTGAAATCATCAAATTTAGTTATTTTAATCGAATACTATCAATTTATTTGAATAAATTTCCCATTATTTATACGGAGCCTCTAGTTACAAGAGAAAACGCTACCATATGCAAATCGTACCAACAAATCACAATGTTACCGTCATGCGATAAATTTCAAACCGCTATACACTCGTAGAGTAAAACCAAACTCTATAATTTTCGGAATGTCCCTTCGGCTACATAAATGCATAAAAAACATGAAGAAAATTATAAACTTTTCGCTATGCTGTCTTTTGTATAGTGCAGTAAATATTAATGACAATAATCATTGGGCATTGCGTTTGGTTGTGGTACCAAAGTCATGACGGTTTTGAATCTATTGCAACAATGCAATGATGTGCAATGTGCGAAAATGGCTTTGAGCCTTGGGGGTAAAATATACAGGATACACAAATTCATACGGTAAACACGATTGACTGACTGGTGCTTATGAATAATAAACGCAAATTTGTTCATATATTTCTAGACACAACTTTTCTTCTCAAATTACCATTAACAATGTAAAAATTATTCAAAATAACGAAAAATAGTGTCTTGGAATGAAAAGAAAATAATGAAATGTTATTTACCACGTAGGATGATATGATGTATTGTAACGGGAACGAAAATCGCATAAAACCTGATGCTTGGGCTCAATACATCTTCTTCGCTTTAGTTACTACATTCGGAAAAGTTGTTTAATTAAAGTGTACATAAAATGTTGTCTTTGTAGGTATGAGAACATTTTATTTAATTTATATCATTACTTGTGTGGATAATTGATGGTTCTGAATCATGAAAAACGTGACTATTGATCAATGAAAAGGATTTTTGTGTCTTGTAGACGGCTGGAATAATTAGGAACTTCATGATTCATAAATATAAACATTTACATTTGTTCAAAAGTAGCCATTCAAACATTTTTACATTCTAAATTTAGAGAATTGTCATCGTATTTCTTGATAATGTACACTTTCATACGCAAAAAGTACGATAAATTCCATAAAAATTGCGTCACTAATGGCAGATGATTAGAAGCTTAAAATTTTCTGCTGTAATAAAAATTATTTACTTTCACGGTATGGTGGAAACTTTTGTTTACTTTGGTTAAAATATAGTAGGTACCTTTAAGAAGTGTGTATACGTATGCAAAACTTCCGCATAGAAGTTTTGTATCTTGATTTTTTTCTTATTCTTTCATTCAGCCTTTTGCAGATCCGGGCGAAATCGTGACTCAACAACTGGTCCCCCTCTATTAAAAGTTTTTTCTTTGCACCAACTAGTCTATGATGCGATTCTGAAAAAGCTCTAAATTAAAACTTTACTTGTCACTCATGAGATTTTTCGTTTTGGAAAAAAAGTTGTATTAACATTGTATTAACTAACATTAGCAATTAAGAAAGATTTTGAATTAACCCGGTGAATAGTTTTGGAGACAATTAGGTGATAAACCAAGCTAATAGATGCCACTCAATGACAGTTGAAACGGTTGAGGCTCACGAGAATGTCGAGCGAAGGTGAAAGGTTCATTTCACTTTTGGCTGCCGCACAGTATAGTTGATTAAGTCGGCAGTATGAAATTATTTTCTGAAGAACCGTAATTTAGTGAAATTAGACCGGGTGTCAAACAGTAATTTCGATAAAGCTGATGAAGTATCGTGAAGTGTTTTGTTAAAGCTTGTGGATAACAAGGGGAGCATTTGTTTTAGAGTTAGACACCGGTCGGAGTCTCACCACCATAATAACAGCTTTTAGGCCACACTTTCATTTTGGAAGACATTGGACATTGATTTGTAAGAACTGTGCTTTTCGACATAATTTTGACTTTTTTTTTATTATTCGAAGAATATTATGTGTTAAGTGTGTTGTGTTGCTGGTCGGTATGTCAATTCTTACCAGTGGAAAGATGTTATGTCCACTGATTGTTGTTTCTTCTTGCTGTCTTGCTGCTTGAAAACAAATATCTTTTAAGTTTTATTTTTACGCCTTGAATTGGACTGCTTTCACAGTCATCTTCATGGCTAAAATATTTGAAAATTACAATATGATTGAATCTGTTTTTGTTGTTTTTTGCTACTTAGATAACTTACGCTAAGGTTAATATCATGGTCACTTTCTTCTTAGTTATCACGCAATTATTGCGGAAAAATTTTGTTAATTTGTTTGTTGCAGGCTTCCGAACCTTTGGAAAAGAGGTTCGGGTTACGGTTCATGGTTTTTGAAAATTAAAAAAACGGTTCGGGTTCGGGTTCAGGCTTTTCGCAAATGAAAAAAACGGTTCGGGTTCAAAAATAAAAACGGTTCGGTTCTTTCTGTCAAATTATCTGCGGTTCAGGGGTTCGGTTCGGTTCGGTTCGGAAGCCTGGTTTGTTGAATAATGGTATTTTTGGAATTGATTATTAATATTGAAATGTCAAAAACGCCGCAACAAATTATCAAGTACGAACGTCTGTTCACTTTGGTTTAGTGTGGGAGTTTCATTCAGGTATATGGTTGTTGTGGACTGTAAAGGTTTATTTGTCAGTTTTTTATCTTTCATTTTTGTCTTGATTAAATTGTGAATACTGGGGAAACATGTTTTGCGTGTTTTTTAAAATTGACAGTATTTCCTTCATTGAGGAAGATGTGGTTCGCTTCATGGATTTTTAACAGCCCTCTCGCCCTAACCTTTTTTATGACCTTAGCTTGGGTGAAGTCAAATTCATGTTGTGTTGCATTCACATTCGCTACTAGGGCTGTTTTCTTAGGCTTTTTGTATTTGTTTTTCACATCTTTTTTATGTTGTGAGCAACGCTCTGGAAGTTTCACCAATGTATCCGCATTGAAGACATGGGATGCCATAGACGTCATTCGAGTTTTGACCCATCTCAAGTTTGTCTTTCATGTTTGAAAATACCTCCGACACTTTATTGACAGGACGAAATGATACCTTCAGTCGTGGGGCATGATTTTGGAGCTGTCTCTTCAGCTTATCCGAGATACCTTCAATATAGGTTTAGCCCGCAAAACAAAGCGAATTTTTTGGTAAATTCGGTTTAGGAGTTGCTGCCATTTCATTGAAGCTTATGATCTCTTTCTTTACCATTGTTGAATTAGCCATTAGCCCTTTCCTAAGTTCTGGTTTTGTGTGGACCAGGAAGGGATAACTAATGCCTCCCTCTGATTTTTGAAATTTGAACATATTTTGGACCTCCAAAATTAGTTGATCTATTGTTATGATGTTTGGGAAGCTGTTTTTTGCCAGTATTCGTTTTACCTCCTGGCAGTTTTCTATGTGGAAAGATCTATGGCTAACAGAAAAGACTCTTCGTATAAAGGCTTTGGCTACATTTCGGACCATGTTTTTTGGGTGTTTTGAATGAAAATTGAGAATACGATTTGACGCTATGGCCTTGTGGTACCAGTTCGTTTTCAGTTGTGTTCCTTCATTATGTACCGTTAAGTCCAAGAAATTGATTGATCGAGTGCTTGGATCTTGAATCTGAACTGTGAATTGGACATTTTCGTCGTAAGAGTTTAACTTGTCCTTGAGAACCTCGACTATGTTCGGTGGTACTGACGTGAGGTGGTATTCTACATATGTTGACCAAATATCTGGGTTCATTTTTAGGTCGGCCAATGCTTTGTCTACGAATTCCTCAATTACTCTTTCTACTAATATGGGAGCTAAGGATGATCCCATGAACATACCGCGTTTTTGTCGATAGTGTTGTCCTTTATAAACGAAACAGTTGGCTTTGTTTAGGCAGTGGACAGCAAGAAGAAACAACAATCAGTGGACATAACATCTTTCCACTGGTAACAAATAATTTTGACGTCGTTATCAGTGCTTGCTACATATAGTCTCATCACCCAACATAAAGTCAGGTCAGGTCTAGTTTTAAGGGGATTGCGCATTTTAGATTAAGAAATAAGTAACTTAGTTTGTGAAGTGCTCAATAAAGGTTGTAATATCTAGAATCTAGAAAAATTCATATGAAATATCAATTTGAAATCTCTAACTCCAACTCCCATCTTAATCTTGGCCGAGGAACATCGAGATTAGGGAAATCAACCGGTAAATTTTTTACCGGTAATTACCGATAAATATAATTATCGTACACCAGTAAATTTGATATTATTTACCGGTTGAAGCAACGGTTTCAAATTTCTAGCATAGAAAAATGCGAAAAAAGACAAGAAGTTCATTTACCACTCACTTTTCTTCTGTAATTTAACTTTTCTTCCTGAAAGAGAAATACTTAATTGGCTATTTCTATCAAATTTATGAAAAATATAACGTCGACATCCACTTTATCTCGGTTCCTGTGGTAGATACAGCGTTCTAGTCTTCTAGAAACTCGAAGCTCATATAGTTATAGCAACAAAAACCTTTTTTAAAAGGGCAATGTGACGCAAGTCCTCATCTATTCTTCAAAAACAACTGATATCAATTTGGGTGATGCTTGGACCTTCGGAACACAAAAAATTCTTCTGATATATTTTCACATTTGGTTAAAAAATGCGTCACAGATGCTTTGTCACAGTTGTTTTGGAAGAACGGACGAAGACTTGCGTCACATTTTCCTTTAAAAAAGGGTTCTAGTTGTGATATAACTTTTTTTGGAAGTAGAAAAATTGTTTCTGACGAATTATGTATAGAAATTTTTTCGAGCCGCCGCTGTCAACGATCCGAAGCTCTGCAGCTACTACTTCTTGGGCCAAAATGATCCGTCAACTTACTCTACAACATATCAAAAGTTTTTTTTGAGCCGCCGCCACCTACAAACCGAAGCGCGGCGGCTACTACTTCCTTTGGTGAAAATGATCCCCACAACTTCCTCTACAACATATCATAAGTTTTTTTTTGGGTTCCCGTTAATTTTCCACCATTTTGGCGGTCACCCCGATATACTACACACCCAACCTAACAACTTTTCGTTTGACACCAATCCTCACCTTGTCACCTTGTCTCATACAAAATGTGCTACCATACACATTACACACACAAACACATACATATGGGCTTTATATGGCGCCTTCTATGAACCCTGGCGCCCAAACGAGGCCGTCTTCAATAAAAATTGATTTTTTCAAAACGCATTAAATTTACCGGTAAATTAAAGAACTTCGATAAATGTATTCTCTAATTGCGATGAAACGAGTGATTTTTTAAAAACTCTCCTTGCCCTAAATACCGAGGTGGAGTCAGACGGACGGAGATGAATACATTATAGATCACATAAAATCGATCAAAATTGAATCGAGCTATCGTTTTGACAGACAAACAAATGGACGTCTAAAAATATCATTCCAATATGTGACTAGCGCCGGGTTGAATATCCGACGACTTGCTCAATGCATGCATTCACATTACATATTCAAGCAAATCAACACAAATCACAATGATTAATTCAAAAAAATTAACTTAAAACAAATTGTGACACACACCGGAAACAAAGCATTTAATGTAAATTTACGCGCGAGCCCTCAAAGAAAACTAAATGCAAAACGATGTAACGTAATCTTGACAAAGCGCTACATCAAGAAAAAGTGAAGATGTAAGACCATTGTATGTAAAAATTAAATTTGACTGCAATAAGTCATCTGTGCAATATCTCAATCTATATTTACTTATGTCATCGCGACTCTTTATAAAGGCTTATATGAAAAGGAAACACAGAACCACAATGTTTTCATTCATTAATACAACACACCACTCTACTAGTAAAACCCACAACAGTTAAGATGCTCGGTTTAATTAAATTAATCAATTTGTATCATATGCTTGTTGAAAATTTGATCAAAATGTGGTTCATTTCTTTTGGTATCATCAAAATAATGATGGAATAAACCAATGATATGTATTGTTAATCAAAGTCGTTATAGTTAAGTTAATAATCTGTAACTCTGCGTGTGTGCGATGGATATTTTCCTTTTATTATGTTGTGACCTGCAGTGAAAACTCTAAAAAAACACTCTAGTAACAGTGAATCGTTTGTTACGTTTTGTATTATTAATTGAAACGATTGATCAAAAGGTGTACTGCGAGTTCAGTAGGTTGGAAAGGAGCCACCCAAGATACGTTTCGGTATAAGAGACAGTGGTACAGACAGACACAATTCTTACTCTATCAACTTGGTGCTCCGTGTGTGATCAACACACCTGGTTAAACAAAATTTTTCAGTAGATGATGGCTCGCGTCGGTTTTGCATCGGGCAATAGTCACCGACAAACGGTGTCGCCATCTCTTCATTTTCTACCGCTGATTACAGTTCGATATAGAGTGTCACCGACTGACAGTAGCGCCATCATTTCATTGTTAGATGTGGTTCAACAAGTAACTGATTCCATCGTCTATTCGCAGTTGTTCCAGACAGTAAGTGTTCTTTGGAGAAACCTTGGACATTTTCGCGTCAAGTGTGAATTTAATTTAGGAGATTTTTCAATAATTGTATTCGCTAAGCGATCTTTCAATCTATCATTATATGTTTCCCTAAGCCCCTCGCATTTGTGGTGAAGCACGAACGCATTATAGTTTGAGTCTCCACCATCTGCTTCAAACAAAAGTGTAAAATTTAATAGAAAAATAGAAGCTAAATCAACCGCCTGCCTTTTGTGTGAGGAATACATTCAAATATTTGCACAGCTATTGAACTACAAAAAAGCAAAAAATATCTTCATGTACAAGCCCCTAACTAACTTATAAGAAGGTACTGAATGCGCTATTATGGAAGAAAAAAATGAAATGTATTCATACCAACTGCTAACCAGCGTAGGTAAATTGTATTTGTGTTGTGAGCCATTTCTCTACCTACGTGATGCAGTGGTGTAAATCGGGCGCTTTTTTGAATGTGTTTTTGAATTCAGAGGTTAGAGGTTAGACTCAGATAATAACAAGAAATGCATTGAGATCTCTTCTCAAATTTTCTGCTTTGTGTTTTACATGAGTTTCGAAACTCAATCAAAACAGCAAACAGAAATTGGAGTGACTATTTGGACGTGCGTCCGAATAGCCACCTCCACTAGTATCGACTATTCGGATGCGCGTCCGAGTAGCCAGCTCCACTAGTATCGACTATTCGGATGCGCGTCCGAACAGCCAGCTCCACTAGTATCAACTATACGGACGCCGCGTCCGAATAGCCAGGTCCGCTAGCATCGACTATTCGGACGCGCGTCCGGATAGCCAGCTCCACTAGTATCGACTATTCGGACGTGCGTCCGAATAGCCAACTCCACTAGTATCAACTATACGGACGCCGCGTCCGAATAGCCAGCGCGGCGTGAAATTTTATTCCACCATTTTTTTGAGCGTTCGAATAGTCTACACTAATGGGGCTGGTTATTCGGACGTGCGTCCGATTAGTCGATACTAGTGCAACGGGCTATTCGGACGTGTGTCCAATTAGTCAACAATAATGCAGCTGGCTCTTCGGACGCTGCGTCCGAATAGTCGAATTTTGCTATTCGGACGTGCGTCCGATTAGTCAGTACTAATGGAACTTGCTATTGGGATGCGTGTCCGAATAGTCGCAGCCAACAGAAAATGTGTTGGTTTTCAAATTACCGAAAGTGAATGAGTGGGCATAGCAAATTTTTGTGACCACATGCGAACTAGGCCCACCGTTTGAGAAAAGAAGCCCAATGCCCGACCCAATGTCTGCAAGTAAAATGCCCATGGGCACTGGCCCAGCCCACAAACTATGTGTAACACTAAACACTAAAATTCCACTCGATATCGATTAGCTACACGCTTCTTTATATTGCACTTGCACGCACGTTGTCGTTGAAAAATATGAACATGAACAATGAGTTTCAGAGTGTGGCGATGTTGTCGGAAGAACAATGTACATATCGCGCTCACTTTCACTCAGTGCTCCTGCTCCCTATGAAATTTCACGCGAACTATAAACGATACATTCACAATAGTTAAAATTTGATGAATCGCAATCGCTGTAAGTGATACTCGCTGAAATCATCAATTTTATTTATGATTTTGTTGAGAATTTTGAATTGAAGGAAGTACGATGAAAAGTCCTAGTGTGGGCGCCCACGTTTTATGAAAGTGCCCACCGCCCGCGAATTTTGAAGCCCATAACGCCCATGCCCATGGGCTGCGGGTAGCCCACTTTTGCGGGCGGCCCACTGATCTCTAAAGTGAATATAAAATAAACAAAAGGCTACGCAAGTCCCGAAGATTTCATAGTAAAATTCTATTCTGAAAATTCCCAACTTAACATCAAAATGAGGCAAAATGGCGATGGTACTTGAAAAAATTTGGACTCGTTTCAGATCAACCTTCTTTTCGTCCATATCCACCTGACATCTATTGTCTTTTTACCCGGATCAGAGAAACATTATGAGTTATGAGAACGATTCCCAGCCAATAAAACTGAGTCAGTTGCAGGCACTGTCAAATGTTTATATGGAAATTTTGACATCGCCTACAAATGAACTGTTAATTTCGTTGGTTTTTTGCATTCAACATAATCAGTATAGTCAATAAGATCAAAATCGTTGAAGATTTACTCGAGATATCAGTAGGCAATTTTTTTGCTGATCTATCAACGGTGGTCTAAAATCTACTTCACTCACGGGTAGGAATTCGAAATGTTACAAACAAAATATACTTCTACTCTACTTTTACACACCAAACATAGCCGCTTTTTGAGACGACTACACCCGTTTTACATATTTTTAAACACCTTGCTCTTATTACACTATTGAATAGGAAACATTATTCGATGCTTAGAAGTGTTTTTGTCCTACGGTTATATACTTTTCAAATATGCACATTTTATGTTGTGCAGACTTTCATGCACATTGAGTAGAGCATTGTTCAAATTTGTTTGATATTTCATTCTTATAAAATGTTGTTTTCAATTTGTTTGAAAATTTCTCAATGTCCATTGAAGCGCTAAAATTGGCACGTACTTTATTATACGTTTGAATGTTGATGGTTTTCTTTGTTTTGTTTTCTTTTTTAACCGGGAAATATTGGAAATATTTGTCGATTTTAAATGCAAAGATTTCGCTTAAATCAACAATTTTTATGTTGATTGAAAACTCTTACAAAAATAAATAAAGTTTTCATTTGAATAATTGGAAGAGTTATTTACGACTGTGAGTGCAGATATATCAAAATAAGGAAATGTTGATTCAATAATAAAGAGGAAGATTTTACAATCGAAGGATGGTAATTTCTTTGAAAGTGAAATAAAATACCAAATTGCGACTACTATGTGATTGGTTCAACCAAAACTATTAGCGATTCAAAAGCATGGACATGAGTTTACAGACTCCACGCGGGTGGCATATCACATATTATGAAATCGTTTCTTCATTTTTTTTTTCGAAGACTTGAATGATCACATAAAAGAGAACATAAATTTTGTCTGAGGTTGAAACGTCGCGCCATGTCTTATCTTTGAATGAGTTCTTTTTTTTCCTCAATTTCTTGAATTACATCATTTTATACAGAAAATATTTCAAATATAAACACAAAATGTACAAAAATTCACATGCAACACAACAGATAACAAACATTTTAATTATAAATACAAGAGTAGCGTAAACGAGTGTTATGGTGAAAATGACGCCGCGCCGTTGAACTGGGGATGTTGCTATTCGCACGCATGGTTGATTACGTCAGAACAATATGTTAAGATGCGACGCGGCGGATCAAAGGCGTTCAGATTGAATGTTGGAATTCTTTTACAAAATCAAGAACGAAAGAAGAACACTTTGTTATTTTGATCTTATTGTTAGTGTTAGAAAATGTTTCAAACGCGAGCGAATAGCAGTAGTTAACAAGACATTCTTGTTACAAGAGTTACTTGTCAGAGAGCGTTAAAATATTTCATTGGTACATTGAAGTAGTGTTATTTCGATCATATGCGAGAGCGTTTAGAGTACTACGAAATTTGTTTGCAAACGATGTGGAGAACGAGTCTAAAAAGTCGTTCATTTCGATATAAACATCTCACAGAATCAGTTAAGAGCACAACCGATAAAACGATGTTTTTCCAGGGTAACTTTTGTTAAAAAAAATTGTCAAAGTACCTCAATAGCTATATAAATTCATTGTTTTTTTAGCCAAATTTTTTCAGATTGTTTAGTTTTTTTAAACAAACTTTTCGCTAGAAGAGCGGTCTGCCCTATCAGTTAGGACACTTGGTGCCGAAAATTTGAAAATGCCAAAATTAAGGAAGTAGCGCGTATTTTTTTTATAATTTACCACCTAGCTACGTACTTGAGCCCTGTACCAGGGAATAAAGAAAGTGTAGGAGGTAGAGGAATCTATACCTCACATAAGTTTCAACTCGGCACCAGGCTGCGTCCTTGAGTTATGACATTTTGAATGCAGGGGGCAGCAGCAGCCGCATTGAAACTTATGTGACGTATAAGACTCACTACTGCCTCCTCTTTGGCAAAAACAGATATTCAGTATTTACCATGCTGCCTAGTAGGCAGTGCCTACTTTATTACCAGCTTTAGTTCCCAAGTACGCAGCCTGGCGAGGACTTCGATGGTGTTACCAACTATTAAGCTCGCTCCTTCTTCCATTTAGACGTAGTCAGAATTTCAGCACCAGGCTGCCTTGGTCTGACAAGGTTTTACCGAAGGCAGCCTGGTGCTGAAGTTCTGACTTCGCCTGATTGGAAGAAGGAGCAAGGTTAATTGTTAGTAACGCCATCGAAATCGGCACGAGACTGCGTACTTGGGACCTAAAGCTGGGAATAAAGAAGGCAGTCTGAAGCTGAACATCTGTTTTTGCCAACGTGGAGGCAGGAGTGAGTTCTATACGTCAGATAGGTTTCAATTCGACAACGGACTGCTAACTGGATGATACTAATGAAGGGAAAAAGACAGCAGACATCACAGCTGGAGTACCACATGGATCCATATTAGGACAAACGCTGTGGAATGTAATGTATGACACAGTGCTGCGGCTGAAGCTGCCAAGATGCGCTGAGACGATTGCTTTTGCTGATGACTTAATCCTCACGGTATCAGGAACGTCGAAGATGAAGGTGGAGGTAGTTACGATGGAGGCGCTAGAAACTGTCGAAAACTGTCGACAACGGCGCACCAGAAAACCAAGATCATGATAGTGAGTAACTGCAAAAAAACTGAGCGGATAGTTTTGAACATTGACGGGGAAGAAATCACATCCACTCGCCAATTAAAATACCTTGGAGTTATGCTGGACGACCGCAGAAATTTTAATAGTCGTGTGGACTACACGTGCGTTAAGGCAACGAAAGCCACCGCAGCACTGGCCAGAATAATGTCAAACGGCTTTGGACCGCGCAGCAGCGATATTGCGCTACGGGGCACCAGCGTGGATACAGGCGCTAGATACGAAGAGGAATCGGAGGAGGTTTAATAGAGCCTAAAGGCTGGCAAGCATAAGAGTAGCAAGCGCATTCCGAACGATATTCCTATAAGCGATATGTGTCATAACTGGAACGATGTCCATATGCATAACTTTGACGGAAGACAGCGAACGTCATAGAAAGAAGAGAAGGAAGGATCAAACTACCAAAACAGTAAGAACACAATTAAGAGCCGAATTAATGAGACAATGGCAGCGAGACAGTGACAAGGGAAGGTGGACCCATAGACTCATACCAAACATAACGACATGGGTACAGAGGAAACATGGAGAGGTTAACTTCCAAATGACACAGTTTCTGTCGGGCCAGTAAATACCTGCACAGGTTTGGATTCACATTGTCACCTATCTGTACGACATGCAAGGGAGAGGAAGATACTGCGAAGCACGTGTTATTTGTCTGTCCCCGCTTCGAACAAGAGCGAGGTGAGCTAATGAGTGTGCATGACTGTGAGTAGATCAGATGTAAATGCCGAAAACATAATACCGGAGATGTTCCGCGATGAGGAGGTGTGGAGAGTAGCGGATGTTGTTGCGAAAAAAATGGGGAAGCTGCAAAGTGCATGGAGAGACGATCAAAGAAGACTGCCAGTTGATGTGAGAGAGTAGGTGCGAAAGCACCGCCGCTCCCCGAAGTAATGCTGTGAGGCGGTTTCGGGGAGAAGAGAGCATGAAGACTAAGGAAGGGGGTTTTAGTTGGTAGGTCATTGAAGAATGGAGTCCAACACTTCCTTGGTCCGGGAGGACCGGGTGTCTATGAAGATTTCCCCACCCTTTTTAAAAAAAGCCAGACTGCTGTTGCCTTCTGCGTTCAAAGAGTCATAACTCAAGGACGCAGCCTGGTGCCTAGTTGAAATACATGTGACGTATAGATCTCACTGCTGCCTATACTCTGGTAAAAACAGACACTAAGCACCAGGCTGCTTTCTTTGATCCCTAGGTACAGGGCTCATGTACGCAGCCAGGTGTCAAATTATAAACTAATAATGTAATGTACTCACTACTTCCTTAATTTCGGCATTTTCAAATTTTCGGCACCACTGAAAGTACAGACCTATCTTCTGGCGAAAAGTTTGTTAAAAAAACTCAAGAAATCAGCTCAACTACTAGATGAAAAAGCAATGAATTTATATAGCTATTGATGTACCTTGACAATTTTTTTTAACAAAAGCTACTCTGGAAAAACATCGTTTTTATCAGTTATGCTCTTAAGATTTCTTTGTCAAATAAAAAAAATACATTTTAGAGCGCCGCTCATCATACACTTCATTTATTAAATTTGAGATACAGAAGAAGCTGTAAAGGAATTTAATTCATTCCTCTCAGTTTGTTGGTTCTTCTTCTTGGTCACCAAACAAATATACAAAAATAAGGACATGGAAACGAATATCGGTATATAAAAACCACAAAGTGGTATCGTAGTCGTTTTACCTGAATTATAATTTGAATAAATTTTGTCTTTTATTCGTTCAGAATGATAAAACAGCCTCTTCCTGTGAAAACAAAAAATAAACGTATTCACTGTATGTCATTAAATCATCTGACATTTAAAGTATAAAAGCAATTTAGTTTAAAGGGATAAGGTTTTCGTGTTGAGTTTGAACCTGGAATTAATTTATGCAAGTTCCGTGGATTTTTTGAGGTGTGCCAATGGATATATACGTATAATACCCCAGACTGTCTGATCGTTGAGTAATTCGAAACTGACAGTAAAGAACTCATATTTTTAGTCGTATACATTCTTAAGGGTGTGGTTCTCTGGTGTTAATATTCAATTATATTTATTTATGTGGGTATTCTGTAATCGTGCACAACGTATGAGAACTGACAAAGAATAAACAAATTTAATAAATTTTTCCTAAGTAAAACAAACGAAGAAATAGCAATTTGGAACTTATCAAATGAATTCGATTCACAGCACCATGGATTACCGACCAGCTGTATTCGCTCGTGAGACAGGATGCATTTCGTTTTAGTCAATTTATTAGTACTTACGAGATGAAATGATAATAAACGATTGCGCCTTGCTGTAATTTATAATTGAACAAACAGAAAACATTGAGTCGACGTTCAATACAGACAACAATTTTAAGAATAAATAGAGGATTATGTGAACCAACAATCGATAGCATCTCCCTATCTTTTATATTTAGAAGAGCAATACTTGTGCTGCAGGCTATTTTATCACTTTGCTCACAAGCTTCAATTTGAATCAAAACATATTGAGATAAAATTTTAAACGTATTACAAAGTTATAATCTTGGGTCGCACCCGTTGGTCAGGTTATATAGGAAAAGCCGTAAAGTGGGAGTTAGTCTTTTATAGTTAATTTTCCATTAACAATTTTTAATAACATGTGAATTGTGTTCCCGATCTGCGTAACAATAGTATTTTAGCAGTAACTTGCTTCAGTTTTTATAATTCAGTTCAACGATAACTTAGAAAACGTTGCTCAGAACGTTGATTTATTAAGAGTGCACACTGCTTACAAAAGAGCCATCTTGCGGAATCTTTTCAACTAATAAAAATTCGTATGGAAAAGTCGCAATTTTCTGTAACGTAAACACTTCAAAACGCATAATTTTTTCGACCAATGTGTTTGCTCACTTAGTCTTTAACTGAATAATCAATTTAAATGACAGAAAACATTTTCTAAAAGTCAGTAATCGATACAAAAAATTTTGAGTTGATGATTGGAAATAAAAATGACCGCCATCTTTGTTGGCTTTTGACGCTTACAAATATTTGCAAATGTATCAACTCAAACAGTTTTTATCCATTTCTGATTCATAGAAAATGTTTTCTGTCATTTAAATTTATTATTCAGTTAAAGATTAAGTGAGCAAAAGAGTGGTCCAAAAAAATGTAAGGTATAGGGCCCCAGCGCTTAAACGATTCTAAATGTGTCCCTGACAAAAAGTGTCTATGGAGCCGACTTGATCTGAAGTGATTTAGGTGGTGCTCAAAAGCAAAATAGTAAAAAAATCGCGAAACTCAGAAGAAATGCTGCAGCTCCACTCTGCACTAAATTATCGTGGATTAATTTTTTTCTGAAAACCACATGTGTAACGTGTCCAACGGCACTTTACATGACATATTTGGTTTGGTGGTTTGTTTTTGTTGGATTTCTGTTTTTGTCAACATCACAATACTTGTATAACGTAAAATAGATGTAAAATCCTAACTGTAAGGCATTGCTCATCAATACACTTAGTATTGATGTGATATAAAATTCAGTTGGGATGCGGGATGGTATGGAGTAGTGGTGAAGGCACTGGCCTTCCACGCAGAAAACCCGGGTTCAATCCCCGGGATGTATAGGATTCTTTCTGTGATTAACTGATAGTGTACAGCGTCCCTAAGCTGACCTAAGCTTCAGAATCTGGGTAGTTTCGGTACTCGATGCCCGAAACGAAAAAATTAGTGTACAAAAAGTGTGACGTCACTCACACATGTACCACCATGGCACATTAGCGTCATCTTGGAGACGAACGAAAGAAATAGATGGGAAAATTCGTTGACAAGTAAAAAGCCCGACTATCCCCTCATAGATGGCGCTGCCACTGGAAATGCAGTACCACACATATATGAGCGGCACCGAACAAGTGTGAACGATGATAGCCTGTTGGCTCGCACAGAAAACAACGTATAATATCATCACCATGGCTGCCGAACCTGTTAGTTCTACTATCCTCCCGGCAATATCAAGCACCGAGTAACTACTACATCACATCGTTAGAATTAACATAGTGTGTATAAGAAATGTAATGGTAAAAAATAATGAACATATCGATGTTACCATACGCATAAATAAAAAAAAACAGAATTCAGTCTTGTTAGAGTTACGGTCAGACACTAAAAAAGTTATTGTCCAGTATAACAATTGTTTCTTTGATTCATCGTCAACTCTGGAAGTTTAACAGTTTTTCATGCATATTCCTCAAATGATGAAGTTTTGGGTGCAATGTTGTAAAGAAAAAAAGTCAAACTTTTTTGTCCATGAAAGTATTGGTCCGAGCCTCTCCTTAGGGCCTTAGGTTGGTCCTAAGGTCGACATTAGCACAAAACATTTCTATTGCTTTATTATGGAGCAAATTGAGGGTAAAATGGGTCTTATGCGTTTACCACGACGTTTGTAACCACCCCAATTTCGACTCGGAAGTAGAGGGGATGAAGCATCGATCATGGTCTTTAGATGACGAATCAGCAATAAAAAAAATGTCCGTCTAGGGCCGTTTAAGTGGTTTTTGGTCTTTTGAACATAACTTGAGTAAATCTTTTCCGATTTTCATAATTTTTTTTTGTTTGAAAGGTTTGGGCATGGCCGACAATTCATGGAAGAAAACGTTTTGGATTTGAGTCCTTAGACTTAGCTAGGGCACTAGAAACGAGTCTCTACTAGGGCCTTACGTGTTTTTTGTACATAACTCGAGAAAATCTTTTCTGATTTGCATAATTTTTTTTTGTTTGAAAGATCCGAGGCTGCGTGACAATTTGTGGAAGAAATTTTTTTTAATTGACCTTTTGGACTCAGCCAGGGCCCCAAAACTGAATCTCTACTATTGTCCAACGTGTTTTTTCTGCATAAATCGGGTTAATCTTATCCAACTTTCAAAAACTTTTTTTTTCCTGAAAGATATTTACCAAATTGATTACGGGATTGACTTTAGGCAAAATCGGTTGAAAACTTTCGAAGTTATGGTCGAAAAATTGACCACTTGTTCCTGGTTTTTTGAAGGTTTGTGGAACTTTTTCTTTCTTATCTCTGCGAAATTAGAACGGAAATCGGTAACCTTCCTTGAATAAAAGATATGGACATCAGATGATCACGAAAATTAAATTATAGATAATCTGTTAAGTTGTTTGGTAAGTTGTTGGGCCAAACTCGCGTCACACGATATTTGGTCGTTTTTCTTGCCTCTCCTTAAGTGCTCTAGATCAGTTCTAAGATCGACCCTAGTGCAAAGAATTTTTTATTTGTGTGAAAAAATTTGTTTTTAATTTTTTCTTCAAACTTTTTTTGGAGATTTCTTTTTAAGTTTTAGGCTTTTTAGGGATTTGGAGAGGCTTTTGCCCCATTGCTTCGGACGGGTTTTTCAATATTGCCCTTTCGACAATCTCCAATCCAATTTAATGTGGACGTAAGTTCATACACTAAAGAGTAACATCTTTTCTGTTTGCCACATCTATTCTGATGCGTACGCATCCCTTGCATATATTTTTTTAAATTTTTTCCAAAATGTTGTTTTCACAGTTGCTTCGGAGAGGTTTTGCCCTTTCGGCAATTTCCAATCAAATTTAATGTCGACGTAATTTCATAAACTCGAGAGACAAGAGAATATTTATTTAGGTTCTGTTCGAGGCCGGTTCTTTTCGCCTCATCTATTCAATGCATATGTTTTTTCTTTGACGGCAATTTTTTCATCGACAACTCTCGTAGGTTATGAGAAGTCTCAGTATTTTGTGACAATAAATACACTAGGAGAATTTCAAACATGTGCATTTCTACCAGCTTTTCGTTTTTGTTTTTGAATTGTTTTCGGTACCAACTGACATGCTTAAAATTCTCTAAGCGTAGTGTCTCCAATGCAATTATACATGAAGTTCGATCACCGCAATTTTCATCTACCCACCATTCGTTACAGCCCAAACGAATTTTGAAAATAAAGAGCTAGCATTGAGATTATGAAGACGAAGATCTATTTAAAAGTGGAACAGCCTCTTTCGACGGGTAGTACCACATTGTGTTAACTAAAGTGAGTAACAACATTTGTGTGCTCGAATTTGATATGTTTATTTATGGTTTATTTATAATAAAAACGTAAAACAACAAAGGGTGTATTGTGTGATAATCATATAATGCTGTTGAAAGTCATGTAGTATGTTTAATTTAATGTTCATCTTACGACTACATACGTTAAAGAGAAGAAAAAAATGAAGAAAGATTACAAGATAAAAGGATTTTGTTTTATCGAAGACATTGATGAACACATTCCACTGAATAATAAGAATACAGAAAAATCTTTATACAGAACAGTTAAGGCTGCCTTCATAACAGTTTCGGTTTATAGTCCATAAACAACAACCAGACACTAATTAAATTCCATCAAGCTTTTGAAACAATTACCAATTAACTGACTTTCAATGGAAAAACAAATTGGATATAAACAAAGATTATTAATTAACAATAAAATGCGCATTCAGTGTACACATAAATTCGATAAAAATTAGCCGGCTAAACGAAATGAAATTCAATTAAGGCTCAAAATAAAGTAACTAAGTTATATGCATCGTTAAAAAAGTATCCATTCTTGCATTGGAATAATAAGAAAAAATGAATTGAATTAATGTAAAGAAGTCAGATAAAATTGTGTATTCAAATTTAACTTCAATGTTTGATGCACCTTCCAATACACCAAACACAACGAAAGAAAAGAACACAAACCAAACAAATTTTAATACCATTTACGTAGATATTTCATTAAAAAATAAAATATAAAAAAAAACCGGCTCGTTATAATGTTTGTAGTATGAACATAAATACATAAACTTGTTCTTATAATGCCATAAGAAACGAATGCCGAGGACAAAACTACGGAGAGTTTTCGACGTTTTGTTTTAACAGGCATACGAAGAAGTTGTGATTTTATGGTGTTTTTTGTGTTACTCCAGCCATCCGAATGACCATTTTTTTTAACCACAAAGTTCATTATTGGTACACATTAAAAAATACAATAAAAACAAAATTTGTTGTATCGCACGATATAGTTTTTTAATCGCTTTTGTTACTTAAAGCGTTAGTTTATTCATGGTTCGTTGTTATAAAGTCTTTTTCTCATGTTTTGCAATTACAAGACGAAACCAAGTCATGAGGCAAATGAAATTACAAACTATAAGTAGGAAAGTAGCCTCGGAAGTATGTAATTGCACGAAGAATGATTTACTGTAGGCAAAGCGGACATTTGTTATTTTACCTTTGGCAATATTTAATTTTATTATGTCTGGCACAGTAAGTTTCAACGTCTATTCGACAAATCGGCTATTTTGTAGAATCCTGCTAGGTGCTGGACACAACTGCAGAGACAGAGAGAGAGAGAAAGAGAATTAGTTATTCTTCATTTAAAATTTTACGATTCTTTCCATGTATTAACTTAGCAATGAAGTCGTCTGTGGTACCTATTATACTTCGCTACATTTGCTTTGATATAAGAAAAGAGTAAACCCGACCGGTAGGTATGTAGCAACAACAGATGAAGCTCACTTTAGATGGTGGTCGGAAAGGTTATGCTTTGGGTAAGGGCATAGTTGATGATGTTCTTGACAAGGGTAACTATGGTTTGAGACTTATGAGACCATGTCAGGATCACATTTTCAGTCTACGTTCACTGTTAGCTGTAGCGAGAACGGGATCAGGGAAAGCTTACTAGAAGCAATAAAAAAATATTAATCGAGGCAACGCTGCAGTTATAACAGATGACGAAATAAGCGAGTCCTGTAGGGTCCAATGAGGGTGTACGTTAGGGAAAGGGAAAAATCACCCAGTGTATTATCATCCCACTGATGATAATATTGTCCGGTGGACGATATTATCTTAACAGCGGATGAAATTATCGTCCTTTGGAAAATATTATTATACCATTGGATGATAATGTCGTTCGCCGGATTATCATATCACCGGATGATATTATCATATCACCGGATGATATTATCATATCACCGGATGATATTATCATATCACCGGATGATATTAACATATCACCGGATGATATTATCATATCACCGGATGATATTATCATATCACCGGATGATATTATCATATCACCGGATGATATTATCATATCACCGGATGATATTATCATATCACCGGATGATATTATCATATCACCGGATGATATTATCATGTCACCGGATGATATTATCATATCACCGGATGATATTATCATACCACCGGATGATATTATTTTTCTGCGGGGAATATTATCATTCCATTGGATGATAATATTGTTCTTCGGAGTATAATATCGTCCTAGTTTTCTATTTTTTTATGTTATAGCGATAATATCATCCTGGAAGATGAAAATATTCTCCACGGTATGATGATATTCTCCACGGGATGATAATATTCTCCACGGGACGATAATATTCTCCACGGGACGATAATATTCTCCACGTGATAATAATATTGTCTTTGGGATGATAATATTCTCCACTGGATGATAATATTTTCCACGGGACGATAATATCCCCCACTGGACGATAATATTCTCCACGGAACTATAATATTCTCCTCGGGACAATAATATTCTCAACGGGGCGATAATATTCTCCGCCGGATGATAATATTGTCCTCGGCATGATAATATCATCCACTGGACTATAATATCTCCCACTGGACGATAATATTCTTCACTGGATGATATTATTATCCACTGGACGATAGTATTATCCGCGGGATGATAACATTTTCCACTGGATAATAGTATCGTCCAACGAATTGGAATTTTCTTACCTACTGCTTCTCTGGTGAAGATAACTGAACCACAAATCGATTCGAACGACTATCCACGAAAACTTTTAGGAAGAATAATTTTGTAGACTACAAACCAAATTGGTTTAAGTTTTTGTATTGTTATTGTTAACATGCTACAAATGTATCGAACAAAAATCTGAACCTTTTTGAATTACAACAAACTTTGGAACTTTGAATGCTACTCTTGGCGAAGCGCTGACGGAAATCTGCAAATTTTTCGAAAAGGAGAAAAGGTGCGTTAGAAGGATTCAACATGGAAATTATACAAAACATTTTTTACTATAAGTAGACGCGTGTATGCCCAGAGATGACTGTTCGACAAACTGGACACTTCAAAATAATTGTTACGCCATAATCATCCTCTCTAGGCTCCATCAATTTAATGAAGCAATTTTCGCAATGTTTAAGATGATGACAGGGCTCCAGCATAATATTTTTAGGATTGTTTAGGCAATCAGCGCAATTTTCATTGGATGAATCGTCTTCTTGTTCACTGTCCGTATCACTGTAGGAGTCGTAGGAATGGTCCCAATCTTCCTCGTACATTTCAGAAACCTTTTCAAAAAAAATGTGAAAGAAATTTTTCTATCCTCGAATTTCTGTTGAAGGTCCAATACTCTTGTGTTTCTTTTTGTTTGTTGATTTGATTTTGAACTCCGCCTTTCACCGAAATTGCATAGTTTTTCATGGCCCTTTCGTAATCGGTAGTAATTTTGATTGGCTTTAACTGCCATAGTTGTTCAATTTTTAGAAACAGGAGCTTGTAAGCTGCTTCAGTATTTCTCGTCAATAAAACAAATAAAGACGGGTGGAGAGTATTATCGTCCAGTGGGGGATATTATAGTCCAGTGGAAAATACTATCATGCCGAGGACAATATTATCATCCCGAGGAGAATATTATCATCCGGTGGAGAATATTATCGTTCCGTGGAAGATATTATCATACCAAGGACAATATTATCATCCGGTGGAGAATATTATCATCCAGTAGGGGATATTATTGTCACGAGGAGAATATTATTGTACCGAGGAGAATATTATTGTCCCGAGGAGAATATTATTGTCACGAGGAGAATAATATTGTCCAGAGGAGAATATTACATCCACTGAAAGATATTATCATCCAGTGGACAATATCATCAGCCCGAGGATGATATTATCATCCCGTGGAGAATATTATCATCCAGTGGAGAACATTATCATCATAAAATTAGACAATAAAACACTCGGGCAATATTATTGTACAGTAGATGACTTTATCATATCATTGGATAATAATATTGTCCAATGGAGGATATTATCTTAACAGCGGATGATATTATCGTCCGCTGGAGAATATTATTATACCATTGGATGATAATATCGTTCGCCGGAGGATATTATGCTCTCAGTGGATGATATTGTCGTCCACCAGAGAATATTACCGTCCCGGATGATGATATATTGGGTGATTTTGCCCCCTGCCGCGCCGTACGTTAAGAGTGTTGTTTCTCTTTGAGACTTTAGGTTTGAGTTTTACGAAAAATTTGAGTAAAGAAGGAAAATGAGGAATACAGTATTTAGTCAGTTGAGGCGATAAAGATAAAAAGATAAGGAGATAAATTATCAGATGAACGATTGAAGTGAAAGTTTCTGACTTGACTTGGAGACTTAAATGAAGTTTCTTAGGAAGAAATGCAAAATGCCACAAATAATGGAAGAATAATGTATAAATAATGTAAAAATTATGTAGAAATTATGTATGTAAGAATAATGTTAATTTTGTGTATGTTTCAGGGAAAATTCCTAGAAAATGTAGATAAAATATATGTTGTTAATGTAAAAAGATGTACAAAATACGGATAATTAATGTAAAGTTAGATTTTGCTACATTGCTTTTCCATCATTTTTACATTCCAAATTAGAAAAGCATTTACATCATTTTAACATGATTTACATCATTTTTTAATTATTTAGATAAATTTTACATTAATGGAAAATTTATAGATAAATAATGTAACATTTATCTCTGATAGCGTAACATTTATGTAAATCATGTTAGAGTGATGTACAAAAGATGGATGAATAATCTACATTTGCCATATTCAAGAATTTCGAGAATTTTCAAGTTTCTTGAAAATAGGCTCTCAGTGTATGTGTCAAATTTGGATCAGTTTCTATATATAAAACTGTCATTTCCAACGCAAATAACGTAGCAAAATCCATACTTGTTACATTAAATATCCATCTTTTGTACATCCTTTTTACATTACCTACATCCTTGAATTTTCTCTGCAACATACACAAAATTTACATTATTCTAACATCAAAACAATGTAGAAATGATGTAGTAACGATGTGAAACAACGCAGAAAATGATGTGAAACAACGCAGAAAATAATGTCGAAATGGTTAAGAAGTAATAACTTTCTTTATGCATCAATTTCAAAGACTTCTAAAACAATGTAGAAACGATGTAGAATTGTACGTAGTTTATACATCATATTTACATGACTTGACGTCATTTCTGCATCATCTTAACATACATCAAAATTACATCAATTTAAACGATTAGTACATAATTTCTGCATCTTTCTTTCATCATTTATACATCATTTTTACATCATTTGTGGCATTTTGCATTTTAGCATTTTGAATGCCACGGGAAAACTGGGTACGTGAGATTGTGGATTCTTCGGGCTTATCGATTTGTTTCACACGCATTGTGAGGTTACAATCAACGAATACACGATATTTCCTTTTTTATCGGTGTTATCTATAGGAAACAACTATTATAACCAAATTGCACACAATACGCAAGATATAATAACTAACAAATTGTTTTTTCTAAAACCCGAGGAAAATTGTGACACAAACCAATTTTGATAACCAAGCATCAGACAGGCTCAATACTCCCACTTAACTACGAACGGATATGACGATAATTAATTTTTACATGGCATTACCACAAGGAGTGCTGTTACATCGATTGTAATATTAATTTTGTTGGGGTTTTACTTAGTTCATTTAGTCATAAAATTGTTTTTAAAACCACGCAAGCAACAGAAATAGATTGATAGAAGTTTTAATAATTTTCTGATGTTTTTAGGGACCGTCATAAATCATTAATTATCTTACATTTTACAACGTTCCACTTTAAGAATGAAAGTTTTTTCCTTAAAATATTGGTCCATTTTATTTCAACATTTTGGTTCATTTGGAAATGTAATTAACTTCACTATGAATAAAAAAACGTATAATTTAAGCCAAATCGTTTTAAAGAGAGTGTAATACAGAGGCTATTGTTATTTTAAAACCGTAAATGAGCCGCCAATAATTAAACAGCTGTCGATTTAGGTAACGTTTTACAGAGGGAACAATAATGATCGCACAACAAATGTTTTAGCCCAATTGCAATTATGTTGAATAGCAACCGTTAAGTTATGTAAAGACATGTAAAGTCATGTTCTACTGTGCACATATAGAAACCAGACGTACAAACATGTTTGGTAATGTCTCGTCTCGTTATGAACGTCCTTTGAGTGCTGTTAACGTCCTTTAGGTATTATCAACACCCTCTAAGTGCTCTGGGTCTTATAAACACTCTAAAACTCCGTGTGTTATTAGCGCCTTCTGTCTCCTATTATAAATTTCAGGGTCCACTCTGTCCACGTCGTCCGGATCACTTCTAAGTCATTTATAAATCCCTTTTACAGTACCTTTAAATGGGGAACACATGTGTCGCGTCATTTTTAAAGTTACTGGAAATAATTTTTAGCCAGTGATAGCAAATAGTATTCGCAATTAATGAGAATTCTACATAGAAAACAATAAATAAATAAACATCGCATGCCAATGGTGCCACTGGGAGCTGCGGGAAAACAGACATTTTAGTAATTCGTCAGAAAAATTGGAAAATGTTTATTTCAAATAGGTATACTGTAGTGAAAACACACAAAAACAGCCCGTTTTGCTCATATCGTGTAGCGTATGATATAATTATTCCCAACTTTGAAAATCTTTAGTTTAGGTAGTCGGTCTCGCTAAGACCTCTCATTTCGTGTATCCTTAGAAGATAACTCGGAGTACAATTGCTGGAACACTGTTTTGTTTTGTTTCTCTAGTTTTGCAAAGTTTTTAGCTTATAACTTTGGAAATTTACGCTCAAAATCGTCGTGTGATGCGTCAAATGAAAAGTATTGACGAGACGAATCAGAATATCAGAATTTATCGAAAATCCTGTTTGAGAATCAGTTGCTATTGGCGACAAAGAGCGCAAAACAGCGTGTTTTGTTTGTTTTTCAGTGTTTTTCATGCATATCTCACGGAATTTTTACTCAAGAATGATGACCGATAGATCAAATGAAAGGTTATAACGTAACAAAAATAAAGGTTGAGAGTTTTTGCAAATTGGGTTCACGAGTAAGAGCTCTTTTTGGAAAATTCTCGGAAAAATGAGCAAAATAGCGTGTTTTGCCTGTTTTTCTCTGTTTTTTAGTTTCAGGAAGTATCTTCTCGAAATTGATGTTCGATACGTCAAATGTAAGGTATTGAAAATACGCATTAAAACAAATAAAAATTTTGAAAATCGGGTTCGTTTATCAGTAGCTATCGGCCTCAGAGTGAGCAAAATAGCCTGTCTTCAGTTTCAATAGCTTTATCTTCAGTTTTTTACGTATATATCAGGAAATATCTTCTCAAACTTATTGAAGGATGCACGAAACGAGCGGTCTTAACGATTCCGACTACGTAAACTAAAAATTTTCAAAGTTGCGAATAATTATATGGATGTAGGGTGTACGATGTGACCAAAACGGGCCGTTTTTGTGTGTTTTCACTACAGCATATTTGCAATAAACATTTTCCAATTTTTCTGAGGAATTACAAAAAGTCTGTTTTCCCGCAGTTCCCTGAGTTTGATTAAAGAATTCATCTATCTTGCAGTACAATTGACAACAAATTCCGGAATTTGTTAGAAAGAAATGAGATTAACATAAATAATGAATTCATTTTTTATTCAATTCCTTCCTTATATTACTGCCATAATTTGAAAAAATATATTGCGGTAGGAGAAACATTTAAAAACAAATTGAATGAAACCGAATGAATGTTGGATATGCGAGAAGTGTTATTGTATTACGATAATTTATCCCCTAATGCTATTTTCGAATGCATTAACGTTATTGTTATTATTATGATTATTACCGCAGGCCATACAAGAGTAGTGCTAGAAACCATACAAGACAACTATTGAGTGGCTAGATAAATATCTTATTTCCCCAGAAAATACAAACGAACAAATGCATTGATTGATTAAGGATATGGGAATTTCTTTTGAATACGACGACATTGTATCGAGTCCATATATGGCGTTATACCATTTACCGGCAATGCGAACCCTCATCATTTCTATCCTATGTTGACTTTAATTTGTTGCTATTGAAAATTATAATTTACTTTATTGATATGGGGGTACGTGGCATTTGTATTATGAATTACCCATGGTATAGATAACAGCAGCCATCAACCGTGCATGCCGTTTATTTAACAGAATCGAAATAATGGTTTTTCACTGTTAAACCGCATTTTTTTTCAAAACCATTAATCAATATGTGTGTGACACACAAAATGTACACACTGTAAGTATTGATATTTGTATTGAGTGAAGTATAAATTGAATGCACAATCAATTTAATGTTAAAGTTGAGAATCCGCTAAATCAATAACACATCATAATGTTGCGACGTCGTATATAATTTAGTTGTTAGATTAGTACTAGCCGGGTGTTTGTTTAATGATATTTTTCTTGAAATCGATCCAATATGAGTGTTAATAAACAGAAAATGCACCGGAATATTGTAGCATAGAATCAACTGAAATGTATAGCTATAAAAAAGCGAATGGAATGGGGTGCTCTTATCAGATATGGTTATTTTCGTGTTTGGATTACAAACTTCCTGTAGAGCTAACTGTTGCTTTTTTAAGAATATTTATGACGCATTTTATTGTTTAGTTAATCACATTTTCTGATTGTAATGCTTAACCCCATATTGATAGCTTTGAAATAGAATTTTGTTTAGAATATTTAGAAACATGTAGAAAATCAGACAAATTTTGAAACTATGATAGATGACACCTTACGTATAATGCAACGAGATATCACCTTCCTCACTTGCTAGTGGGATGACCAAATTCAGATAAGTGCATTGTTTGTTATGTCTTACACTAAAGGTACAAAAATGTGACAATAGCGACGGAAAATCTTTGCTAAGGCAAGATACTCTGAGCGACATTCAGAAGATCGCCCCCTGCGGAAAAATACATTACGTAAAAATAGAGGTACTCTGGTGATGAGTACTTTAAATAAGGATCGGAGTGGGTCGACCCACCTCTGACCCACAGTTGCACAATTCACAGAAATCGTTTTTCTGTGTATTCTAAAACTTTGTGGGTCGACCCACTCCGATCCTTAAAATAGATAAATTAAAATTAAAACATACTTTACATTTTTAGAACTGGTGATACGGAGAGAAGCCACGCACTTTGGAAATCTCTAATTGTATTGTAAACTATTCCGGAGCTCTAAAGAGACAAGTCGAATCCCGCACCCTAGGAGCTACGCTGACGTAAGAATTCTTGGTTGCTAGGTCGGAGATTTGTAGCTTAAGGACCTTACACCGAAATGTGTAAAAGGATATGTAAAGTTTGATGCAGCTGAATAAGAAATAAAATTCGGAAGTATTTTAGAAGTTAGTATAAGTTTATTCAAATCTGGTTTTTTTCCGTTCTACCGTTTCCCTCGTACTACCTCTTCCCCCGTACTACCGTCTCTCCCGTACTACCGTCTCTGCCGTACTACCGTCTCTCCCGTACTACCATCTCTCCCGTACTACCGTCTCTCCGTACTGCCATCTCTCCCGTACTACCGTCTCTCCCGTATTCCCGTCTCTCCCGTACTACCGTCTCGCCCGTACTACCGTTTCCCCGTACTACTGTTATTCTACGTACCACTATTTTCCCCGTACTATCGTTTTCCCCATACTATCGTTTTCACCATACTGCCGTTTTCCCCGTACTACCGTTTTCCCCGTATTACAGTTTTCCTCGTACTACCGTTTCCCCGTACTACCGTTTTCCCTGTACTACCATTTTCCCCATAATACCGTTTCTCCCGTACCACCGTTTTCCTCGTACAAAAGTTTTCCCTGTACTACCGTTTTCCCCGTACTACCGTTTTCTCCGTACTACCGTTTTCCCCGTACTACCGTTTTCCCCGTACTACCGTTTCTCCCGTACTACCGTTTTCCTCGTACTAAAGTTTTCCACGTACTACTGTTTTCACTGACTACTGTTTCCTCAAGTACTTCTGTTTTCCTTGTATTACCGTTTTCCCCGTACTACCGTTTTCCCCGTATTACCGTTTTCCCCTTATTACCGTTTTCCCCGTATTACCCATATTACCGTTTTCCCCGTAATTCCGTTTTCCCCACAATACCGTTTTCTCCGTACTACCGTTTTCCCCATACTACCGTTTATTCCTTACTACCGTTTATTCTGTACTACCGTTTTCACCGTACTACCGTTTTCCCCGTACTACCGTTTTCACCGTACTACCGTTTTCCCCGTACTACCGTTTTCACCGTACTACCGTTTTCCCCGTACTACCGTTTTCCCGTACTACTGTTTTCACTGACTACTGTTTCCTCATGTAGTACTGTTTTCCCGTACTATCGTTTTCTCCATACTACCGTTTTCTCCGTACTACCGTTTTCCCCGCACTACCGTTTTCCCCGCACTACCGTTTTCGCCGCACTACCGTTTTCCTCGCACTACCGTTTTCCCTGTACTACCGTTTTCCTTGTACTACTGTTTCCACCGAGCTGCCCACCATTTTCACCACTACTGGTCACTTCTAGCAACAAAGCTCTGAGACTTCGCCAAAGAAACCGATGGTCCATCTCTCATATCTTCGCAGATACTTCTAAAACAATACAAATTGACCACATTGGCAACTGCTGATACATATCCGTCATTTTGCCAGACCTAATAACTTTCCCTTCGGCACCAAAAAGGTATATCTTCGCAAAAAAAAGTTTAAAGAAAATTCTTATTTTTTCACCTCACTGATGCAGTTTTGGTCATATGTCACTTATTCCGCTACCAAAACTCCAACACTTTGTCGGAGAAACCAATGCTGTATCTGCCATGCATTCCAAGATATTCTTAAAAACTGATTTGGCCCAAATTTTTCCAGTTTTGGTCATTCTACAACCAAATTTCTAAGACTTTGTCAAAGAAACCTATGATCTGTCATCTGCAGGTAATTCTAAAACCATAAAAATTGAACACATTGGCAACTGTCCGATCACCAGCAGAGAAAGTGCAAAAAGAGTGCGCTCCGCCACCGAAACCTATGTGCGTTGATTTCCGTCACCGCCGACTAAAACCAAAAAGTGCCGACGATGTTTTTTTTTACCGGCGCACACCTCTAAAAGAAAGGCGAGGGAACCTGTTATATTTTCTTGGGAGCATTAAGATGATGATGAAATCTTCTTCGGACATTAGAAAATCAGTGTATGATACTGGGATAAACTGATACTCTCTTACGGAGGCCGGCCAGTTCCTCTCATGGAAATTGTAGATAATTATAATAAATATTTTTGACGTAAAATGTGTTGTGAGATTTCTTGTAATGAGCCGCCCCGACGGCCTTTATGTTGTTTTATTCTTTATTTCACTTTTTGGATAGCGATGGGGTCGCATTTAGGGACTGTTACAATAATTAGAGCCCGATCTATCAGTTCGGTTAACAATGATGAAGACGAAGTTAACAGGCGAATATTTCCTACCTCTTTCTTAAAAAACAAAAATTACAAACTGCGCTAACATTAAACAAATTAATGTTCCATCCGAGATTTCCATTCGACACACATTCTACAAATAAATTATAAACATTAAGACTGGATATCCGATCAAGAGATAGTTATTACGAGAGTTATTAGAGTATGTTCGCACACGCCGTGCGATGTTGTAGAAAAAATAAATATGTATTTGATGTACACTAAATACAAGTTCTTTCCGATAATTTAGTCGAATAAACGTTGCATGTAATGCATTTACATATCAAATTTAATGAGTTTAACACCTTTCTACAACCATATTTGTCGCATTTACTGACTACTTTTATCGCCGATGTTGTGGCTATTGCCATTATACCTTCCGCATTGCTGGTAATAAAATTGTGCATTTATAAGAGTAAGATAAACCTTACTGTCAACTTTAAACAGGTATTGGGCTTGTGGTTATAATCTTTAAGAAACTGTGGCATCAATAGTTCATTACAATGCAGTGAAGATAAGAAATTCAACCGAGTAGAGTTTATCTGTTCTTTCATTTTTGGCTTTACAAAGTGAAGAAATTAACTCAACTTGTATGTGTAAACGATAATGAAAGTCGTTTCAATTTTCATAATTACAGATGCATGAACAAAGAAACAGTTACTTTTTCGTGTGCCCAAAATTTGTTTTCGTATATGCAAAAATTCTTAACGAAACGTTTTAGGTAAGTTCTTCTGATTTCGACCCTAAAGCATGGTACAAGTACCTTTCGTGAACAGTTGCTTTTAGGTAGTTTCTGTTGTTGTTGAACGAAGAAACGCCCATGAGAGGCAACCGTTCAGTGGACGTTGTATCGAAATAAGCACGGACATTTTGACAAGTTAATTTTAGCAGACGTGAAACGTTATTCTAAGCAATTAATTATTCTACGATAAGCCTTCAAAATGAAACGATTTTTTGTAAAGTTTTTTTTTCTTGAAATAAATCACAAAATTAAACCCTCATTTGACAGCCGCAAAAAAAAAAAACTGACAGCCGACTTGTATTCCCTATGTTATGTGAAGTCGTTACGCTGGAAATCAAAAACCATAAACTTTATGCAGTCAACCGATTTTTATTTTTGCGCTAAGGGGCGCCTTACATAGATAACACTTGACTCCACGAAATGTACATAAAGTGCCATCGGAAAATGTGCTGATCCCATTTAATGTGCTCCAGTTCCAGGACATTTAATGTAAAAAGCGCCCTTACCGTTACATCTTTTCTTTGGAACGTGAAGTGCATTTAATGTACATTAAATGTGAATTACAAGTACATCTAATGTACATTTAAAACACTTTGAATAGACAACTAGTATACCTTTAATGTACTTTTTAGTGTGAAATACTAGCACATTTCATGTACATATAATGTTATGTAAGAAAAGAAAGGAAAATTTAATTTAGTTTTTCGACTTTTCTATTTCGGGTTTTCTTATTCTGATAAGCGCTACTTCCTCCATCTAAATTTTTTTATGCCAAGCTCTCATTTTTTTATTAGAAAAATTTCTGCCATTTGCGGGGTTTGAACCCAAGACGATCGGGATTATGAGTCGACTGCTTTACCAATTGTGCCACCGGGTACTTATGTGTTGGCGTGTTAAATTTGTATAAAGTGTTAAATTATAGAAAGTACATTAAATGTACATTTTTTGTACTGAGAGAAAAAGTTTTGGAAGATATGCTAGTAAATGAAAATTAAACAAACTCCACTTATTTGAAATTAATTTTATGCGAAACAATAAAAAATCTATTCCCCGTTAGCTTTTTTCTTTATTCTAAATTCAATACTTTTTTTTAATGTTACCCAACCAAAAGCAGACGTGATATCCATTCACGGACTAAAAATATACATTTTCGAAAAAATGAGATGAGCATTTTTCGAAGCACATAATCTAAAAATGTACTTGTAATCTAGTGGAATAATTTCGAGCTTTAGTGGCACAAAAAATGTGTCTTTTATTTACATCGAAAATGTACTATCACAAGCACATTTTTGGTACATTCAATGTGATAGGAATAGTGAAGGTGTACATGTACACATAAAATGTGCGAAAAATGTACTTGTGATCTAGTGCAATAATTTCGAGTTTTAATAGTACAAAAAATGTGCCTTTTATTTACGTCGAAAAATGTACTACATCACAAGCGCATTTTTGGTACATTAAATGTGATAGGAATAGTCTACACCTTATCACGCACATAAAATGTGCGAAAAAAGTACTTGTGATCTAGTGCAATAATTTCGAATTTTAATAGCACAAAAAATGTGCTTTTTATCTACATCGAAATATGTACCACTTTACAGGAATATTTTTTGTACATTTTATGTACATATTCTCAACAACATTGAATTTCGCAAATTTAATGTACATTCAGTGGGCAACCACATTAAAAAGTGTGATCCGTGTTATCTGGGTTAGTGATGTTGTGTTTTTCGTAAATAACTCAAATATATCTTTTCCGATTTTCATAGCGATAGCTTAATGAAGGCCAAACAAATTATGGAAGAACATTTTTTGAGCCCAAAAAATGTGTTTTGGTATGCCACAGAGAAAATTGACAAGAAAATTTTTACCCTTGGAAGTATGTGCTGTGCACCTTACGGCCAAAGTTAACCCTAGCCCAAAATTTTTTTTTCTGCTAATTTGTTGAGAGAAAATAGAGAAGGTCATTTTTGGCCATGGGGTGGGATCAGAAAAGCATTTCAATTGAACAACGAAGTTCATCGTACTAACGGAAGAAAACTGATTTGCCGAAATGCAATTAATTTCTTTCTGGCTGTCAGATTATGTGTCACGGATGCCTAGACTAATATCATGCATCATGTGCCAACCTTTCTATAAATGCAGCATACAAGACAACATTTTTTGCGCTGCAGGTTAGGTTTCGACACTAATAATCGAAAACGGAAAGTGAACAACTTTTCGTAAGATTTACGGTAAGTTCTACTGTTTGTAACTGCCCAACAAAAGACTTTTTTTCGCGAAACATAACAGGAATGAACATACGTAAAATTCAGACTCATACACAAAATTCAGATTAAATTTTCTTAATTCACGTTTAAGTTGTTTTCAGTAATTTCAGTATTTCGTTTTTGCTTTTTCAGTGAAATAAAAGCGGCGCCGACTTGTTTCCCGTCCATGGGGGGCAAGCAAAATTTTGTAATTTGGCAAACATGCCAAAGTAAGCAAGGATGTAGCTAATGTTTGCTTTTATAGCAAAAGTTTTAAGAAAATTTGTGAAGTAATAGATTCCGAATGAAGCTGCGGTATTTGCCGTTTATGTGACACGCGAGCGAAAATTTTTCCATTTTTGTTATTTAATGGAACCCACAGCAATTATAGATTTTACAAGAAATATTCTAAAGGCCTAAGATACCCTTTAACTTGAATCTCTCAATTTGTGAAACGAGTTTTTTTTTAAATTATTGGAAACTTTCGAAAAACGAGTCTGCTCTGGCCATTAGGGTGCAATTCTGAGACATTCTCACGAAAAAATCAGGCCCGTTTCGTTGAAAAATCTACAGATATATGCTACTTTTAGTGGTTTGCAAGTATAGGTTAAGCACAACAGGCCCAAAGGCCGCCTAGGTGCTGAACCTCGGTTCACCCACGTAACCTATACATCAAGAAGTGACTTCAAAAATGTATGGTCTAGAAGTTTGGAATAACACTGGATCATTTCATGGGGGGCACTTGACCCCCCTGCCCCCCATACTCGGCGCCGCTGTGAAATAAAGACTCAAAACCTGTCTTTATCATTCCTATTGACTATCGACAGACAACTGCCAATAGCATTCTTATTGACTATCGAAAGATAACTGCCAATAGTCACTTCATTAACTAAAGCAAGTTGACTGCCAATAGCATTCCTATAGACTAAAGGCAGTTGACTGCCAATAGCATTCCTATATTCTAATGACAGTTAACTGTCGTTTGTCACTTCGTTTTTTTACTGTGTCAGTGGTAAATTTCACACCAACCTAGTGCCATCTTTGATGTACTAGGTGCGGAAACTAGTAGGGCTTAGAATGGCGGAATGCAATAGAAATAAATGACCAGAAAACTGAGAAAGCATCCCATTAACATCACGTTATCAGAAATAATTTTTATTACATTTTTATTCCGGATTCGATTGTGACGCAGCGGGTGTTTAAAATTCCGACAAAAAAAAAAAGCGTGACGTAATTAAATTTTGTGAACGGCCCCTAAGCACCCAAAGTAAAGTAGAGTGTTTGAGATTGTATGCGACAACTCTCGTGGGCGGTGAATAATCTACGTAAATCAATATCTGTATTTCAGTTTTATATTTGAAAGCGCGTTAATAACTCATAGAAGACTAAACAATTTTCTTTCGCAATTTCGTAAACAAAAAATATGGGAGGTACGTAGATTGAATCTGTCAGCTTAAGTTTGTCACTTTGGTTTTAATCGTTTCGTATCAATTAACCCTGAAAACTGAAGAACACAAAGTTAAATTTTAGCAGACACTCCCATCCTCTCTCAGTCATTCATTGCTAGATCTTCAACTCATCGAAATGATATTTTCTTCAGTCGCCAGTTTACAATGACGGTACCCTTCTTCGAATCATAAAAGGAAGATATTTTTTATGTAGACATTCCACAAATGCTTCGTATACTTGATTTAATAAATTGCAGGCAGAATTTTTTTTTCTGAACACTTAGCTTCATGTGTTTTCAATCTTTCAATGGAAGAGGCAAAAAATATAAAGGTAAAGTTATAAAAGCGCAATGCACCTGTTTCTGGTAGAAATGACCGCTGTGAGGGATTGAATTATGATGAAAGCAACAAAAAAATTATGCAAATTCTTGGTATTGAATTGTAATTTTTTATGATCTTTTATGCGTTCCATGTTCACAGAGGTGTGCGTCGGTCGAAGAAATGTGAGGGAATAAATTTGAAAAATTTTGGAATTGTTGAGTATTGGTTGTTGTTGCTGATGGAAGGCCTATAAATCTAAATTGTCGAATTTTAAATGAGCAAATGGTGTTTTATACCATACAAAAATATGATTATGCAGAAATATACTGCCAAAGGGTGAAATAGGAGATATGATTTTTTATCACCTCTTTTACTATTTTAGAGTATAAAATGCTTCATTCCTGTATCAAATAGGCATAGGTTGCAAATAAGTCTGCTTCCCAGAGGAGACGACATGTGGCAGGGCGATCGATCATCTGCTCAGATAGCGAGTCGCTTGCATGACCGGTGACGACGTTAAAACTGGTTAGAGACCTGAAAAAGACCCTAAACCGATTGGGACTGAGAAATAAGATCACGATTGCCTGTGTCCCTGGGCACACCGGTGTATCTTTTCTTCTAGCAGGGCATACTGTTGTGGACAGTAATGAGAGAGCAGACGAGCTGGTGAAGCAGGGTTCAGCATCTGCGATCGAGAGCCCAGAACCCCACATTCCCAAAGAGCTGTGGAAGACTGGGTGCGGGCTGAGTTCGCAAAGAGTTGGAGCGCGTACGGCGGGAGAGAGCACACGAAGCTTTTCTTACGGGCGCTCAACGAGAAATGGGCCAAGGAGCTTCTCAGCATGGAACTCAATAGTATCAGCAGAGTAGTGGGACCTATTACGGGTCATTGTGGGTTGAACAAGCACTTGACCAAATGACCATTTTGGACGATCCAAGATGTAGCTGCGGCTTAGAGGAGGAATCATTCATCCACACATGATGTGAATGTCCGAAGTTGGTATTCCACACGAATTAGGAATAACAAAAATTAGGGAAAAAAATTGGGAAGCCGAAAATTAGGAAAAATAATTATTTTCCAAAAATTATGAAAAACAAAAATCAGGAAAAACTAAAATTAGGAAAACAAAAAATTAGGAATGAATTAAATTAGGAAAAACCAATATTAGGAATCAGGCAAGCAGGATTTATTCTAATGATAGAATATTATTGTAGTTTTGAGAAGAAAAAATTTTTTGAAAGAATGCGCCGCAGGCCGTGATAAATCCTGGAAAATAAAAAAGCGGGGTCGAGGGGCGGCAGCCCACGCGTAGTGGCGTCAAGGGTGAACATCCCTCTTTGCGGGGTCAAAGGGACAGAGCCCCTAGTGGTGTTTGGGGCAGAGCCTCTAGCGGGGTTTGTGGCAGAGCCCCATGCACGGAAGGCAGCCTGCAGGGCGTTATTAGATCGCCGCAGGCGCGGGGGCTTACATACCAAAAATATATCCCCCATTGCGGCGTCTAAGGGGCAGAGCCTCTAACGGGGTTTGGGACAGAGCCCCATGCACGGAAGGCAGCCTGTAGGGCGTTATTAGCTCGCCGCAGGCGCGGGGGTTTAGGGGGCAGAGCCTACATACCAAAAATAAGATTGCGACCTCTTTAGCAATTGAAAACTTTGATGTTTTTCATGATTTATTTCCTTCCTGATTTTCGTTTTTCCTAATTTTGGTGTTTTCTAAATTTGATTTTTCCTGATTTTTGTTTCTTCTGATTTTTGTTTTTCCTTATTTTGGGTTCCTGATTTTGGTTTCCTGATTTTTGGTTCCTGATTTCTTGATTCCTGATTTTTGCTTTCCTAATTCAGGTGGACATTCCCCGAAGTTCCACCTTCCAAGGAGTATGTTGTTATGAGTCTGTTAAAATCGAAATTCGGTCTATTCCCAAGATAAAATTTTAAACGTCAATTATTCAGCTAAATATAATTTTGGTTCCGTCTTAGATAATTTGTAATCAAATATATTAACATTTTTTGTTGTAAACTTTTCTCTAATTGCTCGTTTGCTTACACTTTGACATTTTGACAGTTAATATAGAAAGACAAACAACAGATGAGTACGCTCACGAACCATTAAAAAAGTTGGCATCTTACACCAACAATTTTTTTTCGAGAAAAAAATCTTTTCTTTCTAATAGTAAAAATGTATTTTCTTTTGATTTCCCATATCTTTCTGTAAAAAGTTTCCCAATAACCGGACATCGATTTTTCGCGCATAAAACGTAACAAGTGACTATGACTAAACTTACCATCTTGTTCGTTCGTCTGGTCCATTTGTATCAACTTGGACATGTGTAGCAACTGAATATCCAAAATACGAATCAGCTTCACCATACTTCACTATTGGTAGTCGACTTTCCAAATTAAACGAATCGACAAAACTCAATAAACATATCACCGCACTACAAACACTTAATATTAAATGTCTTGTCAACATGTTCGATTTTAAATAAATTTTCATTTTAACTTTCTTACGCACTTCCGGTGCCAAAATAAAATTACTTGCACCTAAATTCGAGATATCGATTTTCGACAATTTTATTTTTAAAAAATCGATTAATTCACTGGGATATAATTGTTCAGATTAAAACTTTCTTGAATCACATCTTAAATTACTTAAATTATACGATGATTTTTCGTATCGACCTTCACATAATTTTTTTTCGCTTTCGACGTTTAGTTGAATTTGAACGTTGTATTCTTAGTAATAATTCAATTTTTCTTCGATTATTGTTTTGTAGTTGTTCAACTATGAACTAACAGAACATTCATAATGATGGGCATGATGTCATGATGTATGAAGCGAGGTCTCACGAGCAAATGAGAATGTTTTCCTGTAAAAAGAAGAACCGAATGTAAATATTTTATACAAATTTTGTTCATGTTTAAAGGTTAATTGCAACACACTAAGAGAATTTTAAATATGTGCATGTGCATCGCGTATGGCAGCTGTTTGACAAAACAAATACGAAACAGTTGTGCAAATGTGGTGAAGACAACGACATATTGAGTATAGGCTGGCAGTCTTAAACGAAAAATTAACACAATTTGAAGAAAACATTAAATTAGAGGTGAGCGGGTCGGCCTTTTCTTTGTAGTCCGACCCGTCCTGAACCCGACCAAAAATTTTACCCCGACCCTACTTGTTGCTAGCTCGACCCGACCCGACCCGAACCCGAGTCGAAATTCAAACCCGAAACTCGACCTCCCGAAAGAATTTCGGGCCGAGTTCTATTACCCGAAAAAAAATCGGGTCGAGTGAGTTGAATTGTTTTAATAAAAAAAGTCATTTAGCTATTTCAATTTTACTAGCGCCGCTAGCGCTACCGCTACCACTAGTTTATAGCGCTAGCTCTAATAATTACTTCAAACAAAAGTAGATAGAAGAGTAAAAAATAGAAAAATACTGATCACAAGTACAATAGAATGTATGCAGTGTGGTCTCGGCGGCAGCGCAACTCAGTTTTATTTTCGGCGGCGGCGAACATTTTTGAAACTTTCTCAACTGGCGGCGGCGTTTTTTTCAAAAAATTAAATTTTTGACTTTTTTCGATTTTTTAATTTCATTTTTTGTATAAATATTGGCATTAATCTTCCAATTTCCATAATTTCTTTATTGTTGAACTTTCGGTTTCGATATGGTGCATCATTTTTAGATTTTTTTACAAATCAGTTTCGGTTTTTTATGTACTCGAATATTCAACCCGATAAAAAGTACGCTCGAAACTCGCCCACCGGGATTTTCAAGACACGAAAGCCCAAACCCGAAACCAGGGAAAGTCGATTCGGGTTCGGGTCGGGTCGGGTTTGGGTCGGGTTCGGGTTCAGGTCGGTTTCTTCCAATTTTCGGGCAGCCCGCTCATCTCTACATTAAATGCGAAATGATTGGTAGTGTTGGAAAATTTAGGTGGTCTACGTAAAATTTAGGTGGATTTCGTATTATCAGCAGAACAATTCAGAGTGAATTTTGTTAGTGTTGGTGTATGACGCGCATAATAATACAACACAATGAAGGGAGGCAAGATCATTTACCATTTTCGCTGTTGTGCTTATAATTTTGTAGATCTTTCCATTACCGGAAAGTTTTCAATGTGACAGCGGTAAGCTGTGCGACAAAGCCAACGATTAATTCCACCGGTAAGCCGTACGATATCGCTGAGCTCAATTTCACATGACTTGAACCGATTCGATCAGCTTTGTTTTCTTTACAAATCTAACAATCGGAACAAGTCTGTCTCAACTAGTTTCGAAGGAAGATTTAGTCCGATTGAACTAGAGGTGTGCGGGTCGACCTTTTTTTCCAAACGGGACCCGAACCGAATCCAAACCAAAAAAAAAAAATCAACCCTGACCCGAACCGAACCCGATCCAAAATAAAAAATCAAACCCGAACCCGATCTAATGTAAAAAGTCAAACCCGAACCCGAAAGAAGTTCGATATTCTACTGTCTATTTCTTGAATTTAATAGAATATAAGTCACACCTTTGGCTTTTCAGATAATAGTATTCGAAGCTCGGATACATATTAAGCGAGTTTCCGTTAAACATCGATAAGTGTGTTAGGAAAATAATAAATGCGAAGTGATAGAGAACATTCGTTCCCGTGCAACTTGCACGGGAGCGACTGTTTATCATTGCTTCGTATTTAACATCTTTCTTCTTGACATCGGTTTTTAGGGGAAACTCGCTTAATATTTATCCTTGAGACGCTCCAGACATGACTAATTTTCTCTAGAGTTCAAGTTAAAGACAAACGATAGTCGTCGAAGATTGTATTTTAGTAGCCAGTTGAAGTCATCAAACCCGACCCGTCCCGAAAAAAAGAAAATGAAAACCCGACCCGACCCGACAAAAAAAAAACGAAAACCGAAAACCCGACCCGACCCGACAAAAAAACGAAAACGAAAATAAAAAACCCGACCCGGCCTGACCCGTCAAATTAAATTCATTCGGGTTCGGGTCGGGTTTTTTTCGAGTTTCGGGCGGCCCGCACACCTCTAGATTGAACTGAAAATCAGTTTTGGAATATATTTCGGCATTTTCGGCAATTTTCATCCCAATCTGAGAACCTAAATTTTCAAAATTCAACAAAATCTTAGCTGAAAAATCGCCTTATGAAGGTAAGGGAAAATTGTCAACTGATTTTTCTTAGAGTTCTGGGGTAGGAAGATTTAGTCCATTTGGGCTGAAAATCAGTTTTGGCTCATATTTCGGCATGATAAACTTCATGACTGTCAACTTAATCTCATAGTACACACAGAAAAATCTCTTTTGGGGCGTCGTTATTTCTATTGACACTTTTAGTGCGGTTTGAATTTGAATTTTTCATGCGATATATGCGTAAATTCCGTACGTTTCCACGCGATCAGAGCGTAAAATACGTAAACAAACAATAGGTGTTTATACTGCCACCTAACGTCAAACAGTTAAACTTCATGAAAAATTTCAAATTTTGCGAGGGCTAAAAGCGCCAATTGTTAATGCTGCACATTGACCTAACATTATTCGAATGAGTTGGTAACGTAGTCCTGCGAGTAATAAAGTTGACACAGTAAATTAAATCTTTACAATTCTTTCTCTTCATTCAGCAATAAAATTTTTATAATTACAAACATATTATTCATCTTGTTTGAATAAATTAGAAAAATAAATAAATAAATGTAAAATAGTAGTAAACGACAACATGGTGACGTTGACGTGGAATAATTATTTGACTTTTTTTTTCTAACTGATGGTTATAATATTTGAATGTTGATAATATTTGGTCTATGGTGTGGGATCGTGATGTCATATACTAAGTAGGAGAATTGTTAATTAGTTAAGGCTTTAAAATAGTAAATATTGTTTTATATTGGCTTGTTAATGTTCAGTAACGTTCAGTAAAGTGTAAAAACTGTATTGTATGTGAATGTCATAATAGACTGGCAGTTTAGTACTTTCTAGATACTATTCACACAATGTGCGAATAGTAAAAAAAGTCTATTCGCAGAATGTGCGAATAGTGAAAAAAAGTCTATTCGCAGAATGTGCGAATAGAGAAATAAAGTCTAATCGCAAAATGTGCGAATAGCCACATAAGGACAATTCACACATTGTGCGATAATCCATATAAGGAAACATATAACAGCCATATAAGTCATAAAGGAAAAGCTCCCAAATTCTGTTAGCCTCTTAGATTTTTGTGGTGATTCATTAAAGTGCAAAATTATTAGTTTCGATAGCCACCTAGTTTTTGTGACATTTTTTTAAAGGAAATGCTGCCTAGTTTTGTTAGCCACCTAGGTTTTCGTGGCGTTTCCTTAAAGCGCAAAATCCCTAGTTTCGTTAGTCACCTAGTTTTTGGGACATTTGTAAAAGAAAGGTTTTGTTATACACGTAGGTTCCTGTGAAGTTTCATAAAGGCGCAAATTCACTTGTCCTCTTAGCCACCTAGCTTTGTGACAGTTCGTAAAAGGAAAAGTTCCTTAGCGTCGTTAGTCACCTAGTGAATTTTTGTAAAAGGAAGAGCTTCCTAGCGCTATTAGCCACCTAGATTTTTGTGGTGTTTCATTACACCGAAAAATCACTGGTTCCGCATTTGTGACATTTTGTAAAAGGAAAAGATTCCTTAATACAAATTATGACAACTTGAAAACATGTTCTTCATTAAACAAATTCAGCAAAACGCACTATTCGTCGATGTGCGAATAATTCTAATATGTCTATTCGTACTGTGTGCGAATAGTTCTTATATGGCTATTCGCACAATGTGCGAATAGTGAAATAAAGTCTATACGCACATTGTTGGAATAGTGAAGTAAAGTCGCACATTGTGCGAATAGACCTTTTTTCGCTATTCGCACAATGTTTAAGTTTAAAAATAATTGCCTTTTAAGTTCGCTTGTACACCATTTACATATTTTTCAGGGTCTTAAGGATCATTCAAAAATTCTTATATTTACAAGCTTTAACGACACGCTTGTCCCCTGCACTAAAAGTGTCCTGAAGTTAAAATTTAAAATATGCTATGGTAACACACAGTGGTGGATTGTAGTTCGCAAATATCAATGACCTCGGTAAGGAGGCCGCTGATGATACATACTGTCGGCTTGTATAATTTATTGAGAAACTATTGAAATAAGAATTTAATTTGTAAAAAAAACAAACAAAAAAAGTACCTAAAACCTTTAAATATTCTCGGGAAAACATACGATGAAGCGTCAGTACACATGAATAGAAAACAGATATTTCGGCTTGGTAGTGTCTCTGTTTGTTACAATTTGACTACATGAAAATGTTCTAAGCGACGATGAAATAAGGAGTTCAATCACTAGACCGGTCCTTTATCTAGTGCCTTAACTCCTTATCTTATCGTCGTCTAGAACATTTTCATGGAGAAAAATTGAAACAAACAGAGATCTGCATTTCAAGCTGCGCAGCCTAATGCCAAAAAGTTTCTATGACAATGCTACATTACTCTGCACTCGGTTCCAACTCGGCAAAAGGCTACCTACTTGATTTGTTTAAGTGACCATAAGGAACGCAACTTGGTGCCAAAAATCTGTTAATGTCATCGAAACCCCAGTTACGAATATTATACGTCACATTAATTGCAACGCGGCATCAGGCTGCCTACTCAAAATATTCTAGTGTCAACATAGAGGGCAGCAGCAGCCTAGTACCAAATTCAAATTTGTATGACGTTTAAGGTGACGGGTATTTTCCCACAGTTAATTATCCCCTAGACCGAAAAAAATATCAATTATCACCCAGGGAATTATAGCTCAGAGAAATGGGAATTATTCCCCGGGCAATTATCGCCCAGGAATTATCACCCAGGATGGCATTTTCCTCATACAAAATAGCATTTTCCTTATACAAAATGGCATTTTCCTTATACAAAAAAGCATTTTCCGATACAAATTGGACGCTTGAGAACCCATCTAAGTGGGATTTTCCTTGTACAAATTTACCGCTTTAAACTTGTTGGGTGATAATTCCTGGATGATGATTTCCCGGGTGATAATTCTCATTTTTCTGGGCGATAATTCCCTGTGGGATTATTCATGTCGCAGACGTTTGATATTGTTTACTGCCGCGCTACAATGACTTTAACAGATTTTCGGCATCAGGCTGGCTTCTACAAGGCTACTAATGGGCCATTCTGTGAACAATTGAATGTACGTAATGTAGGAACGGTGAATAAGCTTGTGGCTGCCCGTTCCGAAGTAACGACACCGACTTTTATACTTTGAATCACTAGATTTATTATGAACTATGTTACAACTATGCGATATGTAGTGATGGTGATCTCCGCGGTGCGTTTGTTCGTCACGGGTGCCGCTCACAAACTGATTCGACGGACTCGTCGTTTCAATGTTCGTGCGTCCTCTCCACTGGTTCTACTTCGCCCGTTCCACCTTACCGCTTTTAGAGACTAGGGAACCATTGCGTCAGAGATGTAACAAACGGTGAATACTGACTAAAGAAATGTAGATAGAGGTGTTATCTACAACTCCCTCATTCAACAGAAATCTTACCTTTCTACGGTTTAGCAGCATTCACCTTACGTACATTCAAATTTTCGTAGAATGGCCCTAATATCTTTCATGTACGCAGGCTAGTGCCGAGTCGGAACCAAATGAACATTGATATATTCGTTTCATCATCCAACATTGCCAAAGGAATTTTTTTGGCCCCGGACTGCCTTCCGGATAATCGACCAGAGGGCCCTGACCTTAATAAATATACTTATTGTTTGGGGTATTCACGAACGAAGTGACAATATTGTTCAGAATTTTTAACCCCCCTTTCCTCCTCGAGACGTCATATTTGAACATTCCCTTACTGTTAACCAAAATTGATGTAAGTATTTAAACAATTCAGATGACTAATTTAAAAAGTAACGGTAAATGAATTGTAATTAAAAATTGAATTAAACTTTGTTTGAAAATTGCATTAAGTACTTTGATTTGATTTATTGCTACAGTATACATTGCATTGAGGACTACGCGCTACTTTCTATAAAAAATATTTATATGTTTACAGAGACCAATCACTGGATATTATTGTCTAATAAAAATAAAAGAATTAAAATACTCATAGGTCCAAATATACTTTTTAATCCGCTGAAGAATACGTCGAATGAAGCCGAAGGTATCTACGAGTGGCTTGGTTTTTAATATTCAACCGTTACGATCTAATAGAAACTGAAACTACGTTTTTCAACGTTTTGCAGTTTAAAAGTGCCACCTTTCATCTGGTCGTGGCGAGACAGTGTTACAGGTATAAGTGGTCAAAGAAATCCTAATTATATGATGGACGCGTGACGCAAGTCTTACATACCACTAGACAATTTTTTTGTAAACTATGGAGCATATACAGTAACTTTACGACGTATCACTCATTAAAGTCAATCCGGAGATATAAATTACATTTACTCAAAGCAATCTTCGCAAAACGAAAAAAAAGTCAAATTTTTGTAGCCGAGAAACTGAAAGTATAGAAAAATGATTTGATCTGGCATTTGAGACCGAGGGGTGACGCACTTCTGCGGTTTATGGAATAAATGGAAATAATTGGAATAAATGGATTAAATGGGAATAAATGATAATTTTTTCAAATTCGTCAAAACCTCAAATAGACTTGATTTTGATGGCAATGCACACAACAAACCATACTAATGTGTCAAAAAATGAAAAAACCCACTTTTGAAAACTTAAAAGAATTTTTGTTGAAAAAAAATGGAATAAATAAATTTATTCCATTTATTCCAAAAAAATAAAATTTATTCTCAAGATGGTTTAAATGCTTTATAATTTGTGCAAACCTTTTTTTGAAGTTATTTGTCTAACTTGTGATGCGTTTGGTTCAGATATTTCGCAAAAACAACAAAAAACGTTTTGGGAATAAATGGAATAAATGAAGTGCGCCACCCCTCGTTTGAGACGCAATTTTTTGAGTAGGGTAAATGCACCAGTTATCGGCCATGTAGGAGTCTCCGGCCAGCACCAGTAACTAGTGAAATTATGATTTAGCCGGAGACTACTACATGGCCGATAACTGGTGCATTTACCCTACAACGTAATTTTGTTTCTACAATTTTTTTGCGTATCGAACTTCAGAGCGTTACCCCCACTGAAAACAGAACTTTTGTAATTGGGAGGGAATCTTTGTACATCAAAGTTAAATGCGCCACACCTCTGATATGAGTACTTTTGTAAGCCGACAAAAAAGACTTGCATCACAACCCCTACATAAGTGTGTGAGACTCATGAAGGTTCGAAAAAACTGTTATAAGTTCTTTACTTTCCTTTTTGGTTTTTATTGTCATAATTTGGAAAATAAACATTTCTCTGAGTTTTTATTGTGATCTATTCAGTTCCACACAAAATTGAAGGTATTGTACATTTTGGCGTTACGGCGTCACACTCGAACATCAATTTACAAAATACCGAAGTGTCCATGGAATGACACATTTACAGGAAACAATAAAACAGTTTATTCTTACAATTTCTAAGTAAGCACACCTTCGCCATGATTGATTAACGCGTTTCAAACATTTCCACTTAAATTTACTGGAACGAAACAAAATAACGCCGGAGGCACTTAACTCAATACTTTGGAAGATTTCCGCCGTATTCATCTTATGACATGGCCGCGTAAGGGTTGTTTGAAAGCTCTAGTTGATTTATTTCTGTCAAGTTAAATATTTCTGGCAATTCATTCGCATGGCGCTCTATATAACTACATCTTCAAGCTGTTCTTAAAATACCGGTTCCAGAGCACGTTTTGCTTTATCTAATTCAAACTGTGTTTCCGAACCTAACATGTGAATGCGTGTTAGTAGATTATGCACCTGCGGGAAAATTTTTGGGGAGGGAGAGGTCTACATCCCGAGCCGAAGGTGAGGGATGTAATCCCCTGAGTAGATAAATACATTTTCCTGCAGAGCAACAAAAGCACAAAAGGAACAAATCAGCAAAGCAGAATTTGTCACCAACAATGAATGTCCTAGGGAAGCAATGCGATGAATAATAGTAGATTATGAACTGTGGGATAATTTTTTTATCCCAAGCCGAAATTGAGAGAAGCATATGCAAATAATGTTTTCTTCCCGGTATCCAAAATCCAATTTTGCCATATTTCCCGAAAAAACATTGATTTACCGGTGAAAAAATATTGATTCTCCGGTGAGAAAATATTGATTTCCTGATAAGAAAATATTGATTTCAGCGTCGTAGGGAGAAATTCTGGACCCAGGGGAGGGGAGACCGTAGAAACATTGACCAAAATTGTGATACTGAAATGGCAAATGAACAATTTTGATGTTGTTTCATTTGTTCTTCAAGTTTAGCGGCGCAGGCGAAATTTTTGACTCTGTATCCTGTAGGTAAATTGAAGACTTTGCTTAGTTACCGCTTGCGAAGTTTTTGAATTGAATAAGTAGGATTTGAGTACAGCGCCGCAGGCGAAGATTTTATAAAATAAAAGTATCAAAAGATGTGATTTTGTTATGTATTTGTGATCGCGCCGTATTCAGAAAAAGCAGACAACCAGGGGGCAGCTGCCTGTTTCCAAAATTTGCTATTTCTACCTCCAATTTAAGAAAGGCAGTTAAACCTTTTCGCTTTTCATTTCTGCCTTTTGAATTTTTTACTTCAAGTTTTGATTCATATTTGCCGTTAATGAAGATCATGAAGATCCATATAAAAATCAGATGTGCCGAGGGTTTTTTCGGCCTTATAGACTGATACATATCCATATATCATTATCATAGATAAGCGAGCGAAATGAGCGCAGGAACTTTATTGTTGGACCTATACGAAGTACATACAAAGGTCTTACACGTTTACTGCAAACAATTTTATTGTAACATGGGGTAGATCGAGGAGGGAGCTGAAAGGCTACATTTATTATCGTCTAGACATGACGAATCAGGAAAAAAATGTCTGTCCGTCTCCACTTTTTTTTCAAATGAGTTTCCCCTGAAACATACATGTATCCTATGGTTCAAGTTCAGAGATGAGCGAAATCGGTCAAGTGGTGATGGTCTAAAAGGTCCGAAAACATGGATTTTTGAGGGTCGGTGAAACTTTTTCTTGGCGTCACGAGAAAGCATTTGATGTCACATTTGATGTTTTTTGGTGGAAATATGGTGGAATGGACAAAATTCTTTTTTCAGCCGTATATGATAGGAGCGAGGATAGGAGATGGATTTTCATGAATATTTGGTTAATTACGAGATATATATAGACTTACTTCCACAGAAAAAGTTGTAGAGAATTAATTTTTAGTGAACACGCGTTCCAGGGTTTTCCCGAAAAATGTCCTAAGGCTGAGATTTAGCCACTTCCCGGTGAGCCGAACGACTTCCCGGTGAGCTGTACTTCCCGGTGTGCTAAATTTCCCTGCCAGCTTTATTTCCCGGCAAGCTATATTTCCTGGTAGGCTGTAATTCCCGTTCTCGGTCAGTTACATTTCCCGGTGAGCTTTACTTCAAAACTTTAAATTCAAGAAAAATTTCGCGTTCGGTGAATTTTTATTTTTTCTTCACACATTTCCCGGTATCCAAATTTTTCGCCAAAAAATTTCCCGGTATCCTCAAGGATACCGACTATTTGCACACGCGGTGAGAGATGTATTCCCCCGAGAGGATAAACAAATTATCCCGCAGCTGCATGCCATTTTATTCACCAAAGCAACAAATCAACGAAACAAAGTTTGAAATCAACAATTAATGTATAATTTACCTCCCTAGTGAAGCACTGCGGTGAACAATAATTATTACGCATCTGCGGGAAATTTTATTTATCTTCGAGGAGGAAGCGTGTATTCCGAGCCGAAGGCAAGTGGCATAACCCACCGAGAGGATAAATAAATTATCCTGTAGGGACGTAAGAGTTTTTTTGCGCCGAAGCAAGAAATCAACAAAACAAATTTTGATACAACACAGTAATGATGTATGACTTATCTCCCTAGACAGCCACTGAGGTGTATAATAGTATATTATTGAACAAGGAATATAATGGCGCGATTATAGTCGACGTAAAGTGAATGTCCGAGGGGCTATGTCCCGAGGAATATTCACGTACCGGGACTATAATCAAGCTATTTATCCCTTGGTTAATACGATAGTTTATATCATTTGAGCATATAATTCGCCATTTGACTCGTGGCTTTTTTTTATTTTCTTTGAGATTTGACGTCATGATATTATAGTCGGACTATAATGAAAATTATAGTCGAGTCGACCATAATATGCCAATTATGTACCTCCCAGTTTGTATGAAACTCGACTATAATATGGTCATTATACCCCTACTTTCAGGTATATAAATGGCTAATTATATGCCCGAATGATATGAAAAGAATTATGTTTTTTCGAAATTACATAGAAAGAGAAAGCACGCCTTTCCTATACCCGTCCCTCTTCCATCACAAGTTTTTAGACCCGTACGAAGTACGTAGGTCTCATGCGTTTACTACCACGTTTGTTACATTGCGAATTCGAACCCGGGAGTAAAGGGGAAACTTTTTTTGTTGCCTCCAGATGACAAATCAGCGAAAAAAACAATGTCCGTCTGTCGGTCTGTCGGTCTGTCTGTCCGTCAACACGATAACTTGAGTAAATCTTGACCGATTTTCAAAAACTTTTTTTTTCCTGTAAGGTAGTCGAAAAATATTTAATGGTATTGAATCTGGGCACTGTCGGCCGAAGGACCGCCGAGTTAGAGCCGTTTAAGTGGTTTTTGGTCTTTTGCACATAACTCGAGTAAATCTTTTCTGATTTTCATAATTTTTTTTTTGTTTGAAAGATCTGGGCACGGCCGACAATTTATGGCAGAAACTGTTTTTGAATTTGAGTCCTTGGACTTAGCTAGGGCACTAAAAACGAGTCTCTGCTAGGGCTCTATGTGTTTTTTGTACATAACTCGAGTAAATCTTTAACGATTTTCAAAACTTTTTTTTGTTTGAAAGATCTGTGCATGACCGACAATTTGTGGAAGAAACTTGTTTGGATTTGAGTTCTTGGACT
>CM055403.1:47997640-48023590 GCA_029228625.1 Pseudolycoriella hygida | reverse complement strand
AGCGCCGGAATGACACTACTTAGAGAGACGGTTTCTTCTACAAAGTTATAGAGTTTCATCAGGAGAATTTTTTGGTATCATTAGAAAATGGCTGACAGCTGTCAAAGTGACGCCATCTTGAATTTTTTGCTATCTTCTCAATTAGAATAGCTAGACAGTTGGTTTCTTCGGGAAAGTTATAGAGATTGGTGAGGAGAATTTTTTTGATGAATAGAAAGTGGGTTTGCCGAGGCGCGGAAGTTGGTCAAAATCGAGGCGAAAGTTTTCGCCAAAAATTTTTTTTCGTCGGAATCGATAGATATTGACTTGGGCGTCATTTTGATGAATAGAAAGTGGGGTCGCCGACGCGCGGAAGTTGTTCAAAATAGAGGCGAAAGTTTTCGCCAAAAAATTTTTTTCGTCGGAATCGGTAGATATTGACTTGGGCATCATTTTGATGAATAGAAAGTGGGGTCGAGGAGGCGCGGAAGTTGGTTAAATCCGAGGCGAAAGTTTTCGCCAAAAATTTTTTTTCGTCGAAATCGACAGATATTGACTTGCGCATCATTTTGATGAATAGAAAGTGGGGTCGCCGAGGTGCAGAAGTTGGTCAAAATCGGAGGTGTTCAAATGAAATGGTCAAGAAACCAAAACAAAACAAAAAACTTCCAAAACTACTGATATCACAACAAAAACCTCTTAAAAGGTAAAGTGTGACGCAGTCCCTAATGTCCACTTCCAAAACTAATGATATCAGTGGAGGTGACGCTTACGCTGAAAATATGCAAGAAATGACGATGCAAAAAAAAATTTTTAAAAAATTCCAATGTTTGAAATTGCGTCACAAATGCCAGAGCCATCAACGTAATAATTTTTCTGTGCTTTCAATTTTACATAGCAAAAATTTGACCTTATTGATGCCTGACTTTTGAGGCTAAATTTTTTACTGAGTTCAAAATTAATTTTTCAAACTCTTCTAAAATAACTTTATTAACTTAGTTTTTGAGAAAATTTTGCATGTGAAAACTGAAGGTGTGGAAAAATTATTACGTTGATGGCTCTGGCATTTGTGACGCAATTTCAAACATTTGAATTTTTTAAAAAGTTTTTTTTTTGCATTGTCATTTCTTGCGTATTTTCAGCGTAAGCGTCACCTCTACTGATATCATTAATTTTGGAAGTGGACATTAGGGACTCCGTCACACTTTACCTTTTAAGAGGTTTTTGTTGTGATTGTTATTACTTTCAAAGATAATTTTACCATTTTTATATGGAAATTGGTAATCTTTGATTGGCGATATCTCGGCTAGTTTTCAACCGATTTTGATGAGTGTGGGCTTGTTGGAAAGCTGCTGCAACGCAGTTTTTTTAAAAATAATTTGGAGGGGGAAGGAAGCGAGGGGGGAAAAACTCAAAAGTTCGCCTATACATCGTGTCTTGTCCCAAAGGTTTTTGTATGGAGTTTTTTGGGTTTGTGGACGTTTTTTTTGGGTGTGAAGACTGTGTCACACTCTCCGCTACCGCTCCGAGCATGATAATTTAACACTTGAAGCCAAATTTTTGAGTATGAAATTTGAAAGCGTAGAAAAACTATTATATTGGTGGTTATAGCATTTCTGACGCTTTTTCCAATCAAATTTAAAAGTTTTCAAAAGATGTTTTGCGTATCGAATCTTCAAGCGTTACCCCAATTGATATCAGTCGTTTTGGAAGAAGAAACAAAAGGAACTTGCGTCACGTTTCCCTTTTAAAAAGGGTTTTGTCGTGATTTATTAGCACAGCACAACCAAATATCTTAGGTAGCAACATTTTCAAACGGCCTGTGTGTCGAAAACATTTGCTTTGGTAAAAAGGGCTCAGCAAAGCCGCAACAATAAAACCACTATCTTGCTGAAGCATTTGACTGAGCAGTTTCAACAAAATGTATTCAAAGAAAATATTACACAGCTGAGCAAATAATTGGACTTTCAGTAAGAATCTATTTGGCGAGCTACATATTAGCATGCAACCTTGGTTACATGTTACTGAAAGTGTCATATCACCAGATGTTTTCATACGTTTGTTGACGCTCTAAACAAGGTCCAAAAACTTATTTTCTTGCATCCGGCGGCGATTTTTTTTTTTAATTATGTCCGAATCACCATATCGATTTTTAATATATGGAAAAATGAGGCTCTCGCATCCATGCATTGAACCAACAAATTTAACATTTGATGTTTGGAGCAACCACTTACACGTTTATGGAAAACTTTTCTTTATTCACTTGTCTTGCGTTGTGTAGCTTGGAACTGATAAATTAAGAACGTCTGGTGTTTCCTCCCTTGTAATATTTATTGCATCTACACTTGCATTCGGTTGTGTTCAACAACCATCTTCAGGCTAAAATACAATAAAGTTTATTATTATTGGAGAAGAAAGTGATCGACGACTTTTTGTGTAATAACTTTGGCTACACCAAAGTTGCCACTTACTGTATACTAAATTAACAGATATCACAGAATTTTCTTTGTATAATTGTTAAAAATGGCAAACTATTTGCTTATCACTTTTTGTTTATATCCGTGAGATTGTGGTTTACAGGTCTCGTACTATTTTTGATTAGTTCGAAGAATTCAGGTGATCGGTTCCAAGCTACACAACGCAGTTACAGCTGATCTGCAATACAATTATTACCAACCAATTCTTTATTCATAACCAACAAAATATTCAGAGGCGAATTAACCCATGGGCACGTGCCCATGGCGCTGGAACAGATTGGCGCTAGAAAAAAATGGCACTGTAAACAATTGACATCTGAAGAAGTGGCTATCGTTATGAAAACATGTAATTTCAAACTGACGTGCCAAGAGGTTTAGTACACCAAGTGTACCAGCGCTGCAACACTGCATATGGTCCATAATGTTCTATTTAACTTTAGTACACATACTTTCTTCCGATTCATATTGAAATTTTCAAGTTTATTCGAATTGAAAAGAAAATAGGAAAAAAGTAGAATATTTTAGATATTTTAGATATATAGAAAACAATTCCATGATGCTGAAAATTATGAACGACGCAATGAAGCTAATAGTTCCGGCGGCGATATAAGTAATAATTGCGGAGTAATGGAGAAAAGTAGTAATATAATCATGAAATATGGAATCTCTTCGTTGAGTTTTGACTTACTACAATTTTTTATATTCCACCTCCAGTCACTGACAGCGATAATTATTAAGCGATTGGCAGATAGTTGGAAAAAATTGTTTATGATTCTGAACCACATTTGATCAACAAACACGTGCTTTGATGGATTTTACCGAAAGTCTGAGTTCATGTTTGTCTTTGAATTGTGCGTAAAAAACCCATTCAATTTTTTCCAGCTGTCTGTCAATCACTACGCAAGCATCATATATATGGATTTCATTAATAATATTTGGTTCAATGCTAATTTTCAGCTTAAAATTATCGAAAAAATAGATTTTTCAATGGTTTTGACAGAGTTGTTTGAAATGTCAAAAAGTTAAGAAATTAACTTTTAGGCACCGATTAACTTTTAACGTTGTCGTCGTGAGTTTCCCCATTGTTTGTTTTTTACGAGAGAAGCTTGTGGAGAGTTTATTGATGGATTTGACTATTGGAAGCATCCTAACAGCACGAAACTTTGTAGTGAAGCTGCGTACACATTTGCAAAACGATCTGCAGAAGTTGAACGTGGAATCACAATTAGCGGAGCAAGCAGTCAGTATATATTTCAATCTAAATGTATTAAGTAAATAAACGTCAGGAACAATTAACACAAAGAAGTGAAAGATTTTAATATATTTCCGTGGCGTCGGGTGATATTTTCTTAAAAAAATTATTGATAGAACTCCACATTCCTACAATGATGTGAATCTTAAGATAAATCGTCAAAAATTAGATCAAAAATTCACGAGAAAATTACTCATATTGAGATGGTGGGGTGAGGTTCACAAAATTAAAATTTTTGAAAAGATTCACTTTAGCATCATAAAATTAAAGATTGGGGCTGGATTTCAGTGTGCCAGTGGCGCTAAAATGCTAAACGCGCCACTGAAAATATTCGTAACTTGACAGTAGACATAATAGACGCTCACCATTTTTACGAATGCTTCGTGCCTATTTTTGGACCCGTACGAAGTACAAGAGGTCCTATACGTTTACTACAAACAATTTTATTGTAACATGGGGTAGATCGAGGTGGGAGTGGGGGGATGCATCTATTATCGTCTCGAGATGACGAATCAGCAATAAAAAAAATGTCCGTCCGTCCGTCCGTCCGTCTCCACTTTTTTTCCAAACGACTCAACCGATCAGCCTAATCTTTTTTTTCCCTGAAAGATACATGCCTCCCATGAGTCACGTTCGAAGATGAGCAAAATCGATCAAGTGGTTCCGGAGATATGGTCGAGGAAGTGACCAAAAACATGGTTTTTCGAGGGTCGGTGAAACTTTTTCGCAAATATCTCAGCAAGTAAAGCACGGAAATTGCTCAATTTGGTAACAAATGAAAGCATTTGATACCAAAAAACTGAGGATTTTTTTTTTGTTGGAATCGGGTCAGGGGTCTGGGCACTGGGAGCCATGGAATGGGCGAAAATAAATTTCTCTGCCCAAAATGATAAGAGATAGTTTTTTTCAGTATTTGCGTAAATACTCAATACAGAGATTTACTTTCAAAGGCAAAGTTGTAGAGAATCAAATTTTAGCGAACACGTGTCTCAGGGTTTTGGGGAAATATGATCCAATCCTGGTATATGGCCACTTCCATAATTGGGCAGGATAACCCAGATCTCCAGAAGTATGAGAGTTAGAAAGTTGGTTCCAAAGGCGAAGTTATAGAGAATTAAATTTAAGCGAACACGTGTTTCAGGGTTTTGGGGAAATATGATCCAATCCTGGTATATGGCCACTTCCATAATTGGGCAGGATGACCCAGATCTCCAGAGCTATGAGAGTTAGAAAGTTGGTTCCAAAGGCGAAGTTATAGAGAATTAAATTTAAGCGAACACGAGTTTCAGGGTTTTCGGGAAATATGGCCCAATCCTGGTATGTGGCCACTTCAATAATTGGGCAGGATGACCCAGATCTCCAGAACTATGAGAGGTAGAAAGTTGCTTCCAAGTACAAAGTTGTAGACAATAAATTTTTAGAGAAAACGTTTTTCAGGGTTTTAGGGGAAAATGACTTAGTCCTTAGATATAAGCTTTCCTAGATTTGAATGGTCTGAGACGTACTTCGGTAGGGCCTTTGACATTACCTTGGGTAATTCCTATGGATCTTTGAAATTCTTACAGTTATAAGAGAACAGAAAACGTTGGATTGTTTGCTTATTTGTATATTTAGGTACGTTCGAGTCTCTTTGCCACATCTATTCTGTTTGTCACGTCTATTCTGATACGTACGGGTCTTTGGTTATGTTTATATCACATTTTTTTTTCAACGCAGGGCAACGATTCACATGCCGTTCGTAACTTTGCGAATTCGTTAGTGCATGAGAATTGGCGCCCAGTTTACGAGCGCTAAATAGATATGAATTTCAGCCACTAGAACAATACAAAATGATGATGCGTTGGCAATCGCTCTCCACTGAATGTCAACAAATTAAATTACGAAAGCAATATTATATAAGAAAAGAAACGCATGATAATAAAATATAGAATTACCTCGTGTTGCAAATAATATTTCTTTAAGTTTCTTTAAAGTCTTTATTTCTTGTGAGCGTATTCTTAAATTCACATTGGATTTATATTCAGAACAGAACCTTCCTAAAACCGCTGGGCGATCTTTCACGATTGTGATGCCGAATCTTTATGTCACCAGGGTGACAGTTCATTGTAATTGTCAATACACTTATGAAATCGACGCTAATCGCACTTTGTCCATCACGTCCATCAGCATATCAAGGTGCAAGTTCCTCAATTGATACGCTGAAATGCAATCAATGTAACATAAAATCTACAGATGCAAATAAATAAAAAAAAAATTCTATTCCGTCTTTCTTGCGCAGTGAAGGACTTAACTCTTAAATTGATTGAAAACTAATTTGTAACGCTCACATTTATTTTTATTTCTACGGATATCTTACATCAATGCACAATGTTTTATTTTATTATTCATTTTTCGGTAAAGTTTAAATTAGTACTTTATTGGTGGGCGAGAGAAAATCGAGGATTTCTTCTTATGTAAATATTGTACATAACGAGTGAGCGTAGCGAACAAGTGAGAGTACAATATTTACATAAAAAGATATCCGAGATTTCTCACGCGCACCAATACAATATTTATTTATTTATTTATTTATTAGGCGAGAGAATATCGTACGTTATTCATTCGAGCGCATGGATGTGATAGCTGCGAAAATTTATCACTGCTTCGAAGTGTCAGGGTCCTGGGTTCGAGTCACGGCGGCTGTAGGTCTTTTGGTCGTCAGGTGAAATTACTATTTCCATATAAACATTTGAATTTTGCTCTGTGAGAAAACATTTATGACATAAATAAAAACTGATTCAAATACAAAACGAACAAAAATACAAATACAAATACAAAACGTAAAGAAAACCACTCAAAATACATAAGCTTATGTTGTATATCGAGAAAAACAACGCTAGTGTTTGTGAGAGACACATTTGTACATTCTACGTTACTGTCAACAAACAGTATCAACAAAATTTGCACATACCAATTGAGCGAATTTGTGCAGTGGTTAGGGTCGATTCTTGGGGATCGGTGGGTCGTGAGTTCAAATCACGGCGGTGCCACTGTTTTTTTTTCAGTGAATTGGCAAAGAGAAACCGAATTTTCCCTAGTGATTTAATGTATGGTTTTTCCTTTATATGCAAGAGTGAATCACGTACGATATTCTCTCGCCGATGATATAAAATATTTTTCACAGGAAGAGCCACTAGAGCAAATGTGAGCAATGATAGCTTCACCGTTGAATATGCGATATTAACGAATTTACAATCAACAAATGTCCATTAAGGAATAAAATGATGCAGAGCTAATGTTAGTGCACAAATTTCAATTTATGACGAAAAACATGAGTTTTGTTGTTAATCACTTGCTATTAGACTACACATACAGTGCTTCACTAAGTAGAAATTCACATAGAATAAAATCTTATTGATCGGTTCGATGATACAAAACCGTAATTTTTTTCCAAACTATTTCAATTATGAATACGATAAATCCCGCTATCCAACCATAAACAATAACCTCCATCATTGGGATTTTGTCAATGTCAACGTTATGGGTAACTTCCTGATTTATTTTCTTTAGATATGTACGAAACACTTCATCGACCTCTTCTCTCCATTTTTTATAAAAACCCGAGCTTTTAATTCTTAAAATCGCTTGGTTCAATAGATCTATAAATGGAAAGCCATCCTTAACAATATAAGCTGCCATTCTAGTGGAAACGTGTCCATCTTTAGGAATATGGTATCCTCTGACATTATACCGTTCCTGATATTTTATAAGGACATTTATTCCTTCTTCCTCAAACACATACGCCGCGGAAGAGTTGTATTGAAAAAGCATTATTAGAAAGTCTTCACGTGATACGATGTCTACTCTGCTGCTCCAGTTTCCATTTTTAAATAAATTAGTCAACCGCTCAATGCATGGATCTCGCCAAAGCTCGTCATAATATAAAACAGGATTTTTCGAAATCTTGTAAAAATCTTCCACTGACTCGATTTCAGGATGATAAAATGGAATAATGAGATAACTTTGGAAAATTGAGAGAATAAAATTTACTATGACGAAGCCTCCTAGCGTCAGCGGAACTATTACGAACGCTTCCACACGAAACAGCTTTCGGTAGGCAATGGCCCCATTTTCATTCAACAAAAGTGTATTCAGAACATCAACTAAGGATTGAAGGAAAAACACTTTTCTCTTTTTAATGAAACGACCTACAGTCAAGACGATCACCGCAGAAACTATTGTGACCGAAGAAATAATGAAAAAATGGTCGTTGACTATTGTGGTTAAGTAACTGGTAAAATCAGAAAATGGTAAGGCTTTAGGCACCACAAGTACAATTGTTGACTTCATCATTGGGTATAAATAAGTGTAATTCGTCGACAGTGTCATGTATGCCCGCGTAGAAAAAATATCGATCAAATCATTTTTAAACATTTTAGGCAAATCTGCAACTGAAGGTAACGGCACCACGTTAAATCTAATGTTTAGAGGTTTAAGTATACTATTCCAAATTTGTGTTTCAGCATCAACTCGTTCATCAATTCGAAATAGATACTGTTGAGAACGTGTAGTAAGATTTGGGAAAATGTCATCTAGGGAATTACTTCTGGTCACACTAACATTATCGAAGTTGAAAATATTTAACGAATGATCGGAATCATTCCTATTTGTGTCGTAAGCTATAAAGGCGTATACAATTGCTCTCCTCCAAAGCCAAAGTAAAATCTTTGCCATTTCTGTTTTTGAAATCACCTTGAGGAAAAATATTCCAATTCTAATTCTGTAGTAACGCTTCTGAAGTTCCTTTATGTAGGTCAACAGATCGAAGATTTCCTCAAAGTTTTTGCCCACTGTCGATACAATTAAAAACGGATTTCTGCCGACGCTTTCTTTCTCTAATGGTATTGAACTTTGGATTCCTTGTATCTTGCCATTGACAGTTTTAAAAACAAATATTTGTGTCGATGGTTCGACATTATTTTTTAAGACCAAAAATCGGTTTTGGTCAACAGATGCATCCAGCACGAAAATGTTAGAGTCAAACTTGAAGTGATTGTTCAGCTCATTTATTAGAATATGTTCCTGATATTGCGGCAAAATTGTCCACAACAAACTTATGGCGGTGAACGTCATTGCTGAATTCAAAGCTGCTGACTGTTGATGGAGTGTTGAATGTTGACTGTTGACGGAATATTGTTGCTATTGGATTTTTTCATTATTGCGACCGCTGGCTGTAATTACTACGTTGACAACATTCGCTCGATGAACTATTAATTGCGCTATTGTGTGTCCAACGCAAACATTACATCGAGCATCAATTTCTGGTTGATCAAACTATTTTTTAATTTGTTTGTATAACAATTTAAAACAGAGAGCTACAGTTTCACCCGTATGATTCGTACGTGTCTTTAACGCTTTACTCTACACTACAATATTTCTCTCAATTGTCTTTTCAATACACCAAACGCTTGTTCTTCAAGTCATTGAAATTTTTTGAATCATTTCTAATAGACGTAAAACATGTTTCCACCTTTAAAATGCACTGATTAGACCCGTACGTAGATACGAAGGTCTTCGAAAAAGGCTTTATCGCGTTAACCATGACGTTTGTAACCAGCGGGATCGGGACCCGGGAGTTGGTCAGCTTTTCGTTTTAAGTTCTAAATATTAAGAGAAATATGCAAAATTTGTAAGTCCGTCTGTCAACACGATAACTAAACTTGACCAATTTTCAAAATCTTTTATTTTCCCTGAAAGATAATCGAAAAATACAATATACAAATACATACACAATATACAATTGAATTTCGGCATCATCAGTTTAGAACTTTCGAAGTTACGGTGCATGGAAATTTTGACTCATTGCCTTCAACTTCTCAGTTAAACTGATTTTTTGCAGAGGTTAAACAGCCTAACTACATACTGCTTAATTCCCAGCCGATAAAACTGAATTTTTCGTAGGCACCGTCAAATTGTTGTATGGAAATGCAGACATAAACTAGTCGTCAAAATTTGGGGGTAAAATTAAAATTAAACATAACCAAAGGCCCGTACGTATCAGAATAGATGTGACAAACAGAATAGATGTGGCAAAGTGACTCGAACGTACCTAAATATACAAATAAGCAAACAATCCAACGTTTTCTGTTCTTTTATAAACTGTAAGAATTTCAAAGATCCATAGAAATTACCCAAGGTAATGTCAAAGGCCCTACCGAAGTACGTCTCAGACCATTCAAATCTAGAAAAGCTTATATCCAAGGACTAAGTCGTTTTTCCCTAAAATCCAGAAACACGTGTTATCTAAAATTTTATTGTCTACAACTTTGTCCTTGGAAGCAACTTTCTACCTCTCATAGTTCTGGAGATCTGGGTCATCTTGCCCAATTATGGAAGTGGCCATATACCAGGATTGAACCATATCTCCCCAAAACCCTGAAACAGGTGTTCGCTTAAATTAATTCTCTACAACTTTGCCGTTGACAGTAAATCTCCATATTGCATAGTTAAGGAAATATAGACGAAACACTGTTTTCGTATATGGCCAAGATTCTCAATTTCGTCCATTCCATTGGTCAGAGTGCCCAGACCCCTGTACCGATTCCCACAAAAATTTTTTCCCAGTTTTGTGACATCAAATGCTTTTATTTGACACAAAAATGAGGAATTTCCGTGCTATACTTGCTGAGATATTTGCAAAAAAGCTTCACCGACCCTCAAAAAAACATGTTTTTGGTCACTTCCTCGACCATATCTCCGGAACCACTTGGTCGATTTTGCTCATCTTCGAACTTGAATCATTGGAGGCATGTACCTTTCAGGGAAAAAAAAGTTTAGGCTGATCGGTTGAGCCGTTTGGAAAAAAAAAGTGGAGACGGACAGACGGACAGACGGACGGACATTTTTTTTATTGCTGATTCGTCATGTTTAGACGATAATAGATGCATCCTCCCAACTCCCACGTCGACCTACCCCATGTTACAATAAAATTGTTTGTAGTAAACGTATAGGACCTTTGTACTTCGTACGGGTCCAAAAAAAGGATATATCGGTGTGTAAATTACCTAATTTTCAACGCGGTCAGTGCGTAAATTCGTAAGCAGACAATAGAATCTGCCGTTTTGTACCAGGCCATATCAGTTCATCCAAAATTTGATATGTGGACATTGGACGATATTTTTTATTAAAATTGAAATGAATAAACCCAAAAGGTGATTTTCTGGGCTTTCAACAAAACATAGAAGGAAATTATTTCAAATTCAAATTATCCGAAAATACTTGACGTTAGTCGAACATGTGTGTGAGGAAAATTATTTTAGTGTCGGGGTTTAACAAACAATTTTGCTCAGTGGGGTGTATGAATCATTGAATTTGAATTTAATTGTTTTTCGCAGTTGGTAATACGATGTGAATTCAATAATCGTCACATGAAAGTGACTTATCAAGCTACCACCCGTACAAATTCCAATTTTAACACGATTTGAAGCATACAAAAAGGAAATAGTTCCTTCATCAAATATCGAAAACTGTGTTTTAATCAGAGGAACACTTCACTTATTATCAACGTATTTACTCCTCGTAATCCCCACAAGCATTCAAAAGAAACGAGTGAAATTTATCCCTCAAACTTTCAATTTGATGTACTATTTTAACAGGAAATGGAATTAAATGCTAAATACTTACTGCTAAAGGTGGTAATATTGCCTCAATAATTACAATTTGAAATATTTTTCTTCAAAACAAGTGCACATTTACACTTTAGCAGCATATAATAAAAGTTAATTTACGAAAGTTAAATGTAACTTTCCTTCCTTATTTCCACATTTGACATAACATTTTCGCAACTATACCGTAAACTTTCAGTGAAACTTTAACTTTACGATTTTAATGTTATTAAAGGATTCTTGGATCTACAAAATTATTTAATAAAATTTCCAAGCGAAGATAAATTTTCTTCAGCTGAGTCAATAATTTTCATTCTAAATATGGTATTCCAACAATTTTCTTCTTGTTGTTCAGTGTTTTTAATATTCATGCCAAGTGTAATAGCGGAAAGAGTTTATGAAATACCTGGAAGTGGAAGTTCTTTACCTTTTAAATGTTTTATTGCATCAGTGATGGACAAGTTCAGCTTGAATGGTATGTACATACAGCTTACGGGGACGTTCATATGTTACGTACACAAGCGAAAGTAATTTTGAGCCGTTCGTTATCTCCCCTACAACGCATAAAAATGAGAGATTTTCATATATTTTCTCTCACAATATTTCGTCGCTAAGTTTTTTATACGTTGTACGGCAGTTATGTGATGTAATGTTTGTACATGTCCGTGGAGGTATCCATAAAATATTTCCAAAAGGGACTGGTCCTTAAGACATGGTTCAAGTTCTGTCAAAAGATGAGAACTTTTGCGATCAGACTAACGCCGCCGTACAACCCATAAAATACTTAGCGACGAGATTTTGTGAGAGAAAATATATGAAAATCTCTCATCTGATAACGTCGCTAGGTTTTTTTATGCGTTGTAGGGCAGAACATATCTACCTTTAGTTAGTTTTGTTTATTAGGCTCCAAATTAGCACAAACTTAGATCACAATTAGGCTTTATGTTGAGCCTCTTTTGTTACCAATTATATAATTTTATTTACATATTAAGCAAATTATGATAAATTGGTTATCTCAAATTTTTTGAAAAATGTTGGTGATTTCGTTCTCCAAAATTGTGTGGCTTCCTAGAGTATCCGCTCTCCATTTCGTCACTGCCGGGCATACCGTTAGTAGATGTAGTGGCGTTTCATCGTCTTCGTCGCATCTCCTGCACGACGCTGTTTGTGCTAGTGCCATCCTGTGTAGGTGCTTGTTTAGGCTGCAGGGTCCTATGATTGCCCCAATGGTGATTCTGAGGTCTTGTCTAGATTTGTTTAATAGAAATTTCGTTTTTCCTTCGTTTAGACCATCTACGAAGGTTTTTCTGTGTTTACAATTAGGGAGCCTGATCCACAGGTTTTTATGTTTTTCGTTGTAGAAGTTCCTTATAATCCTTCTCAGACTTGTATATGTGAGACCTATACTGGGCATCGGACCAAGGAATAGTTTTTTGCTGTCTGCTCGTGCCAATTTATCCGCATTCTCATTTCCTCCTAGATTGATGTGTCCTGGGACCCAGATAAGATTCAATGTGTTAGAGTGGGATAGATCATTCAATGAGTGCAAACATTCTATCATAAGCTTTGAGGTGTCTGTTAAGGGCCTTAAGTGAGGCTTGACTATCTGAGCAGATATTTATGTTCCTGTTACAAATGTTACCTGATCTTAGGATTTTACACGTTTCTATGATTGCACAAGATTCCGCTTGTGTTATCGTGGCGTAATTGTCTAATGTTTCAGAGACTTCAATTCTTGGTTCAATTGCATAGATTCCAAGGCCTACACCTGAATCCATTTTCGAACCGTCTGTAAAAAAGTTTATGTCCCCCGGATTGAGTGGGCTGCTTCCCTCCCAGAATTCTCTCTGCGGTATTGAAACTCTAAAGTTCTTTCCGGAGAAATATTCTGGTATACATTTATCTGACCTCATTGTCAGTTCTGGAATGAGATTTTCATATTAAGACCTCAGTAAGGAGGCGTGTCCATATGTGGAGTCTCTCCAGCATCCAACATTTTTTTGGTAGGGGTTGATTTCATGACTCCTGTGATACCCAGCAGGGAACAGGATTATCCTTTGAAACTGTTTATTTGACTGTATTGATTTTAGTTTTATGGTACCAAACATGGCTACCGTAAAAAGAATTGGTCTGACAATGGCATTGTATAGCCAGTGTACAACTCTGGGTTTTAATCCCCAGGTTTTTCCAAAAGCTACTCTGCATTGCCAGTAGATCTTTGTGGCTTTAGCAATTCTTTCTTGTATATACTGCTTCCAGGTAAATTTACTGTCTAACATAAATCCAAGGAATTTAACCCTATTTGTTGGATACCGTTTAGTGACGGTAGCTGTAGCTTTTTTATTTTCTTCTTGGTGAAGAGCATGAGGTTAGTTTTTTGCGGGTTAACCGAGAGTCCGTTCTCATTGCACCATTTTCCTACAATTGATAATGCAAACTTCATCAGTGAGCATAAAGTCTTTTCGAATTCTCCTATGATAAGAACTACTACATCATCAGCAAAACCTTCATCATTATATCCTGCTTGGTTAAGCTTTCTTAGGAGGTTATCTATCACCATATTCCACAGAATTGGTGAGAGTGCTCCTCCTTGTGGACAGCCCTTGTCCACAATTCCAGTTGCATTCGAGCTGATAAAGTTAGCTTTCATAGTTCTGCTTTGCAGCATAAAATCTATCCACGCTATTACCGGGCCATTCACATTAAAGTGTTTGAGAGCATTGTTGATAGATTCATAGCTGATCAGATTGAAAGCTCCAATATACAGAAAAGCTCCTAGAGCATGTTCCTTGGCTGCAAAAGCTTTTTCAATCTACCTTAAAATGAAATTTCGTTGTATGAATGTACAACACTAATACATCATCTGTATATAACTAATACATCACGAGTACAAATTTATCATGTATCGATGTACTAGTGATGTATTAGTGATGTACTAGTGATGCGCTGGTGTTGTATTCGCGATGTATTAGTGTTGTACAAGTTATGTTGATGTATACGACAACAAAACAACAACAACAACACATCACTAATGCAACCTTTACAACACTAATACATCGAAAGTATATCCAAATACATCGAATATACATCAAATTTAGTATTTTTCCCTTTATTACTGTGCCATACACTCAACCTAAAATTTCTAACTTCAGGTTCGGAAAATACAGGTCAGGTTCATATCAGGTCAAACTGAACAGGTTTTCTTTAAAACTTAAAAAGATTTAAATTTGTCGAACAAACCTGTAAGGTTGATCTGACCTGTATTTTGGAACCTAAAATATAACTTTCAGGTTCAGGTTCATTCAGTTGAATCTGAAATTCGAAAAATCAGATTCAGGTTGACTTCAAGTTCAGGTAACTTGAAGCAAAAGAAGTCAGACCTGACCGAGAATCAAAACCGCCGCCTCCCACCTTGAGTATGCCTCCGTTGTCTGTCGACTTATATCGCCAAGATTGGATCAATACAAAAACAATTTCTTATTTACGCTTTGAGGAGGTCTGTGCGGAGAGATAGTGAATCCCGTCTGCCTCCTTACCTTGAGCGTCGTAAATCGATTGGAATGGAACCCCTTTGCCGTAGAAGGATTAACTTAAACGTCTTGTTTGTCTTTGATTTGTTGCGCAATCGTCTGAAAGCTCCTGCGCTTATGTCACGAATTAGTTTGAATGTACCGGCTCGCGAGTTTTTTGCTGTTAACTTTCATCGAACTGACTATGGCCAGCATGAGCCTATTAACAGCATTCTTAGAATGTTCAACGTTTTCTCCCACCTCTATAGTGAGACGGTATCTAGGGAAGTCTTTCGGAAGAAAGTAAGGGCAATGGTCCTCCCGCCGTATTTTACTGACCAATTCAGACTATCTTCTCTCACTGGATCTGTTGAAGAGGTCTGAGCGAAGTTTCAGCTGTTTTTCCTTGCGTTGTCCCGTTGATTTTGAGTGCGCTTTTGTTCTACCTTGAAGTGATTATGACTTTGATTTTGAAATATATATTTGAGAGTACCATACAGATCGTTTACGTATTCATTTGTATTTTTTTTTTTGTGCTCTTTTGTTTAATGTATTACTTTTTCTTATGAGAAATGTTGCATTGAGCCTAGCACAGCTCCTTGTAAAATTGTATAAAGATGTAGTCAGATAGCTCTTAATTAAGTGGTTGACGAAATAATAAATAAATAAATAAATGAATGTCCCCTAAGATAAGATAATATAAGGCGTCGTCAACTTTAGACGCGGTCACTAATTCTCGCGCTAACTACCATCTCAACCGAACAGCTTTACCATGCCGAAATAGATAGCGAAATTTCTCCGTTCTCCGTTTCAAAGAGGGATAGACAAATATAGAGACATTTTGATAGCTAGTAGCGCTATTGGCAACGCTATCCCAATCATGTTGGATCGTAAAGATTATAACTTTGTGAACAATTTCTTCTTAATAAATTTACAGAAACCGGAAGGATAAGAATAACTCTTCAGTTTCGTTTAACCGATGCTTGTAGCTGCTGAAAGCTGAATTTCTGATAATTTCATTTTAAAAACAATTAAAATACATGGTACAGCGATGCTGTGAAACGAAATTACATATAATCTAAAAGGAGTCGAAATATCATACGGAGCTAACACGGCGTTTTGTGTAACTAAAATTTATTAGCAATTATTATTCATGAAACAACTTGTAAATGCAAAATTGTGGAAGTTTAAATGATCGTATAAATATATCAGTTTGACAATTGTTTTCATATCGTATGAACACATGAAGTTTCTACCTTGCGATAATTTTGTGTCAACGACGACGATAATGGAATAATTTTCATGACATTATTTCTCTTTGTCAATTTAAATATCAAAGTGTGAAGATTGCAAATGACAAAATTTGAATTGATCCATTAAATTATTAACTTTGGGCGTGAAAACGTGTTACATTAAAGAGAGGTCGAACTCAAACCCAGCTTTTTCTAACATTCTGATGGCCTGGTTCCAAAAATGTTTCTCCCCCCCCCCCTCTTCCGTCGCTTTTCGTATTTTTGCCAAAGGAAAAACATTATTTTTTTGATTTTATTTAAATCGAAGTGTTTTTAGGTGGTCCTGCAATGACTGGAAAGAAAGTATTTTCTCTTTGTCGTTCTTCTTTTGATGGTAACAAATCATTTGTATGATACTGTAGGAAGGTTGATGTTTTTATTATTAACTGTGTTGCTATTGCAGTCAGGTTTATATAATTTTTCTTGCGTGTTTGCTTTGTCCCAATTTTCGAAATTTGCGACGCCGTCCAAATTTTTTCTTCTTGATAGACAACACCCAATTGCTTTTCGTCCAACTTCGCTGAACCCCCTCCCCTCCCTTTTGATGGACGTTGTTTACGAACAGCCCCTCAACAATTCATTCTGTTTAATGTTCTTCTTCTCACAACAGAACAACGAATATTCACTGGTGTAAAATGTAAAAAAGTTCTCTGTGTTTACACACGTAAAAGAAAGAAAAAAATTGAATAAAACTTCTCAGAATTTTTTTTCACTTAATCCGCCACACGTAATATTAACACAACTTCCCACTTAACGCCTCACTCAACCACAACGCAATCGTCAACCTAATCCTAACTAATCCTTCCAAAAACTTCCAATGCGATGCTCTAAGCCTCATTAACGAAATATTTATGAAAAACCAACGCCATGAGTCCCAAAACAACACAACCAATTTTCTTTAGAGTGCTTTCTGAAACTGTGAACTTTGAACTAATAAAAATAATTATAGTAACCTGCCTCAACCCATGAAGTGTTCGGTGCTAGATAATTCTTCACTAGTTTCGCTTTCTCGTGGTTCTCCTTTTTGACATCCCTTCATTACTGGATGTTTTTACTATAACAGTGGTAAGCTGTGCGACAAGGAACGAAACTAGTAGGAAAGTAGGAGTCGAACACTGGTTCTCCCAACATTGCATTTTTCGCCGCACGATGGCGCTACACTCAACTTGATTTGACTTGGACCGATTCAATCAATTTTGTTGACAAATTGTTTACAAATCTGACAATCGGAACAAATCTGCCTGCAGTTGAGTTTCGAACCGGCCACGCACCGGCAACTCAATCTCACAGTAGCAAGCAGACCTGTTAACATCGTAGTGGTTTAGTATTGGTACTTTAACTAACTTCATCCTAATTTCACTAATTGTGTCCAATCAACTCAAGTTGAAGGTAAATGACAATTGCTTTGGTCGTCTCTTTGCGGCTATTTGTGCCCTGTGCCATCACTGATAAATGCACAGTGAATAGTAAAACCAAATTAACAAAACGCTGGTCATTATTAAGGTGAGCGGGTCGCCCGACCCTTACCCGAATCAAATTGTCGGGTCGGGTCTTTGAATTAAATTTTTTGTCTGTTCGGGTCAGGTTTTCAAGCAGCGGTGCTAAAAACCTTTCCAATCCCTTGAAATAAGCCCAGAATTTAGAGCGCTTAGGAGCGACCTCTGATTCATACTTCCATAGACAAAAAAGTCTCTTCTTTTTGCTCTACAACTCTGCATGAAAAACCTAATCATTAAAGGAATATTCACGAAAAACCACCAAATATCGTGTAGGGTCTCGTAGCGTGAATTTGGCCCACACTAAGGACACTAGAGCCCGAACAACTCAACAGATTTTCACTAATTTAATTTTCGTGATTTCCGTTCGAATTTCGCAGAGAAACAAGTGTAACGGTTCCACCAGCCTTGAAGAAACCACGTTTCCCTTTCATGGAAAAAAAGTTTTTGAAAATCGGTCAAGTGTTACTCAAGTTATCGCGGTGAGAGACGGACGGACGGACGGGACATTTTTGTTATTGCTGATTCGTCATCTAAGGACCATGATCGATGCTCCCCTACTTCCGGGTCCAAATTAGCGTGGTTACAAACTTCGTGGTAAACGCATAAGACCGCTTTTTTGTACGGGTCGAAACATTCCAAATGAAATCTTTTTAAAAAAAAAAGTTCGGTTCGGGTGGGGTTTGATTTTTTTATTTCGGATCGGGTTCGGTTCGGGTCGGACTTGACGAAGTTCTTCGAAAAGAAGTCTTATGCGTCTACCCCTACGTCGTTTAAATTGAAATGAAATTTTATCAATAAATAATAAATTTGCTACAAGATTCAATTTAAGCAAAATCGGTTAAAAACTTTTAAAGTTACGGTCGAAAAAGTGGTCAAAAACGTAGTTTCTTGAAGGTTTGTGAAACTTGCACAATGTGCAAATAGTCTCTTCTATTTATTGTTGGCTATTTGCACATTGTGAAGAGACTATTTGCACAATGTGCAAATAGCCAACCATATATAGAAGAGACTATTTGCACACTTAGACGAATGTTCCGGTCATTCGTACTAATTCTGGTTTCGCTACCCAAAAACTTTTTGTGACGTTTTGTAAAAGGAACACTTCCTTTGCTTCGTTACCTACCTAGTTTTTATAGCACTTTTCAAAAGGAAAATCTTCCTAGTTTTATTCGCCATCTCGTTCTTGTGACGTTTTCTAAAAGGAAATATTCTCTATATACATATTGAAGAGTCGTTTGTTAATGTTTTTGTTGAGTGTTCTTAAAACGAAAAGTTCGTTAGCCACTCAGTTTTTGTGACATTTCGTAAAAGGAAAAGTTCCTTTGCTTCGTTGGCCACCTAGTTTTTGTGACATTTCGTAAAAGGAAAAGTTCCTTTGCTTCGTTGGCCACCTAGTTTTTGTAAAATTTCGTAAAAGGAAAAGTTCCCTAGCTTCGTTGCCCAATGCCCAACTAGTTTTCGTGACATTTCGTAAAAGGAAAAGCTCCCTACTTTCGTTAGCCACCTACTCTTTGTAATATTTCGTAAAAAGAAAAGTTCCTTTGCTTCGTTGGCCACCCAGTTTTTGTGATATTTTGTAAAAGGAAAAGTTCCCTGCTAGTCAGAGATGACAGCCGTGATATTTTTTCAAGTCGGCTGAAGCCTCGGCTTGGGTTGAAGATGACGTTGTAGAGCTCAGGTGTCTTCAGCAAAACATTAGATATTAATTAGAGGAATCATTTTTTGAAGGTGTCAGCGATCGGCTGCGTACAAAATTAAAAGTTATAGCAAGTTATAGCTCGGCTAAGGCCATATTTTAACAAAAACGCGAAAAAACGACCTTAGCCGAGCTGTAACTTTTAATTTTGTGTGCAGCCGATCGCTGACACCTTCAAAAAACGATTTCTCTAATTAATATCTAATTTTTTGCTGAAGACACCTAAGATCTACAACGCCATCTTCACACCAAGCCGAGGCTTCAGCCGACTTGAAAAAATGTCTCGGCTGTCATCTCTGCTGCTAGTGAATACCTAGCTTCGTCAGCCAACTAGCTTTTCGTGACGTTTCATTAAAGCGCAAATTCTCTAGTTACATTTCTTGAAAGGAAAAGTTTTCCAGCATCGTTAGCCGCTTAGTTTTTGTAACGTTTCGTAAAAGGGAAAGTTCCCTAGCTTCGTTAGCGACCAGAAAACTTTCTTCTTTGTGTAAGAGTTTTGGTTGAATGTTACGTCTTTCCATGTGCAAATAGTCTCTTCTATACATTATTGGCTATTTGCACGGTGTAGCGGCTTTTTGGCTTTGCGGGAACTCCTTCGGAAGAAACTGGGGCCTACCGTCAAAGGCAATTCTGTGGATTTATGAGGCTGTGATAAGACCGATGATTAGCCACGGCTGCGTGGTGTGGTGGCCAAGACTAGATGTGGAATGCGCTAGGAAATTGTCAAGTGAGATTCAAAGGCTAGTGTGTATTTGCACCACAGGCGCTATGAAAACCACTTCAACCCTAGCGATGGAGACGCTGCTGGGTCTGCCTCCTATCGATATTGTGGTTAAAGCGAAAGCTTTTGCCACGGCCGATAGCCTGATGCAGAATGGCAAGTGGACTCCGACTCCCAGTAGGCAAGAATGGCTTAGTGGATGGCCAGCGAGCCTTCCCGTGGTCAGACTTACAGATGGGTCGAAATCTCGTGAAGGAGTAGATGCTGGTGTGTACGGCATGGGATCTGGAGAGGGAAATTGCTTCTATCTGGGGGCTCTTGCCAGTGTGCTCCAAGCGGAGATCTTCGCGGTGCTGTCAGCAGCTCGTGAGACTCTGCCTGTTGGAACGCACGGGAAGAAGGTGCTTATCTGTTCGGACGGTAAGGAAATGATTAATGAAGCAGAGATTACCTGAACGAAATGGGTCTATGGAATCAGATCACTTTAGTTTGGGTACCTGGGCACTCTGACGTGGAGGGGAATGAAAGAGCTGATAAGCTAGCCAACGCGGGTGCTGAAGCTCTCGGTCACGGCCCTGAGCCGTTTTTGCCCATTACTCGACCTGCGCGTGTAGAAGCGCTGGGGAGCTGGGTAATGAGGAGGCATGTGGAGCGCTGGGAAGGATACTATGGTGGTATCCACACCAAGCGCTTTTTCCCGAAACTTAATGTGTAATGGGCCAAAAGACCGTCCGAAGTTGCAAACCTAGAACCAGCTACTTTGGGCAAGTTGTTGGAGGCGACAGGGAGTTTTAACTAACTTGAGTGGGGAAGCCAATTTACATGATGAACAAAGGATCGTCAGATCTGTGTTTCAAGATTAGTAAAACGATCGTCCCAAGCTGATAAATCTAAATCTGCACTGTGTGCAAATAGTCTCTTCTATATATTATTGGCTATTTGCACTGTGTCCAAATTTCCTCACCAATGCACTCGCACGAGACGATCAAATGAAGCTGATAAATTCGCGGCATTATCAAGCCGTTTGAACGACAAAGTAACAGACCACAATAGCCGAAGGTATATAAAAGAGACTATTTGCACAATGCGCAAGGAGTCTTTTCGTTTCACTTATATCTCTGCGAAATTAGAACGGAAATCACTCTTCAAGGTTTTGAATGAAATATGTGGACATCAGAAAATCACGAAAATTAAATTAGTGAAAATATGAGCATGAGTCAGAGGCCTCTCTTAAGTGCTATTGGTCTTTTTTAAATTCTGGGCTTATTTTAATGGTTTGGAGAGCCTTTTAGCGTTGTTGCTTCGTACGAGTTTTTCAATATTGCCCTTTCGGCAATTTCCAGTCCAATTCAATGTTGACGCAATTTCATATACTTAAGAGTTAAGGCAATATTTTCTTGGATACGTTCGAGTCTTTTTGTAACATTTATTCTGTCTGGCACTACTATTCTGATGCGTACGGATCCTTTTCATTTGTTTTTTTATTTTGATTCGGGTCGGGTTCGAATTTTGTTCATTTAGAAAAAAATGTCGACCCGCAACACCTTTATCATTGTTACACACGATTTGTGAGGAGACTGTCGTGACCTCAATAAACTCAAGATTGGGGCAAGTTCCTTGCTATTAAACTTTAAAGTCCTACAAACCACATCCTTCGAAAGTTACCTGACTTTGATATTCAAAGATAACTTTGGATGGTACGTTCGATTGAACAATTACCAATAAGCGTTCCAATTTTACTTTGAAAACAAAATTAGTCGAGCATAACTGTACCATTTCTAATGTCAAATTAGTTAACTTTAGTTTTCAGTAGTTGCTCTTCTCTGAACGAATCTTAATTTCGATTCAACATGATAATATTCATTCAATAGAAATTCTACATTTACCTACTTTGTTAACGAAAATCCCGTTCAATAACTCTCAGCCACAAACAATCAACTACGACGTTGAATTTGAGACAAGACGATAGCCACAACATCAGTCATATTTCTGATTTCCATTTTCCCTTGACTTATAAGGGTATACCATGCCTTATGCGTCATGCTGTTTATACACATCGGATGATTTATTCCGAGCACGAATAAGATATTTGTGTCCAAAAAAAGATATTTTGTCCCTACGAAAAATAACGTAGCGAGGCTTCAAAGTATAGATAGGGTTTACCATACGGAATCACTTAAGTAAGTACTCCAAAATATTAAACACATGTGTGGCGGAGTTTGTGCAAATGTACGTGAGTTGGGAACTTATAAGATTGCTTATGGTAAAGTTTATTGTATGAGTGGGTTCTTGATAGAATTATATGATAAATTCATTGTAGCAAAATATTTCTTTAAGAGTTTAATTATTTTCGTCGATTAATTGAATGTAACAATTAAAAGTGGATGAGCTGAACATCAATGGATTAACTTTGCGATTAACTTTAATAAAACAACCAGATAGTATCAACATCATGTAGTGGTTGAGGCAAGTAAGTAAAGTGTCTTTTGTAAAATATTTTCTTTTATCCCTTTTTTTTAATTAAATGAATTTCTAAAGGCCTCGTAACAATAAGAAACTCCATTTCGTTCAAATAAAAACTCCACTAAACGACTAAAATATAGCACTCTTTCACGTTTATCTAATATCTTAAGTGTCCTTTTGTTGACGACCGTGAAATATACACAATCCACCATTAAGACAATGAACGCAAATAAAAAATACAGTTTCCGTTCGTAATCGGACCAGACAATAGTTTTTTTCGTCACAAGGAGAGAAAATAGAAAATTCTTTGAAGATATTGATAAGTTTGATCAGAGCAGAAAAATTGCGATGCAACGAATGTTGCGTTATACCATAGGTGTTATGTTTCTGCACTCGAGTTTGAATTTTCTTTTTATCACATAGCAGCGAATGACAATCACAATGAAGCTGCGAAAGCTTATATCTTATCACTAGATATAGGTACTTATTTGTATTAGATGGATTAGATGAGTCCAAATTAACAAACTTAACTCCAACAGAAGGGATTATCGCAAGAAAATACACTCATGTTCGTCCCATTCGTGTGTTCATTATTTTTACTCGTCTCAAGGCTGAAAACGAGGTATTCTACAGCATGTTTGTAGCATACAGAACCAAATTCTTCCGCGGAAATTCGTTCGGACAAAGAACAGTGAAAGCTTCTTCTTTTATTCAATGTCCGAACGACTTTCCTCGGAAGCGTCTCATATGGTCTCATATAAATGTATGTCTTGCAATGAACGACAGGCGAAGAAGACCAGCACAATTTTAAATTTTGCTAAACGTCCGACCCTTCGCTTTAATCCGTTTTCATAGATTCTACTTTATCAGATTTAAACGTTAGGTGGCTTTCACTAGACGAACAAACCATCTTCTTTGAGGGTGATGGGGTTTCGTGGAGATCTTCCATTCATCAATGACCTTCCAACTAAAACCTCCTTACTTACTCTCCATGCTCTCTTCCCTCCGGAACCGCCTCACAGCATAATTTCGGGGAGGGGCTGTGCTTTTGCACCTACTCTCTCAGATCAACTGGCTGTTTTCTTTCATCGTCTCTCCATGCACGTGACAGCTTCCCCGTTATTTTTCAACTACATTATCCGCTACTTTCCACACGTCCTCATCACAGCACATCTCCGATATTATGTTTTCGGCATTTACCTCACTCCTCGAAGCGGGGGCAGACAAATAGTATGTGCTTTGCAGTCTCTTTTTCTCTCTTGCATGTGGTGCAGAAGGGTGAGTCTGTGAATCCAAACCTGTGCAGGTATTCCCTGAAGCACCCGTGGCCCAACAGAAACTGTGTCAGCTGCAAATTAACCTCTCCATGTATCCTCTGTACCCATGTAGTTATGTTTGGTATATGTCTATGGTACCATCTTCCCTTGTCCGTGGAGTCTTACTCCTACTGCCAATGTCTTAGTGATTTGGCTCTTAATTGCGTCCTAACTGTTTTGGTAGTTTGACCCTCCATTCTCTTCTTTCTATGACATTCGCTGTCTTTTGTCAGGTGCAGTGACGTGCAGCTAGGTGCAGTGATGTGCAGCTAGGTGCAGTGATGTGCAGCTAGGTGCAGTGATGTGCAGCTAGGTGCAGTGATGTGCAGCTAGGTGCAGTGATGTGCAGCTAGGTGCAGTGATGTGCAGCTAGGTGCAGTGATGTGCAGCTAGGTGCAGTGATGTGCAGCTAGGTGCAGTGATGTGCAGCTAGGTGCAGTGATGTGCAGCTAGGTGCAGTGATGTGCAGCTAGGTGCAGTGACTTGTAGCTAGGTGCAGTGACGTGCAGCTAGGTGCAGTGACGTGCAGCTAGGTGCAGTGACGTGCAGCTAGGTGCAGTGACGTGCAGCTAGGTGCAGTGACGTGCGTGCAGCTAGGTGCAGTGACGTGCAGCTAGGTGCAGTGACGTGCAGCTAGGTGCAGTGACGTGCAGCTAGGTGCAGTGACGTGCAGCTAGGTGCAGTGACGTGCAGCTAGGTGCAGTGACGTGCAGCTAGGTGCAGTGACGTGCAGCTAGGTGCAGTGACGTGCAGCTAGGTGCCGTGACGTGCAGCTAGGTGCCGTGACGTGCAGCTAGGTGCAGTGACGTGCGGCTAATGCAAGGAAGTGCAGCTAGGTGCAGTGAAGTGCATCTAGGTGCAACTAGGTGCAGTGAGAAGTAGTGCACAGATGGACGGACGGGAAGGTTGAAAACATAAAATACCTGTCGCTACGTAACAAATGACCTTTCGCTTTTAAAGTTACATCACTTTTGGGACCAAAACAAGCCAAAATTAACCGCCCGGAAAAGAGATGTAAAGAACCGTTTATGCAACTGGAGTACTCAAAACGCACTATTTTTCGCACTAATTGAATTGAATTTTTATATTAAAAGAAAATCTCGTTTTTGTCGGTGAATTGCAAAAAACATTGTTTGATACAAGTTACGTACAGTGAGGAAGGCCTAAGATTGTGCAACTTCTCATAATTTTTGCTTCAGCTGGCGATTTATGAATACAATTTATACATAGTCTTCAGAATACTTCAGACATCAAATCGAGGGGAGGTCACGTCGATTTAACTTCGTATAAAGAATCGAAAATGGCTTGATGTGATTACCCCTTCACATCTAGCTATGTGTGTGTCTGTAAATCAAAAACAGTAAACTACATGACATGAGTTCAAAACGTCCACGTAACATTAAAAATACACGAAATCGAGAGCTTTCAATGAAATGAGTTTAAACGTCACGTTAGGTTCATATAAATTACACACATCATCATCATCATCATCATCATCATCACACTTTATAGACCGTTTGTACCTTTCGGTGTGAGGTCTTTACTACTGATCATGGACCACCCTTCTCCATACCCCCCTATCCTGTGCCAAGGAGATGGTTTGTTCGCCTAGAGAAAGTCTCCTTCTAACTTCTAAATCGGATTTAATTGAGTCTATAAACCTTCTCCTTGGCCTACCCCTGGGACGCACACCCGGGACTTGAGCATCCAATATCCTCTTTGGTAGCCTGCTATTACCCCTCCTCTGAACGTGCCCGTACCACCGCAGACGACTAATCCTTGCCGCCTCTTCCACTGATGTAACCCCTAAGTTTTCCCTGATGTCGTCGTTCCTAATATGATTGTCCCACTGTTCCCTCCGATTTACTCTTGCTATGCTCCTAAGAACCCTCATATCAGAAACCTCCCGGTCATGCACAAGGTATCCGCAGTCCACCCAACTTTCACTACCGTATAAAATCGTTGGTCTGAAGATTGACCTGTGAATAGCTAGCTTTGTGCCACTACTTAACTCCTTTTTGTTGAACACATACGACCTCAACTGACTGGCCACTGCATTTCCCATTCTTCTCCTTTATTCAAATTCCCTAACTAACTTGCCAT
>CM055403.1:47986665-47997140 GCA_029228625.1 Pseudolycoriella hygida | reverse complement strand
GGATTGAGTGAAGTCAGGCGGAGTGGAGAGGAATGTCTGCGATTGAAATCGGGTAACACACTGTACTATCGAGGTAGTGACACCCAAACATCGATGCACGGTGTAGGAATATTGATCAACAAACGTTGGACTAACCGAATAACGCAAATGAATAGTGTCTCCGATAGAGTCATTTACGTCTGCTTCAAATTGAATGCTATGTACAGCTTAAAGGTAATACAAGCGTACGCACCGACAACGACCCATGATGATGAGGAAATCGAAGTGTTTTATGAGGATGTCTCAAAAGCGATGGATGAAAATCGGGCTCATTATCAGTTATTGGTGGGCGATTTTAACGCGAAATTGGGAAAGCGATCGGACGATTCAGAAACCTCTATCGGAATGTTTGGTCATGACCAAAGAAATGAGCGTGGAGACACATTGCTGAACTTTCTCCAGCAGCATGGCATCTTTTCGATGAATTCGTTCTTCCCAGGCAAAGTACAAAGAAAATGGACCTGGGCAAGCGCAGATGGTGTCACCAAAAACGAAATCGATTATATCATGTCAAACCGCAAGTCCATCGTTAAAAACGTCACGGTACTGAACAGACTCAACACTGGCAGTGACCATCGAATGGTAAGAGCCAAAGTAGCCTTGAATACAAGAACAGAAAGGGAGAGAATGGTCAGAAAAAAGACCTTTCTAGACATCAATCGTCTGAAAGAACAAAGTGCTAAATTCGAAGAAATTTTAGAAAAAGAGCTGATCGAAGCTAAATCACAAGACGCCTCAATTGATGAACTGTACAATAAGATCGTTGACACCGTGAAAGACTTTCTCGAATCCAAGTGTCAATCCACACGAATAACAGAATCGAAGCTGAGCAAAGAAACACTGAAGTTGATAGCAGACAGAGTGGAAATGGTTAAATGTAATAAACGGGACACAGTTGAATTCCGACAGATAACGAAAACTATCAACAAAAACATGAAAGTTGATCTAAGGAATTACAACGTGAAACTGGCCACCGAAGCCATCGCAGCAAACGGAAATATGAAAGTATTGCGGGCGAAGCTGTCGACGTTTCACAAACAGATCTTCAAATTGAAAGGCAAAGACGGCGTGTTACAAACGGATCAAAACAAATTGTTAGAGATTACACGAGAGTTCTATAAGGACTTATATGCATCGATTCGTAGCAAGCCAAGTACAGGAGGAACAGCAACGAGACCAGTCATAATGAATGTCGGATCCGAAGAAATGCCGGATATAACGATGGATGAGGTACAAACTGTGTTAGACGAAATGAAAAACGGGAAAGCTCCAGGCGAAGACGACATTCCCATTGAAGCCATAAAGGAAGGCGGACGCGCATTGCTTGAAACGATAACTGCACTATTCAACAAATGTCTCGAACAAACAAAAGTACCGGAAATGTGGGAAAACGCGATCATTACGTTGCTGCACAAGAAAGGAGACATCACAAGGCTCGAAAACTATCGGCCCATCAGTTTGTTATCACACGTATATAAACTGTTTATGAAAGTGATAACAAAAAGAATCACCAAGAAACTAGACTTCTATCAGCCGGTAGAGCAAGCCGGCTTTCGATCAGGATTCAGCACGAACGATCATTTACAAGTGATGAGGAGCCTAATCGAAAAGTGTAATGAGTACAAAATAGCGATCGTTATAATCTTCATCGACTTCGAGAAAGCATTTGATTCAGTTGAGCTGTGGTCGATCATGGATTCTTTGGACGAATGTAGAATCGATTCTAGATATACACGTTTAATCAAGTACATCTACGAACATGCAACGTCGTCTGTGAAGATGCACAAACACACCGATAAATTCCAAGTAAAAAGAGGAGTCCGTCAAGGCGATACGATTTCACCGAAGCTGTTCACATCGGCATTAGAAACTGTTTTCAAAAAGTTGGATTGGAGTGAAATGGGGATTAACATAAATGGAAGATTTTTGAATAATCTCCGATTCGCCGATGACATAGCCCTGACATCATTGACAATGGAAAAAGCCGAAACGATGCTGCTGCAGTTAAATGAGGAAGCACGGAAAATTGGGTTGAAGATGAACTTGTCAAAAACGAAAATATTGACAAACATCACTGGAGCTCAACCAATCAAAATTGGAGATGAAGAGATTGGAATAGTGGATTCCTACAAGTACCTCGGTCATGACATCAGACTTGGTCTCGAAAATCAAACTGCCGAAATACGAAGAAGAATAGGACTCGGTTGGGCTGCATTCGGTAAACTGCGATATATATTCAAAAGCAATATGAATAACAGCCTGAAGAGAAAAGTGTTCGACATGTGTGTGCTGCCAGTGTTGACTTATGGAGCCGAAACGTTGACGATAACGAAAGCATCGGCCAAAAAGGTGAGAGTTGCGCAAAGAGCAATGGAACGAGCGATGCTGGGGATTTCACTTAGAGACAAACTGACAAACGAATGGATCCGGCAGCAAACTAAAGTCACCGATGTCATGGTACGAATAGCGTCATTGAAATGGAATTGGGCTGGCCATATCGCCAGAATGACCGATGATAGATGGACAAAAACAATTATGCAATGGCGGCCACCAACGAAGCGACCAATGGGACGTCCACCGGAAAGATGGACAAACGACATCAAACGAACGGCAGGTGCAAATTGGCAGCAAGTGGCAATGGACCGAGACGAGTGGCGATCAAAGGGGGAGGCCTACATCCAGCAGTGGATATAAAAAGGCTACAAAAGAAGAAGAAGAAGAAGAACACATCACGACACACAAATTCTATGTTAACGTGGCAGCGTTAAAACCTATTTAAGTAACTGTTTTTTTTTCTAAGATTTGATGTAGAAATAGATCACCGTGCATACTGCAATCAATAAATAATGGTTTTTGATCCAAGGTTCGTGTGAAGGTGGTTTGTCGGTGAATTGTCAAAAATAATAGCTAGAAGACTGAATTTTTTACTTCAAGTGTTTCTTGCTTACCTATTTAAATGTTCACAATGATCAAAAGTCAACAATAATGAATCACCACCGAATAATTTTAAGCAAAAGGCAATCTTATAAAATCTCACAGTTTCCCGCTGTCAGCGTCGATGTATCTTTGTGTGTTAGAAATAAGAAATTTTCTGTGGTAGATTCTCACAGTCAATGAACACTTTTCTTTGAGCATTTAGCCGGGGGCGTGACAGTCTTTTAGCTACAGATGCAACCGAAGCTAACTTCATTGCAACAAAATCAGATGATTTCATTCATAAATTTACCAAAATCAAATTAAGACAAAAGACTGTCACATCTGAGCATTTAGTACACCTAGGAGCACCGGGCGATACTAGCATTGTTATAAAATGACAAATATGTTCGAACCGACTGACTGGAATGAAACATTAATTTTCAAAAACTAATAAAACATGAAAACAAAACACATTCCATCATGATACACGAAGTTGTCATCCAAAATTTTGGCTGTAACTACATTGAAAATATTTCAAGTCAGGGTTTTGTTAAATTGTACAAAAATATTAAATTTAATTTAATGAAATTACAAACATGAATAAATCCAAATGGCGATAAATTCGACCATAATTAATTTACATTACCGAAGCATATTACGATGAAATGTTTTTTTAATGTAATTTAACATTTTAAAATAATTGATAGGAATTAGAAATTTTAACAAAAAGAATGACCACTAAACTACAAACATTTTGAGGTCGTAGAGGTAACAACAAAAACCTCTTTAAAGGTAGAGTGTGACGCAGTCCGTAAGTCTGCTTCCAAAATTAATGATATCGCTTGAGGTGATGCTATCGCTGATAATACGCAGAAGTTTGTTTGAATGGAATCTTTTGTTCAAAGTTTTAATTTTCTGAAAAAATTACAGCGCTTTTTTGTAAAACAAAATTACGTTGTGTTCAAAAAATATCGTCACAAATGCCGGACCCAACGACGAAATAATTTTTCTGTACTTTAAGTTTTTGCGCTGCAAAAATTTGACTTTTGTTTCTTATTGCGCATATTGTTTAAGGTAAATTAACATTTTTGCGTGTGAAAACTGAGCGTTGAAAAATTATTTTGCTGGTGGGTCCGGCATTTGTGACGCAATTTTTTTTAGAACAACGTAATTTTGTAATTTTTTCAGGAAATCAAAACTTTGAACACAAGGTTCTATTCAAACAAACTTCTGCGTATTATCAGCGATAGCGTCACATCAAGCACTATCATTAATTTTTGAAGCAAACTTACGGACTGCGTCACACTCTACCTTTAAAGAAGTTTTTGTTGTGATATCAGTCGTTTTGGAAGTTTTCAGTTGTTGAAAAAATTTATATTTTTTGAAAAAATTTTCTCCGAAAAAAATTTTCTCATAAAAGAAAATTTTCTTAGAAAAAAATTTCTCCGAAAAAAAAATTTTCTTCGAAAAAAATTTTCTCCAAAAAAAATGTCTTCAAAAAAAAATTGTCTCAGAAAAAAAGTTTCATTGGCATCATCCCACACACTTCCCACATCATTCCACACACTTCCCACATCATTCCACACACTTCCCACATCATCCCACACACTTCCCACATCATTCCACACACTTCCCACATCATTCCACACACTTCCCACATCATCCTACACACCTCCCACATCATTCCATACACTTCCTACATCATTACGCACACTTCTTACATCATCCCACATCACTCCACACACTTCCCACATCATCCCACAGACTTCTCACATCATTCCACACAGTTCCTACATCATTCCACACACTTCCCACATCATTCCACACACTTCCCACATCATTCCACACACTTCCCGCAAAATCCAACACACTTCCTACTTCATTCTACACATTTTCCGCTTCATTCCACACACTTCCCACTTCATTCCACACACTTCCCACATCATCCCACACACTTCGTACATTATCCTACGCATTTTCCACGTCATTACACATCATTTTCGGTCAGCCGAAGAAGTGCTCCCGTCGGTCGGTGGATTTTTATATATGGGGGTTGTATGAAAACTTTGAAGGCCAATAACTCAGTTCCAAGATATTTCCATGAGTTTTCCATTTGGGACCGAAACTGAACTTCCCTAAAAATTTTAAGGAAATCGCCCGGGCGGTTCTCGAGAAAAAAAAAGTAGATAGATACATAGATCGTGGACAGTGGACACACAACACAGGAATAAAATTTTGATTATTTTCAAACATATTTTTACCATTTTTATATGGAAATTGGTCATCTTAGATTGGCGATATCTCGGCTCGTTTTCAACCGATTTTGATGATCCAAAGTGCGTTGGAAGTGGTTTTTTGAAGGGGGAGGGGGGCAGGGGAGAAAAACTCCAAAGTTCGCTTATGCATCGTGTCTTGTCCCAAAGGTTTTTGTATAGAGTTTTTTGGGTTTGTGGACTGCGTCACGCTCTCCGCTACCGCTCCGAGCATGATAAATTCACCAGTCCCTCGCAAATCAGTTAGAATGACTTAGAAGATTTTAAGCACAAAGCCACGAAAACGGCAAGCTTTTTTGTAATTGTGTGAGCGGTAGAATAACGAAATTGCGAAATACAGACCAACCCAACGAAAAAGCGAAAATCTGTAACAAATTGAAATGCAATGATTGGGATGCTATGAATGCCAATTGGTAGATTACTACAAATAATTACCTTGTTTAATATTTACCTAATTGATTTAATTCAGTGTAATCCTTGATCATTAGTGATAAATAAAAAAAAGGGCCCGCACTAAGGGATTAAGGAGCTTTCTGCCAGTATGAAAGTTCATATCAAATACAGGCATTTACTTTCATGAAAAAGGCGACCAGAGCGCCACCTTACCACCACAGACATGACAAAATAAATATGAGTTTTGTACTAATGCGCAGGTTTTTAACACCGCAAAAACATGCACAGAAGTACAAAACTCATTCATGACCGTAACCATCGGCTTGTTTTTCAACAAAACATCTTTTTATCCCAATTCAGACTCTCCTTGCTCATTGACAGCTTTGAAGATACCGCCACTTATTCAAAATTGCGTACCGTGTAGCTAGAAATTTGTTGTTCAGACTGTCTGTTCAAGGGTGAAAACAAGTAACAAGTAGATTCGGTGAAGAAAACCACCCTTCAATAACAATTTTCTTGCTAACCTAATGCCCCACCGTGCTAAATTGCTAACTGAAGGACAAAATTTTTGTAAAAAATGTAACGATACAAGTTGAGTAAGAACACAGTTCTGAAAAAATGTACCCTCACCTTTCTAGTACATATTATCCTTAGTGCATGACATGAAATATTTCGTACACTTATATAGCCTATATGGATTGCAAAGGTACGAATAAATAAGAAGGTAAAAGCAAGAGAAAGATAATTATTTAACATTTAGCCGTATCATACTTATGACAGCAATTCCCAGCCAATAAAAGTGGTTTTGTTGTGGGCACTGTCAAACATTTGTATGGATTTGGTATTCCCTTCAAATGACTAGTTTGCTATCTTACCCCGTTATACGGCTCTGTCATATCAACGAAAAAGAAATAAATTTACTGCCTACTCAATAACTAGCAAACGCGGCAATAAGGGCAATAATGACTCATTTCAATTGATGAAAATTTAATAGAAAATAAAATATAAATGAAAACTTTTTGATTCGATTTACTCGATTCGGATTTTTATGATCTCCGATTTATAGTTCCAAGTTGTAAACGTTCTATTGCAAAATGGAAATTTCTCTCTATGAATGACTATTTTTCCGCACATATAAAATGGCTATACAAATCGTCTCATAAATTTCAATATCACAAACAAAAACATTTCATCCAATGAATGTGGAAAAAACTCGATTGAGCTGACAACGGCGGGAATTTACGAGGTCATTTATTATTATGCTCTAAGACCGACATAAACATATGTTTATGCTGAAGGATTTATAAGTGGAATGTTAAGCGGTGCATGAATAAATTTTTGTATAGAATTCAAGGGTATGTAGATGGGTGAATCTTACAACACTTTATACAATCGAGTGTTAGAAAGCTTTTTCCTACAATAGCAATTTCCTACCGGAAAATTCTCAGTTCAGTTGGTATAAGAAGAGGTAATGTGCGAAATAGAAAGAAGTATTGTCTACTATTTTGCAACATCAATTACATTTCATGCATTTATGTATTGTTTCGCTTTGAACACTCAACAAAGCTTAAAAAATGCTTCACAATTGCATGGTATACGGTGCGTTAGAAGCAGTAAACATCACGATTCGAAATACACTATAATTCATTTGCATAATTCGCTACAAAAGGCTACAAGAGCACTTCTGATTACAAATGGAGATCTAATTAAAAACTCGACAGAACGAGGACAAAACCCTGCTAATTAATAAGAAATTTGCATTTTATTTTCGTTTTGTAAACATGATCGCATCACTTTTCAATTTGTGATTCAAATATCCAAAGACTTAGAATTTTACGTTATTTCAAGTACGTGATTTTCGAGCCAATGCAAAGCTTGACAGAAGAGTCATTTTTAGAGGAAAATTCGTCTAACCCTGAGCTAAAGCTCAGAGAAAAAGATTGTACACACAGCTAATGAGGAAACAATTGCTATGATTTTTTAATCGAGTAATTGGGCGAGACCACCGACTTACTTTATCTGTTTGTAACGGCCTATACACTTTACTTTCATTTTTTATTGTAACGACTCGCATTCGACGTACGAGTAATAGGGTAATGCATCCTTTTACTTACTGTACTAGCAGAACAGAACTGGCCACCAAAAGCCTCAGCGGTGGAAAGCTTATAGTTTAGTGGTAACACTAGCGGTTTAAATTATGTATCTGCTCAGGAATGTAAGATAGAAATTTTTACTTTTCAGCAAAATTGTTCAGCACAAAATGGGGAACAACTTTGCTTAAGAAACAATTTGTCTATAAAATTTTATTCTTAACCCAGATAACAATTTACCCCACGAAATGTACGTTTGATGCCATCGAAAAGTGTGTTGCAGCACATTAAATGTGTATCAAAAAGCACATAGACCGTTACATCTTTTTTTGTGAATATTGTACAATTAATGTACAAGAAATGTACACTTAATGGGGTGAATGGCAAAAAGTGTACACTAAATGTACACCTAATGTTGTGAACATCTAGTGAAAAATTAAAAAAATTTTGTTGCACAAAAAATGTGCATTTTATGTACATCAACAAAAACGTAGAATCGACAAAAAAGTTGTGAATTGTTAGACAAGATTAGGTGTACATTAAATGTACACTTTTTGCCATTCACCCCATTAAATTTAGAATAAATGTACAATAAACGATGTAACGGTCTATGCGCTTTTCGATACACATTTAATGTACAACATCACATCGAAAAATGTGATATGTGTTATCTGGGTAAGTTGCTACTTATCATGCGTGAAAATTTTTTGGAATTTTCCTCCAAAAAACAATTTACAGAATTAACAGGTCATGACTTGAGAATAAATTTTGTAGAAAAATTGTTCCTTCAGCAAAGTTGTTCCCCATTTTGTGCTGAACAACTATACTGAAGATTAAAAATTTCTATGTCAAACACCGGGGGAGCTATACAATTTAGACCAGAACACTGATTTTTTCAAGGAATGTTGACTTCAACACTTCGTTACTTTCGAAATAAAATTGATAGAAAAAAAGTTTCTTGATAGCACGTCGCAAAAACGTGAACTGTCAAACTTGCGATGTTTTTTAAGACTAGAACCCTGCGTAAATCACAAATTATTCAAAATTGTAGCTCATGTACTGTGAGAAGATGACTCTTACGCATATAATAGATGGACCAGGATTCAAAAAGTTTAGGTATGAAGGTACAAATTTGCTCTGAAAAAACATCGCAAATGAACTTGGAATACGATGATTTTTAAAAGAACTTTCGACCTTCATACTCAAACTTTTTGAATTCTGATTCATGTATTATTCGTGTAAGAGCCATCTTTTTACAGTACCTGAGTTATAATTTTGAATAATTTGTTACTCACGCAAGATTCTATTCTAAAAAAACATCGCAAATTTGACAGTTCACATTTTTGCAACTTGCTCTTAAGCAAAGTTCTTCCCCATTTTGTGCTGAACAACTTTACTGAAGAATAAAAATTTCTATCTTACATTCCTGAGCAGATACATAATTTGAACCGCTAGGGGTTAGGACCGAATGTCCAAAAAAAAATATCCCCAACCAAAATAACCCCCACGGACAAAATATCTCCAGACAGAATAACGGGACATAATAACCACAATTTTTCCATAAAAAAAAGACAAAATATCCCCTCAGACAAAATATTCACACTCAAAAAATTAAGAATATTCAATGTGAAGTGTACTTAGCGCCACAGGCGTGAAATAAACAACCAAAAACAAAAAAGTGGGGTCGAGGGGCGGCAGCCCCCGAAAAGGGGGGTCAAGGGGGAACATCCTCCCTTGCGGGGTCTAAGGGGCGAAGTGCCCCATTTACGTAAGGCCGCACAGTAGGCTAATTCATGTTCAAAAATCTATATCTCGTGAAATATTCAATACATTTAAGAATTCTTAAAACGTGATTTAGGAATGTTCAAAAATGTCGGGAAAAATATTTGTGCATGTAGGCCGCAGATTAATGGTCGTAAAATTGTTAGACAAAGTGACAGGTTACATAACCTAAAAAAAATATATTTTCCATATTTTTGTCAGAAACTTGTCGAAATCAGTTGTAAACGTTAAAGTAATTCATAATAAGTCGAAACGAGCCTAGTCCGACGAAAAAAAGATGAATTTCTTGGTTGATTCTTTGATTTTGATACTGACTGTCTTTGAGTCTCAGAGCTCTGAACAACAATTCGCTTCAAAACCACTAGGAAATTCATCCCTTTTTCGTCGCAACACACAATATAATATCTAATTATAATCACAACAAAAAACTTTTAAAAGGTAAAGTGCGACGCAGTCCCTAATGTCCACTTCCAAAATTAATGATATCAGTGGAGGTGACGCTTGCGCTGAAAATACGCATAAATTTCCTTTACGACAACGTTACCCTGTGTTCAAAAATCGCGTCACAAATGCCAGACCAACCAGCGTAATAATTTTTCAACACTTTCAGTTTTCACACGCAAAAATTTAAAACACAAAACAATCTTCGCAAAAAGACACGAATGTTAAATTTTTGCAGCGTAAAAACTGAAAGTACAGAAAAATTATTTCGTCGTTGGGTCTGACATTTGTGACGCGATTTTTTGAACACAGGGTAACGTTGTCGTAAAGGAAATTTATGCGTATTTTCAGCGCAAGCGTCACCTCCACTGATATCATTAATTTTGGAAGTGGACATTAGGGACTGCGTCGCACTTTACCTTTTAAAAGGTTTTTGTTGTAATATCATTCGTTTTGGAAGTTTTCAGTTGTTAAAAAAATTTCTATTTTTTGAAAACAATTTTCTCAAAAAAAAAATTTTTCTTAGAAAAAAAATTTCTCC
>CM055403.1:47916950-47986165 GCA_029228625.1 Pseudolycoriella hygida | reverse complement strand
TCGCCTGGAGCTTTCCCGTTTTTCATTTCGTCTAACACAGTTTGTACCTCATCCATCGTTATCTCCGGCATTTCTTCGGATCCGACATTCATTATGACTGGTCTCGTTGCTGTTCCTCCTGTACTTGGCTTGCTACGAATCGATGCATATAAGTCCTTATAGAACTCTCGTGTAATCTCTAACAATTTGTTTTGATCCGTTTGTAACACGCCGTCTTTGCCTTTCAATTTGAAGATCTGTTTGTGAAACGTCGACAGCTTCGCCCGCAATACTTTCATATTTCCGTTTGCTGCGATGGCTTCGGTGGCCAGTTTCACGTTGTAATTCCTTAGATCAACTTTCATGTTTTTGTTGATAGTTTTCGTTATCTGTCGGAATTCAACTGTGTCCCGTTTATTACATTTAACCATTTCCACTCTGTCTGCTATCAACTTCAGTGTTTCTTTGCTCAGCTTCGATTCTGTTATTCGTGTGGATTGACACTTGGATTCGAGAAAGTCTTTCACGGTGTCAACGATCTTATTGTACAGTTCATCAATTGAGGCGTCTTGTGATTTAGCTTCGATCAGCTCTTTTTCTAAAATTTCTTCGAATTTAGCACTTTGTTCTTTCAGACGATTGATGTCTAGAAAGGTCTTTTTTCTGACCATTCTCTCCCTTTCTGTTCTTGTATTCAAGGCTACTTTGGCTCTTACCATTCGATGGTCACTGCCAGTGTTGAGTCTGTTCAGTACCGTGACGTTTTTAACGATGGACTTGCGGTTTGACATGATATAATCGATTTCGTTTTTGGTGACACCATCTGCGCTTGCCCAGGTCCATTTTCTTTGTACTTTGCCTGGGAAGAACGAATTCATCGAAAAGATGCCATGCTGCTGGAGAAAGTTCAGCAATGTGTCTCCACGCTCATTTCTTTGGTCATGACCAAACATTCCGATAGAGGTTTCTGAATCGTCCGATCGCTTTCCCAATTTCGCGTTAAAATCGCCCACCAATAACTGATAATGAGCCCGATTTTCATCCATCGCTTTTGAGACATCCTCATAAAACACTTCGATTTCCTCATCATCATGGGTCGTTGTCGGTGCGTACGCTTGTATTACCTTTAAGCTGTACATAGCATTCAATTTGAAGCAGACGTAAATGACTCTATCGGAGACACTATTCATTTGCGTTATTCGGTTAGTCCAACGTTTGTTGATCAATATTCCTACACCGTGCATCGATGTTTGGGTGTCACTACCTCGATAGTACAGTGTGTTACCCGATTTCAATCGCAGACATTCCTCTCCACTCCGCCTGACTTCACTCAATCCTATAATGTCCCATTTGATTTTTTCAAGTGCCAGCTCCAATTCGAGTAGTTTCTCATTTGAAGACAGCGTTCTATTGTTGTAAGCGGCAATGTATAGTCCGGTGTGACAACCTATTGTAACCCAGGGATTCTTAGCACCCTCTGCTCGTCGTCTGGTCTGGCCGTTGCCGGAGTCAGGGATCAACGAGCGACTGGGAACTGAGGGCCGGTTCTTATTTGTACTCCTAATCATCTCTGTTTGGGGGGGGGGGGGTTTAGCCGATAAAACACCACGCTGGCCATTGCGGGTTGGTGAGTGATAGTAGTCCATCTGACTAAGACTCTGCGTGCTGTCGTTGTCTCTTGCTGTCTTGAGATCTTCCGCCACCACGCTAAGGACTGCACATGCTGCCGTTGTCTCTTGCTGTTGAGATCGTTCGCCAACATGCTGCACCGCCATCCCATCTTGATAACGCCTAACTGTCTCCGGCCCTCTCTATACGTAGCGTTAAGATACTACCCGAAGACAGCCCCCTCATCCTTCAGCTAAGTGACCCTCCCTACTACACCAGGGTTGGTTACCTGATCGTTCATGGGGTTGCTCACTATAACAGGTGTCACCACGGGTAGGATAGGATGTAGGAGTAGGTGGACAGAGGCTAAGGTACATAAAGGAGTACTATATTGCGCATAACACACCGTTCGACACCCTCGTGATGTGTTGCTTGAATTAAATTCACGTGCAAATTTAGCAATTAGACCCGTACGAAGAACGAAGGGGTCCTTTGCGTTTACTACGAAGTTTGTAACCACCCCAATTTCGACCCTGGAGTAGAGCTAGGGCCGTTTAAGTGGTTTTTGGTCTTTTGTACAACTCGAGCAACTCTTTTCAGATTTTCATTTTTTTTTTGTTTGAAAGGTTTGGGCATGGCCGACAACTTATGGAAGAAACTTTTTTAAATTTTGAGCTTTTAAACTCAGCCAGTGCCCTAAAACTGAATCTCTACTAGGGCAAAACGTATTTTTTCTACATAAATCTGGTAAATTTTGAACGAATTTTGAAAATTGTTTTTTACTGGAAAATAATCAAAAAATTGATCATGGGATTGAATTTGCGCAAAATCGATAGAAAACTTTGCAAGTTGCAGTCGAAAAAGTGGTCAAAACGTGGTTTTTTGAAGGTTGAGGGAATTTCTTCACTTAAATCTCTGCGAAATTAGAATGAAAATCGCTCTTCAAGGTTTTGAATGAAAAATGTGGACATCAGAAAATCACGAAAATTAAATTAGTGAAAATATGTTGAATGATTCGAACTGTAGTGTCTTTGGTGGTTTTCCGAGAATATTCCTTTAATGACAAGGTTTTTGTGCAGTGTTGTAAAGAAAAAAGAGGCAAACCTCTCGGTTCTAAATTCTGGGCTCATTTTAAGGGTTTGGAGAGGTTTTTAGCGCCGCCGTTGCTTCGTTATTTGGCAATTTCCAGTCCAATTTAATGTGGACGTAATTGTATATAGTTAAGAGTTAAGGCAAGAAAACAAAGGATAAATAGATCTGTGTTTTAGGAACCAGAAATGGCCCATCCCACCCTGATAAATCTAAAAAAAAAAAAATCTAAGGCAATAACTATTTACTTAGATACAGTTGCAGAAAAGTGAAAACCAGCATATCAAGCTAAAATTATGCTTGATGTGCTAGTTTTCATTTTTCTGTCTCTGTACGTTCGAGTCTTTTTGTACATCTGTTCTGTTTGCATTTCTCAATTTTTCTCCATTCTAATTCAACATAATGGACTCTGTTGCTGTAGGTCATCATCTGGGCCATTCAAACAATCAATTAATTCGGTTTTCAAAAACACTAGAATTGTATGATTGGTATGGGATTGGTATTTAATTAATTAAAAAGTTTATTTTTGGTATACGCTATATACGAGAAGAGACCGGGCCATCCGAAACTCGTCTAAAATCCCGAAGCAATTTGTCGGGTCGGGTCGGGTTTTTGAATTTATTTGTTTCTGGAGTCGGGCCGGGTCGTGTTTTCATTTTCGTTTTTTTCGGGTATGGTCGTATTTGAAGACTTTAAAAAAATTCACCTAATTATTTTCTCAAAATTAAATGTAAAAAGAAGGAACCAGCAGGAGTATACAAGATTCCATGCATTTCATGTGATTCAATTTATCTTGGCGAATCACTACGTTTTACTAAAAAAATAAATGATCACAAAGGAAATGTTAGACGACGCGAAATCTGGGGTAGCGAATCATGTGAAAAGTATTTTTTGAAAGTACAACCATTTTGTTTCTTTTCTTAAGTGAAGTTATTTTTGTGCAAAGCTAAGCTATTTAGACCATTTGTAAGTAAAAATCCTTCTAGAGTCATGAAAACAAAACCAAAAGCTGCGCAAAAGTGCCCTCCACCATCTATCAAAAATCATTTTTAGGTCCTCTGATAGACCATAGAATCTTATTTGATTTCTGGGACCAATAGTTTCATGAGAAATTAAGTTCCCTTCGACGTCTACTGCACCAAATCAAAAATTAATTTTTAGACCTCAACCAACTCTAGCATAGACCCGGAGATTAAAGGTTAACGGTGGACCTTTTCGCGATACCTATGCCTATGCTAGCCGGATTCTTTACGTGTATTTAAAGGAGTTAGCTTTTTATATGAAGATTTACTGTAACGAAGACTCCAATGGGAAGAAATGGTCATTCAATATCCTCTTAAACACTTCAATAATTTATTTTGACAAAAATATTTCACTTGTAGACATCTACAAAATTTCAAAAATAATTTGCTGGACCTTAGATGACGTCTGGGACAGTTGAATAGACAAAAATGTTTCCTCGCATCCTCTACAATGATTCTAAAATTATTTTTTTTATATTTGAATGACTCTAGTATCGATTGATTGATTTATTTGAAAAGTATTTTTCACAATTATTATTCACGTTAGAAAAAGAAAGATAAAGTGAAAAATGACACTGAGGCCTTTCTTTTTGGGCCCATTGCGTAGCGCTCTTCGATTACTCTAGTATCAATCTGGATGTTCGAGTGGACCGGTACACATTGTTACATTTGTAAAAATGCTCCCCTAGACTTCATCTATAAAAATTCAAAAATCAATTTTTTGGTTCTCGGCAAAAGTGATTCGCCCTACGTCCTCTTCAACACTTCAAAAATTAATTATTTGGTCATCGGCCAACAGTTGCACCGACCTTGAGCATCTGTTGAGCTGAATAACATATTGTACACAGAGGCGTTCCAAGGTGTAGTAAGATGCACTCAGGTGCACTCAAGTGAAACAAGGTGCAGTGAGGTGCACCAAGGTGCAGTGAGATGGGTTTTATATTATAGATGTGGGAAACCCAGCAGCAACATCATATCTCTGACGATATGAGTCGTCGATTTACTTAATATATATACACAGGTATTAAGAAAAGCTCAATTTTTTCGCTGTATCGGCGACTAGTTCTAGAGCCGTGCGCCGGCGTTTCGTCGGCTGGGTCTTCAAGACAGTCTCTAGCCTTTGGACTACACCATAGACTTGTTCAATGGACAGCAAAAACTTAGAGGAGAGTTGTCAGCCGAATGCGGCCGAATGTTCGATTTTAAGTCGGCGCAACTCAAATAATTTGTTCCAGTAACACTTACTCTCACGTTGCTTGGCAATTTACAGAATCGCCTGGAATCAACAACTTTACCAGAATGAGAAAAATGTGTTTTATTATATATATTATAATAAATAGTGATGCTCTTTTCTCAGAACCATTCCTCCTAATCAAAAAAGCATTATTTACTTATTCGAATAATAATCCTAATTGAATTGCATACATAAAACAGATTGCGAGTAGCTTGTGCTGCACACACTCGTCTGCAACTGCACTATAATGAAGTGTATTATTCGTTCGAATATTATAGAAACGTATAATTACATAACATCATAGACTAATGCGCTCAAAAGATAACTTTGATGATGGGGCACTCACTAAATTCTGTCGTTTACTTCCGTATTCTAAGCACTGATCGCATGGAAACGTACGTAATTTGCGCATTAATTGCACGAGAATTTCAAAATAGAGGAAGGAGGAGTTGGATCACAGGCATTTTTTCGATACAGCGTTCGCCATGATTGGAAAAAGGAAAAAAACTCAAACACAAATTGATTTATCGTTCGGTTTGTCAGTAAAATATTTGTTTAATTTAAGATTAATATCGCTCATCAGAAAACCAACACAAAACAGAACAACAATTTCTTGGCACAAAATACAAGAAACTAATGAACTGGAAGAAAATAAGTTTCTCCATTCGTGTTTGTTGTTTTGTTTCACAAAACAATGTTTTTAAACTTTGTGGAACAAATAAAAATTATTTTATTCGCTTACGTAACAATTTCGAAGAGAAATGTATACAGAACTTTCTGTACAGTTTTTGTTTAATGTTTGTTTTCCTATATCGCCGAAAATCAATTACGAAAAGCTAGTTTTATGATAAATTATAAATGGACAACACTACAGGACTGTTATGGTTAATTATTTTCATGTGCGACGGAAAACTTTCTAGACTCTGTTCTTGATTTTAACATTCGGGTTCATAGTCAGAGTAATAGTTATTATTTCACATGACAGCAGGCGGTCGCACAGAAGCTTTCCAATAAACATTTCTAAATCAAATAATGAAATCGTGACAAAGGCAGACAGTAACGTACAGACTGAGAGTTAGTTGAATTTTCCATTCGTTGAATGCATTTGAGAAGTTGACCTTTAGAGCCTCCCTTGCAAAACTTAAATGTTGTGAATATTTCGAAGTAAATAAAATGTAATTCTTCACGTTGTCACAAGTTTTTTTTTTTTTTGTAGTAATGTTTTTATTTAAGCGTTTTAATCCTTAAAATTTTAATCTGTGGCGCAATCTCTCTATTCTTTTGGAATCACATTCAATTCCATTCGTTAAATTCATGGAAAAACAAATGCACAATTCAATTTTCTAAAATTTTCGACTGTGGCGCAACGAAAGATACTGTCAACTTACAAATATACATGTTGCATGTTGCCCCCTCCCCCCCCCCCCCCCCACTCTGAAACTAAACTTGGCGCCTCTGGAATTACCTTAAGTAAGTCTTTTTTAAGCAGAAAAGTGTTTTCATTCTTGCGGTGAGAAAACTCGTGTGTCGTCCCCGCAAAAGCAGTGAGAAAGTAGCTACTTTGTCACCACAGGCAGTTTATTTTCTCGCCGCTTCCACGTTACACTTAATGAACATTTTGTCGTAAAAACACACTCGTTTTCTCACGCGCAAGCACGAAATAGTAATTTGGATGACAAGGGATGAAAGTAAGAAAATTCAAACCCGTGTGAAATTTGCAGCCCGAACCGAAGGTGAGGTCGGCAATCACACGGTTTGAATTTTCTTACTTTTGTCCCGAGTTATCCATACTATTTTTTACCACAGAGACAGCGGAAGGTTTGTACTTTAGCCACGAAAAAACACTGATGCATTCTGAATATAGTATTTTTCACGAAAATGATTGGGGTTGAACGCACAAAAATGCAATATTCCCATTTACGAACAACATCACTGAATAACACTGTTGTCACTTGGCAAGGACTTAAATTATTTGAATTAAGTCAACACAACATAACATTATTCCCATCATTGTTTCCATTATAATATAAAAAAATATTTGCTTAACAGCCAATAAAATATATGAATCCGTCAATGAAAACACAGCAAACAATAACTTTACAAAATAACAACAAACTTACTTTGACGCCATATTTCATGGTTAACATTGATTCCCTTTACGATGTCGTGTTAAGTAAATCAGAAAAAATTTGTTAGGAAGTGATTATAAATGCTCTAATATTATTAAACCAGAAACAATCGCTGGTTAATATGTAGCGCTCAAAATCAAAACCACTTTTGTAATGGCAACCTTCTTTCTGTCAAGTGAACAAATTTTAGTAGTTCATTGACGCCCCGTGGGATGCATTTTTCTACTTTCTTCCCTGATTTGAGGGGCGAAAGAACAAACTTTCGCTGCCTCTGTGATAAAAGATATTGTACTACACACTCCCTACGTATAACTGGCTACTAGAGGTGTGCGCTGGTCAAATTTTCTCGGCGGCGGCTGTAATTTTCTTTTGGAAGAATCGGCTGAAGTTTTCCTTGCGGCAGCTCCGCCGGCGCATAATAAATTTCGGCGCTAAGCGGAAAGTTATCTTTAATAAAATCTCAAATTTCTTTTGCTCCAGAATCTTTTGTTGAACCCGTGCGAAGTAACGTAGGTCCTATAAGTTTACTACAAGACACTTCATTTTAACATGGGGTAGATCGAGACCAGAGTGAAGGGATGTATTTAATATCGTCTAGAGATGACGAATCCGCAAAAAAATGTCCGGTCGTCCGTTTGTCCGTCCGTCCGTGCGATCTTGATGATTTCTTTTCTCTGAAAGGTGCATGTGTCCCATTCAAGTTCAGAAAAAAGCGAAATGACTCAAGATATGGTCGAAAAGATGTCCAAAAACGTGGTTTTTCGTGAGTCGGTGAAACTTTTTCGCATATACTCGGAACATATTTAATGGAAATTAAGAATTTCATCTTAAGAAAGTATGGAAACTTTTTTTGCGAAAGTCAGTTGAGTAGCTCGGGCATTAGAGCGAATGGAATAGATGAAACTCAGTCAACTCGGCCATATTCGTCAATATTTAGTCAAACAAAATTTATAACATGGTATAGAGATTCACTTTCACTTACGAAGCTGTAATAAAAATTCAGCGAAAACGTGTTTTGGGGGTTCCCCGAAAATGTCCCGATTCTGGGATTTAGCCACTCCTAGAATTGGAAGTTGCTTCCGAAGGCAAAATTATGGGTTTCAGAGGCCTTAAGATATACTTCGAGAGGGTTTTCGACATTGTGCGTCGATGAAATAATAGTTATAAAAAAACCTGAATGTATTCTGCTACTAACATATGTATTCATACCAGAGGCACATTCTTAGGTCTCAGAGCCTCAGCTTCGCAATTTGACTTCTGAGTTCAAAATGGCTAGTGGTCGCTCTCACCACCCTGCCGATATGTCACCTTTACATCTCTCGCAGACTCTTAGTCCACCACGGTTTCGATTTGGGAAAGATGCTCCTCCTGGCTGCGTCTCACCCACTCACTTAACGCCATTTACAAGAGGATTTTGGCACTGGTAGGAACGGTTCGAGACCCATCCCAGAGCGCGTAATCAGCCATTAGGCAGAAAATAATGTTTATCTTTATGATGAGATTAGTTTTTGACAAAGAGTCGAAAAGAGATAAATATCTTTGATATGAGAATCGGAACAATTTCTCAATTCAAAATAAATGTTTCCAATGTTTTCATGCGAAACTTTAAAGATTTCTTTCTGCGCCGAAATTTTACAAAAAAAAGAACCAGCGGCTGGCGGCGGTGCATTGTTTTTATTTTTTCGGCGGCGGCATGATCGGCTGAACAATTTTTAATTGGCGGCGGCGATGGCTTGAATTTTACGCAAATTTTCGGCGACGATCGGCGCGGCTGCAGCCGGCGCACACCTCTACTGGCTACGGGCCAATTTAGGATTCAAATGTCTTGAGTATTCGGCTTTCGATCCTGAAATTATACAAATGAAGGCGAAAAGTTCCGACATCAAGGTCTAGCGATCAGAGGTTATTCTTCAGGAGGCAACGAATGAGACTTGATGATAAATTGGAGATAGTTCTCTCTGGTGAAAATTAACTCTACCTCCCTAACAAGCGCCCTGTATCATAATCAAAGAGTGACCCAAAAAAATTGCTAAAATTTTCCTGTCTCACCACCCAGGACGAAAAACGTTTTTTTAAAATTCTGATTCGTTTGAAGGCATAAAATTGTTTTCACTTCTGTAGGGTGACCAAGCAGGAAAAAACTTAGATCACTCTTTCGGGCCTTTTGAAGGAACTCTGCAAAAACTTTTTTTCTAAATTTAGTTTTGTAAAATTGTGTATGGTGTAATATTTTCGGATTAGCGTATTTATATTTTGTTCTGAAATGACGAGCTACATAGAGATGAGCGGGTTGCCCGAAACTTCGAAAAACCCGATTCGAACCTGAACGCGAATGTTTTTTTTGGGTCCATGGGTTTCGGGTTTCGAAAATTTTAATCGGGTCGGGTTCGTTCCGGGCGGGTTTGGAAACAGTTCGGGTTTCGGGTTTCGAAAAAATTTATCGGGTCGGGTTCGGTCCGGGTCGGGTTTAGAAGCAATTCGGGTTTCGGGTTTCGAAAAATTTTTGTCGGGCCGGGTTCGGTCCGGGTCGGGTTTCGAAAAATGGTCCACCCGCTCATCTCTAGAGTTACATTAACTATTCACACACATAACATAAACAAAAAAGCTTTCGACTGTTGTCTGTCTTTGCGTTCCTTCATGCGTCACGGTTTTCGTACAGTGATTGTGGAAATATCAAAGCCAGTAAATGCCTTGAAGTTTGAAGTTTTTGTATACTTGGGTGTTTAGTTGACGTCCTGTAATAGAGCGTGGTTTGCATCACTTTTCATCAGGCTATAGTAGCCGCCTGTCATTGGCTTCATCAATTTATTTTCATAGCTGAATACGGATCAACATAAAACTAAAGTACCCCTCTCGGTGGTACACTATAGTAAGGCTCTGTCTTTTCTTGACCCTTTCACTGTTTATTTTCCATGCGATCATCACACCGTCAATTATTCACATGTAATAATTACACAAATTATGTAATTAACACACAAATATGCAACGATGGAAACTAATTTGTAAAGCTTATAGAAATTGGCTTACGAAGCATTTGATAACATTGTTCGGTCACAAAGTATTCGTATTGTGTTCCGTGTCGCATATTAGCTGATTTGTTGAATTAATGTATGATGGTGCATCATTTTCAGATGATTCACGTAGATATACCTAAATATTTGACAATGGTGAGTTTTGTGACTTCTCTCTAGTTTTATGGTTCCATCCATTAAACTTGTCGTCATATTTCAATCAGAGCTTAGCGACTCTGTACACAAGAAATTTGATCGTTTTAATTTTCATAAGAAGAAACTTTGTTCCACTTAGCCACATTATTGCTTCACTTTGTCGGTAGCGTAGAAACTAATTATTGATTTTAATTAAAGTGTTCTTGGGCATGACGTGCGAATGTGAAAGCAGAACATCAATTTTATTATCTCATCTTTCACGTTCCACTTAACGCTTGCATTACAATTCGTTGATAAAGATAATGTGTCAAAGGATGTTGTAAAAGCTATAAAAATTTTAGCATACAAAGCACAAACAAAGCATTGCTCGGAAAAACAACATTTCCACCAATGTGCTACACATTTTGTTCAGTTTGAATGTTTTCATATGTATTTTTCTTTGTTGTTTTGAAGTTGATTTATTATTCAATTGCGTTATACGTTCAGCGTAATGAAATGAAATATTTTCATTCGAGAGAGAGGTAATATTACGTTGATGATGCATAAAACTATGAATAAATAGTAGATTACAGTGTATCGTGCGGAAGTTAGTCATTTTAAGGTACGAGTTGAACTTAAAAGTTCTAGCAACAAGCCATACTTGGTCACATCTTATCGATGTGGACGCTCCCTTGACTATTTTGATTTACGTTTTAAAAAGAAATTATTTAAATAATGGATATATTCAAATGTTTAGATACAGACCGTAAATAGAAAACATATGGAAAGGACACGTACCCATCAGAGTACATTTGGCGAACTGAACTGATAAAAATCCTCAAAAAAATCCAAATAAATTTTTTGCTGGGGTCGATCTTAGAACCGACCTAGAGCACTAAGCAAGGGGTTCTCATCCGTGACCCATATCTCATCCATATGTACAATTTACTCGAAAAATAATTTTAAAAAAAATTGTGGTGTGGCGAACCTTACAAGAAAAATTAATCCCCTCAATTTTCTCTACTACATAAAATAAATTTTTTGGCTGGGGCGACATCTGTTAGGCCTTCTATTATCTCTCAAATAGAAAAAAATTAACAAAATCTGACAGAATTTATCGGAAAAACATATAGAGCCCTAGCAGAAATAAATTTTTAAGGCCCTAGTTAAGTCCAAGGGCACAAAAAAAAATTCTCCTATAAATTTTTGATAAGCACATCTTGCCAAAACTGTTATTGTGACGTGTAGGCATTGCGGCTCGAGCCGAAGGCGATATCAAGACAAATGAAAATCACAACAAAAACCCTTTTAAAAGGGAAATGTGACGCAAGTCGTTGTCCCTTCTTCCAAAACAACTGATATCAATTTGGGTGACGCTGAACGCTTTGAAACGCAAAAAAACTGTCAAAATATTTTCACATTTGATTTAAAAAATGCGTCACAAATGCCGGACCCCCAGCGTTATAGTTTTTCTGTTCTTTCAGCTTTCACACTGCAAAAATTTGACTTTATGGGATGTATGACGTATTTTTGTACAGGAAATCAAATTTTTGCGTATGAAAGCTGAAAGCGTAGAAAAATTATAACGCTGGGGGGTCCGGCATTTGTGACGCATTTTTTTAATCAAATGTGAAAATATTTTGAAAGTTTTTTTGCGTTTCGATGCGTTCAGCGTCACCCAAATTGATATCAGTTGTTTTGGAAGAAGGGGCAACGACTTGCGTCACATTTCCCTTTTAAAAGGGTTTTTGTTGTGATATCAGTTGTTTTGGAAGAAGGGACAACGACTTGCGTCACATTTCCCTTTTAAAAGGGTTTTTGTTGTGATATCAGTACTTTTGGAAGAAATTGAAACCGATCAAAATCAAAAAACCTGATGGAAGTTGCAAAGTGCTAGAGAAATCCACAAAAATCCTTGAGGATCCCTTAAACCTAGGAAGCTCCATTGCATGACCTCACTCATGTCGAGAATAACCGAAAAATATCAAAAAACCTGATGGAAGTTGAAAAGTGCAAGAGAAATCCACAAGAATCCCATAAACCTAGGAAGCTCCATTGCATGACCTCACTCATGTCGAGAATAACCGAAAAATATCAAAAAACCTGATGGAAGTTGAAAAGTGCTAGAGAAATCCACAAAAATCTTTGAAAATCCCTTAAACCTAGGAAGCTTCATTGCATGACCTCACTCATGTCGAGAATAACCGAAAAATATCAAAAAACCTGATGGAAGTTGTAAAGTGCTAGAGAAATCCACAAGAATCCACAAGAATCCCATAAACCTATTAAGCCCCATTGGATGACCTCACTCATATCGAGAATAACCGAAAAATATCAAAAACTCTAATGGAAGTTGAATACCTCACTCACCCAACTGTGACACTCACACACTTACACATTATTTTATATGGGATTTGTATGGGAGCTTCCAGGAGCCCTAGCGCCCAAACGAAGCCGGTGACCCCACTTTTTTAAAATCTTAGATGGCGTGGAATGCCCATCCGAAGGTCCCTGCAAAATTTAAAGAAGATCTGACCGCCAGTTTTCGAGAAATCGACAAAAAAGTAGTTTTTCATACAAATGGAAATGCCACAACTAACTAACTAACTAACTAACTAACCAACTAACTAACTAACTAACGTAGGATGTATACATTTTCTTTGGCTTCTATGAAGCAGCACATTTTGTATGGAAAATGACGATTTTCTAAAGGTCATATCTTCGGACCCACTGGACCGATTTTAATGAGTGAAAGGTCCATTTCAATCAAACTTTTACGTAGAATCCGATAAACTAGGTCTCAGGGGGGTACGACGCAAGGGAAAAAAGTCAAAATTTAGCTGTATATATGGTTCCGCAGTCTACGAAAAAAAATTTCTGATTTTTTTAATCGTATGGGGACTTGCGTCACGGGCGCAATGCTACCGCGCGCCCATGATGCTCTAAAGAGATAAATGCGAAATTATCGTTCTGGGTAGATAAAAATAAGGTTAATGAAAATCGGAACGGATTTGGTTGAGTTGCACACAAAAAACTCGTAGAGAGTAGAGATAGAGACTCATCTCGACAAACTTCCGGAATTCCTGACACAGGCCCGGACTGGCCATACTGGGCGATCGGGCGATGCCCGAAGCGCCGCACGGTCTTGGCGCCCCACACACGGTCAAGCGCTCTTCTAAAAAAATGTGTTATAAATTCGCAACCAACGTCAATTCTTGAATTTTGACGAATATATTGCAAGAGATGTTACTTGTGTCGTTGATAAACTAGATGAATTTCTTCCTTGCCGATACATTTCATTACAGCCCGCAAATGAAGAAAAAACCAATGTCTATGCTCTAATTTTAAAAATTTAGTCATTCAATTATTGTATTAATAATCTTACATACAGAGATTTTCAGCTTAAAAATTTCGCTGAAATTAGACGTTAATATATGCGAAGTGAAATACGAAAATGGAATGTAAGGAGACCAAAAACTAAAAATTTATGAAGAACGTTCAAAAAAATTTCGCTCGCTCCGCTCGCGTCTTTGCACAAATTGTATACAGCCTAATAATCAAATCTATGGCGCTTAAAAAATGTAGCTGTGTAATGTCTAACTAAAACGGAGTTATGATAAAAGACTGTCACAACGTCAAATTTAAAGAAAAATTTAAATGAAGTACTCGAATGATTTACATTCTTAAAATTATGAAAGCTCGACATGACTATTTTTTTGGGTGATCACATGCACCTTTTAATACGCACTTCGGGTGTGTGCCCGATACTTGCGCCTTTAATCTCAATTTCGGCGCCTTTTAGTCTCATCGCCCGATGCGCCTTTTGGTAGCCAGTCCGGCCCTGTCCTGACACCGTAAGATCCGGACATCCGGACAAAATTCGACCTCAATTCTGCCGTAAGACGATGATTTACATAAAGGGAATATGATGCACATTAACAGATTGCGACGCGGACAACTCATTTCATATAGACAAATTCAAATAATCCCAGACACTTAAAACGTATCAGAATAGATGCGGCAAACAGAGTTGATGTTACGAAAAGACTCGAACGCATTTAAGTAAATATTGCCTTAACTCTTAAGTGTTTGAAATTACATCCACATTAAGTTGTATTGGAAATTGCCGATAGGGCAATTTTGAAAACCCGCCCGAAGAAACGGAGTAAAAGAACCCTCCCGAAAGCACAAAATTGTGCTCCAAATAGACAAAAATGTTCGCCTCAATTTTCTCTACAACATAGCAAAAAACTTTTTTTTTGTTCAGGGCCGACTTTAGGACGGACCTAGGGCCATAAGGAAATGCCTCTGACACATACTTCCATAGACAAAAATGCTTCCCTCAATCTACTCTGCAATATGACAAAAAAGTGTTTATTGGTTAGGGCCGACCTTAGAACCGACCATAGGCCCACTTGAGCCCCAAGCACAGGCCCAAATTTGTTTATGAATATAATTCGGTACACGGTTACCTCTCAAATAGAAAAAAATCAACAAAATCGGTTAGGATTTGCCCGATTTATGTACACAAAAACATGTTGGGCCTGGTTTCAGGGTCCTGGCTGAGTCCATGAGTCGATTAAATTTTTTTTTTTTTTTGAAAATCGGAAGAGATTTATACTCGAGTTATATACAAAAAAAATGTAGAGCCTTAGCAGAGCCTCGTTTTTAGTGCCCTAGCTAAGTCCAAGGGCTCAAAATCAAAAAAGTTTGTTCAACAAATTGTCGGTCATGCCCAGATCTTTCAAACAAAAAAAAGCTTATGACAATCGGAATATATTTACTTGAGTTATGTACAAAAAACACGTATGGCCCTAGCATAGACTCGGTTTTAGTGGCCTAGCTAAGTCCAAGGACTCAAAATTGAAAAAGTGTCTTCCATAGATTGTCGGCCATGCCCATATCTTTCAAACAAAAAAAATTTATGAAAATCGGAAAAGATTTACTTGAGTTATGTACAAAAGACCAAAAACCACTTAAACAGCCCTAGCTCGGCGGCCCTTGGGCCGACAGTGCCCAGATTCAGTCCTATAAAAGATATTTCGATTCAGGGAAAAAAAAGTTTTTGAAAATCGGTTGAGTTGTACACAAGTTATCGCGGTGACAGACGGACGGACGGACGGACAACGTTGTTGATTCGTCATCTAGGCACTAGGATCGATGCTCCGCACCTACTCCCAGGTCCAAATTGAGGTGGTTACAAACGTCGTGGTAAACGCATAAGACCCCTTTTCGAAGAACTTCGTTCTTCGTACGGGTCTAAACAGCTTAAGACACAATAACAATTCGGACAATCTGGACATCCAAACATCTTGACATCCGAACATCCGCACAAAATTCGAATTCAATTCTGCCGTAAGACCCTAGCTTACGTCAAGGCAATTACTTAACATCACATAAGACATGAGAAGACGTAAGAATAAATAACGTAAAATTAAGAAGCTTTTAACGCCTTTGAAGCTTCTCTTCAGCTTCCTTCAAAATTATGATCTTGAAATGCTCTCGTAGGACATTCGAAAGGTTTAAATGCTTCTTATTTTTTACGTTATTTTTATTATTAAAGTTTTCGAATGTCATATGAGTGCTTTTAAAGATCATAATTTTCAAGGAAGTTAAAGAGAAGCTTCGAAAGCTTTAAAAGCTTCTTAACTTTAGGTTATTTATTCTTACGAAAATTTTTTCACGATACGTTGTTTAGGCTTAACACGGCAACGTAGACACACGGACAGAGACACACGGACGTAGACACACGGGCAGAGATACACAGACGATGACACATGGACGGAGACACACAGACGATGACACACAGACGCTAACACACGGCCGGGACACGAATACACACGGACAAATCGACCCTAATTTGGCCTTGAGACGCTGACTAACGTCAAGGGAATAATGAGTTTCGCCCTGGGACTTTTCACCAATCTCGCACAATATGACCGACATGTAGTACGTGGAACTCCTTGCATTGTAAATTTTGTTTACTTTCACATGAATTATCAAGTAGAGACACTAACTACATCAAACAAGAAAATGAGAGGGATATTTTCTGTAATCATCATGTGAAAAAGAACGTTCATGCAATGATCAATTTCCGAGGGAGAGAAATTTACATGCAATCGCTATTTTTCATGCAATAAACTGAAATTACTGTGGTTTCAGTACTCCAGGTGAAATAAATGTTTCGGTTGTAAATTTTTTACGATTTCTCAGTGTGTAATTTAAACAATCTTTAAGCATTTAGTGTGTTTTATTATGCCGAAATAATCGTTTATCGTAAATCTATAAAATGGGTGTTTCGCTTTGCCTAAATAAAAAATCTCTGTTACGATTTTCTTACGACAAAGCGGGCGTACAATTAATATCGTTCCGTTACATGGAATTTACTGTGCACCAAATTTGCTCACGTATTCAACTTTAACCGAAAACAATATTTTTTCCCCTTTTACAATAGGCTCAGCATAATGAAAAAAAAAGCTATCAATTTCCCATTCGTCATTTTCTTATTGCCTTCTTTGTATATATGAACCCTTCGCGTACTCTTTTGTTAGCAATACAAACTCTGTTATATCCACCATACAATTGATAAGAGGGCTTTTTTATGGAACAACACAGGTTGCGGTAATAAAGTTTAACCAAAAAATAACTTCTTTTTTCGTCCGAAAAATTCTCTACGCTACATTTGGTTCAGTGTAAATGGGAAATTGAAGATTTGGAGAATTGCAAGGTAGAGATGTGTGAATATTTATAAATCTAATTTTGAATATTGGAGTTTCTGTACTGTTCTAAGACCCGTACGACGTTATTACGTTTATTATCTTGGTCTCTACGTTTGTAACTTTTGAAAATGTATCGCAGATTTGGTGTTTTTTAAAGAGATATGACAAATGAAAGTCGAAGAACCAAGGATCTTAAAGATTCATATACACTCAACATATGTTTCAAAGAAAAAACTTGACTTCGTTCTTTGATATTGTTCAAAGTAAGGGTCGGAGTGGGTCGACCCACACCTGATCCACAATTTTAGCAGGTCGACCCATATCTGACCCACATTTGCAGAATTCACAGAAATTGTTTTTCTGTTTGTTCTTAAACTTTACGTCAGGAGTGGGTCGACCCGCTAAAATTGTGGGTTAGGTGTGGGCCGACCCACTCCAACATTAGTTCAAAGCGAGGTGCGAAAAGTGAACCTAAAGTATGCTGGCGATGAGAATCTTGGCTGTTTCAGTTTTTGGGCATTTGCCGTTTTTTGGGAAGTAACGCAAATGGGGAACTGGTTAGAAGGACAACATTAAAGATATACATGACCTGAACGAACAGATTAAGACATTCGGCTTTGCACGGGTCTTCCTATATTTCACATCATATTTGTGCGCGTCATTGAAATATGAAATTGTATTTTTTTATTGGGGTTGTTGGGATCAAACAAATATTAATAATATTTGTAGAGCAATTCTGGTGATCAATTATTGATTATGTTTCACTATCCACAGTTTTTTGTGCGAAATTTAATTATTTCAGTTTGGATTATTTCAGTCAGGGCAGCATAGTACATGCAATCACGGATGGCACTTGGCTTGTCGCACTGCTTCACACTGACACAATAAAAGCTTTTCGATAATGAAATGGTTTAAAAACTAGTGAATGATGATCCAGCCCCAAACTCATCATGTGTGTGTTTTTTAAGGTAGATAGGGACACGACTCGAATGAGTAGAATAGGATCCTTTAGTAAGTAGAACCCAATGACAAATTATAAATTTAGGCAGTCCTTGACAAAAAATAAAAACAAATTGAAGCAAAAGTGAAACGCGAAATGTTTAGTAGTGTTGGCCAATTACATAAAATTTATGTGGACTACGTATTTTCGGCGTGAATTGTATATGTGTTGGTGTGCGATGTGTATCCTGTACACAAATTATTTACGTTTTTTCATTTTTGCTGCAGCTGATGGCTACGTAAGCCCAGTCTATGTCATTGGTATAGAGGTGTGCGGGTCGACCATTTTTCCAAAACCGAACCGAGCCCGATCCAAAATAAAACATAAGCTTCGCGGACACGTACGTATCTCGTTCCAAGGATTCCCGTTGTAGTAAATTACTGATTATGCATATTTTTCTCTATTGGAAATTGCCGAAATGGCAATATTGAAAAACCCGTACGAGGAAGCCTTGTAGAAAATTCGTTTTGGGCCTGCCTCGGACCCATATTTGGGAAAAATTTTTTGTGCTGGGGTCGACCTTTAAGACCGACCTAGGGCCTTAAGAAGAGGCCTTGGTACCCATATTTCCATGGACAAAAATGTTACACTCAATTATCTCTACAACATAGCAAAAGAACCAACTCGATAGCGCAGTGGTTAACACGTCTGCTTGCTACTACGAGATTGAGTTGGTGCGTTGGTTCGAAACTTAGCCGCAGACGGATTTGTAAATAAAACAAAACTAATTGAATCGTTCAAGTCAAGTGAAGTTGAGTGTAGTGCCATCGTACGGCTTATCGGAAAAGGCATTGTTGGGAGAACCGGTATTCTACTCCTACTAGTTCCGCTCCTAGTTACATCTCATAGATGGCACTGGGTTTGTCGCACAGTTTACCACTGGCACAGTAAAACTTTCCGGTAATGAAAGGATCTCAAAAAAAGTAGAACCACAAACAGCGAAAACTAGTAAATAATGATCTAGCCTCTAACCCTTCATGGGTTGTTAGGCAAATTATTATTATTATTATTATAGCAAAAAAAACGATCCTTAGGTCCGGCAGAGGGCCCCAATTACAGGTCTCGGCCTCAAATTTTTTCTTGAGGACTGTTAGGCCTTCTATTACCTCTGGAATAGAAAAAGAATCAAAAAAATCGGAAGGAATTTACTCGGTTTTTATAGTAAAAAGACATTTGGCCCTATCCATTGGGCCTGTCCAATGGCCCGACCTCAAAAATTTTTTTTGCATTAATTGTTCGGCCCTCATAGACCTATCGAATAAAAAAGATTTATGAAAGTCTGAAGAGATTTACTCAAGTTATGTACAAAAAATTCGTGGAGCCCTTGTAGAGACTCAGTTTTAGAGCCCTAACTAAGACCAAGGACCCAAACTAAAACAATTTTCTTCCATAAATTGTTGGGCTTTCATAGACCTGTCGATTGAAAACACAATTATGAGAATCGGATAAGATTTACTCGAGATATGTACGAAAGACCACAAACCACTCAAGCGGCCCTAGCTCGGTGGCCCTTGGCCCAAAAGTGCCCATCTCAGAACTCGACCTCACTTTTTCGATTACCTTTCAGGAAAACAAAAGATTTTGAAAATCGGTCAAACCTTACTCGAGATAACTTGGCGGCAGACGGACAGACGGACAACGTTTTTTTTTTGCATATTTCTTCTATTTATACCCCAAAACGAAAAACCCTTGGTGGGTCCAAATTCGACGTGTTACAAACGATGTGGAAGGGGGGATAAATCAAAAGCGTGCGTTTTCTTTTTTGAAATTTTGAATACCGATTTATTTGAGCGATACAAATTCCCAAACGCTTTGTTTATACTGGATTTTGTTTATGGACTGACTATTCGGACGCGCGTCCGGATAGCCTGCTCCACTAGTATCAACTATTCGGACGCGATATTAATCTACCTTTGCACGAAAATTTTTTGTTTTCGATTCATCTCTTTGATTTTATACTTGCCACGTCTTGTAAAGATTAAAAGTTTTTTTTATGGAAACTGTCGCACAAAATCCGGAAAAAACCCGAACTGGACAAAATCCGAAATCAGGACAAAATCCGGATAATTCATCATGGTAAGTACGTGCAGGCAGTGAACATATCAGGAAAACAAGAAAAGAGAGGTTGAGGACAGCTTCGACAGCCACGCGAAGGGATCAAGAGGAGAATGTCCACCTATCGGTGTGTAAGGGTTAGAGAACCATAAATGTAAGACGTTACGCCTCCCGGATATCTTGCCAATCTTCTGGATTTTGTGCTGTCAGGATCTTTTGCCAGACGGATTGTGCCCGAGGGGTGACGCACTTCTGCGGTTTATGGAATAAATGGAATAAATTGGAATAAATGGAATAAATGGGAATAAATGGAATAAATGGGAATAAATGGAATAAATATTGGAATAAATGATAATTTTTTCAAATTCGTCAAAACCTCAAATAGACTTGATTTTGATGGCAACGCACACAACAAACCATACTAATGTGTCAAAAAGTGAAAAAACCCTCTTTTGAAAACTTAAAAGAATTTTTGTTGAAAAATGGAATAAATGGAATAAATAAATTTATTCCATTTATTCCCAAAAAAATAAAATTTAATCTTAAGACTGTTTAAATGCTTTATAATTTGTGCAAACCTTTTTTTGAACTTATTTGTCTAACTTGTGATGTGTTTGGTTCAGACATTTCGCAAAAACAACAACAAAAAATATGGGAATAAATGGAATAAAAGAATAAATGGAATAAATGAAGTGCGCCACCCCTCGATTGTGCCACATAAGAAACGAAATCTGAACAAAAAATCGGATAAAATCCGGATAACGTATTACCGTAAGGGAACGTTATCCGATTTGGTAAGGCAAAAGCAGTGCCGCAGGGCGTGAACATTTAAGGCAAACAAAAAAAGCGATGAAGAGGAGAAAATATCCCCTATGCACGTAAGGCCGTCTGCTGTACGGTTAAAACTCGTGGAACTGGCTATTCGGACGTGCGTTCAATTAGTCAATAATAATGGCCTTTTGTTTGCAACCTTCAAAAATTGAGTTGAATCATTTTTACGAAGTGACTATTCGCCAGCACTGGCGAATAGCCAGAAGATATGAAAATGGCTATTCGCCGGCGCTGGCGATTAGTCAGAAGATATGATAATGGCTATTCGCCGGCCTCGGCGAATAGTCGGAGGATATGAAAATGGCTATTCGCCGGCGCACTTCACAAAATGTTACAATACTCTTAGGTAACGAAACAAGAGGAAATAACGGCTAAAGATCATGTAATTTTGTAACGAAAATACGAAACTAGTGAACTTGCGATTTCACGAAACGTCACGAAGGCCTAGGGAATTTTTCCTTTTATGAAATTCAGGAAACTTAAGCGGGTAACGAAACTAGGGACATTGCGCTTCAAGTAAACATAACGGAAACCTAGGGAACATTTCCTTTTACGAATTGTCCCGAAAACTAATGAAACTAGTGAACTTGCGATTTCAGGCCTAGAGAATTTCTCCATTTAAGAAATTCAGGAAACCTAAGCGGGTAACGAAACTAGGGACTTTGCGCTTCAAGGAAACATCACGGAAACCTAGGAAACATTTCCTTTTACGAATTGTCCCGAAAAGTAGGTCGCTAAAGAAACTAATAAAATTGCGCTTTAAGGAAACGTAAAACGTCACGAAAGCCTATGAATTTTTCCTTCTACGAAAAGCCACGAAACCTAGGGGGTAACGAAACTAGGGATTTGCGCTTTAACCAAGCCTACGGAATTGGTCCTTACACGAATTGTCCCAAAATATAGATCGCTAACGAAACTAGTGAACTTGCGCTCTAAGGAAACCTTAAGAAGACCTTGGAATTTGTCCTTATACAAAACGCCTCGAAACCTAAGCAGGTAACAAAACTAGCGACTTTGCGCTTTGAGGAAATATTCACGGAAACCTGGCGAATTTGTCCGAAAACTAGGTCGCTAAGAAAACTAGTGAACTTGAGCTTTGAGGAAACGTCAGGAATACCTAGGAATTATTTCTTTTACGAAACTTAGGTGAAAAACGAAATTAGTGACAAAATATATGAAAATGCACTATATAGCACTATCATGAAATAAACGAGTTCAGGTCATATGTGGTTGCTATTCGATGGCGCCGGCCAAAAGCCACTTTCATATCTTCTGACTATTCGCCAACGCCGGCGAATAGCCATTATCATATCTTCTGACTATTCCCTGACGCCATTAATTTATCTTCTAACTATTCGCCGGCGGCGGAGCGAAATATGTTTCTGTCGCGTGACGATTTGAGACTTCATCCCCTATTTGATTCTAAAACACTTGACAATTACTCGAACATTGATTTTTAACACGACAGAATAACGATAAGGTTCATCCGGGAGTTGCGGGAATGATTAATTATTTTCATAATAGCCATCGAAAATTTGTATTTTACACTCTTGTCGACTTTATTAATTTAGACCTGAAAGTTCTCACATTTTCAAATTTCATGGATTATTTTGTTGTGGCACTTATCAAAAGTATTTCCATTACAGAGTGGTTCAAAAGCTTGAAAAATCAATAATTTATACACAAATGTTTAGAGATCTTCTTTTCACTTGTTCTGATCGTCATGTTTCATGGCTTTACTTTGTCGTGCTACCAATTTAAATTGGTTCCAAAAGAAAAATTGATCACGCCGTAGCCACACACAGCCGAGCTAATGAGAAAAATTAGTGTAAAACTCAAAAATCGGTTAATTTGTTCGGAAATTTCACTAGCGATTTATATATTTCTAAATTTCATTTCACTATTTATTTTAAATCTTTAAGTTTTAAATTAATAAAGTCGACAAGAGTGTACAATACAAATTTGCGATAGCTACTATGAAAATAATTAACCATTTCCGCAACAAATCAGTAATTAAATAATGTTGACCAGATAGGTGCTGGTTCAGTGTTCATAAGTTCTGTTTCACTTTTGTGCATGTAATAACTTTCACATACATTGGCCGAAGGATCAATAATGAAAAATTTTCGCTTGTTCCTTCGAAGAACGTTCAAAAAGCAAATATTAATTGGTGGTCCTAAGATAAGACTAGCTGAGTGGGTGAAACTGTCCTAAGAGTGAAAAAGAAAAGGAAATTTGATAGAAATGTTGGAATTTATATATAAAACTGTTGTTCTGGCGTGCTTAATCGCTATACGACTCAACCCACTCATTAGATTTTTTTTTGTATGAAAAATTTTTTTATCGAAAAGTTCCATTTAAAGTATAGTCACGAAATATTGTATGGCTGAGAAAAGCTTAAATTATTTTTTTTCAAAATTTTGGGACGCTTTTTTGCGGTCCGGAAAAATCATAGAAGTTTATATGGGGAAATTTTCTGCTACATACTTCTCCATGCAAAATTGGTTTTTCCCATACAAACTTTGATGATTTTTATGGACCGGAAAAACTCAACCAAAAATTCTGAAAAAATTAGCTTAGGCTTTTCTCACCCATACAATATTTTGTGACTACTTTAAATAAAATTTTTTGACAACTTGCAAAAGAAACCACCACCCTACCACTCATAGCAGATTTGAATAAAAGACTAATGAACTGAGGTGTATTATGGGTGATACAAGTGTTGCATGAGTAGTGTATACAATCATTCATAGAACCTTAATACAAAACTGACACCACACCCATACCACCCTAAAACTGCGCTGCCGTTTTGATGGAAAAGTGTTGTACGTACAAGTGATGTAAAACTGATGTCTTATGTTATGTTATGTTATTACAACACTTTTAAATAATTTACCACACATTTTACAAAAACATCTCCAGCCGTTTTTATCGGAATCGTTTTTCTTGTTTATTGAAATTCACATACTTTTAAGTCCTTGATCAAAATGAAAAAATAAAATAAGATGCACACGACTAGCTTCAGCTGAGCATAAAATGTGTAAATATATTTTGTTTGTCTTTAAATGATAATGTCGCAATACAATGTAGACAAAATCTACTCAAACCTTTTTTACAATAAAGTAGAAAGCTAGGCCAAACTCGTGCGATCTAAAAGAAACTGAACATAGGCATAAGAAGAATAAATGCCTAAAAATTTCTGTATCATAACATAATTTCTCAGTGGCCTCACCTGACCTTTCATATTCAAGCTTTACGTCTGTGAAGTCGTACCAAATAGTGATGACCGACTTCTCTTTTGTTTCGAATGTGAAACGTGCTTGTGAACTCATATGAAAGCGCCATGACGAACAAATTGACATAATTTGACTTACATGCTAACAATAACAGCTACATTTACATTCATGTTTGATATCCTGAATGTTATTCAATCATCTCCTTTCAAATGCAGAGTAGTTATAGTTGAGCAAAGCAATTGTGAAAGACCAGGTAGAGAATCTGCCAGTGAGGTACACGTATTCGTGTTCGCAAAGATTCCACTAATTCTTAGAAATAGCGTATGAACGTTTAGATCTCTAGATTCATACCATTGATTTTTTCTTGTACAATCGAATTTGCACAGCTCACTTTGCCCCATTTCCCAATTGCCGGCTCCGATTTAAAATTCAGAACAAAAGAAGAATCGTAAAAATATCCTCCTTTTGTCTACAAGTGTTGATATAACTTTCATAAACTAGCCTGACCCCTCCACTGATACGAACGCCATTCAATTTTTAATCCGACCATTTGATGGTCGAACAATTTGAATTACAATGCTGAGCTCACATATCGAATCGAGACATCATCCCTTGTTCTCTATGTTATAAATTACCTATTCAAAAGCCATAAGCCCTTTACATTTCGTTCGCGTTGAAAAATATCCCACAAGAAAAACGGATACTGGTAGCATATGTTCCCACAGAAAATGTCTTCAATTTCGTAAAAAATATGCTGTTCAAGGATTTTATTATTTATTTAAGAAAATATTTCGCAAAAGTTTATATTTGCTAGGCTCATTCCTGAATCATCATGAAAATAGGTAATGCAATTGTCGAAAGCCAAGTTTATCTTTCAAATGCATAAAAATGGGGAATTACTACCTGTGAGCCAGTCACAATATACTTAGAAGAGAAACTTCAGATACTCACGAATTTTTACATACTAAATGAATATCGCTGGCGTTAGACCCGGGTACTGGCCGCCTTATCTGTTTTTTTAAGAAAAATCTTCAGAGCCCGGTCGAAATGTGCGTCGCCCTTATATTCGTAATATTTTGCCCTATTTCGTAGATTTATCAGAGGTCTGGACGATCACAAGTGATTCGGAACACAGGTCTTATGACCCTTTGTTCCAGCCTAGTCAGCTCATCAGGCTTTTCATTACCATCCACGCCCGAGTGCCCGGGCACCCATACCAGAGTGATCTGAATTCTTAGTCCTATCCAGTTCAGGTATACCTTGCACTCATCCACCAATTTAGAGGTCGTGATAGGCGACGCTAGAGCGTTGATAACCGCCTCGCTATCCGAACATATGAAGACATCTTCTCCACCCGCACATTCCGGCAGTACTTCGAGGGCTCCCATCAGGGCCGCAAAGGTTTTAGCCTGGAGAACATTGGTAAACCTTGTAAAAGTGAAAAGATTGTCTCTCATCGCTTCCTGGAGCATAAGCCCCGGCTCCCACACTCTCCACGGTCTTAGATCCGTCGGTGAACCTTCTGTTCCCGCGCAAGGCGTTGGGCCAGTTCCCTACAGATCGGAAATAGATCGCCAAAGTTTCTCACAAAATCCTTCCTGGGCTTCATCCAGTCCCGAGATGTCGCAAAAATTGGATCAGGTACAATTTCCCTAGCCCTACCATGGCCGGAACCGAAGTTAGGAGTCCACAGGCCCATTGCACTAACCTGACGGCCGTGGCGAAAGCTTTAGCCTTAAACACCACATCTACGGGCGGCATCGCTAGCACTCCCATAGCTTCAGTAGACGTCGAGCCCAGGCCACCACACAATGCAGCAATGGCTCATCATCGGCCTAACTACCGACTCTTATATCCACAGTATCGCTCTAGATGGCGAACCCCAATTCCTACCGAACGATTTCCTGCAGATTAAAAAGGCAGTCAGGGCTTTCTCCGCCCTATATTTTACATGCGCTATCCAACTCAACTCGCTGTCGAGTATCACGCCCAAGTACTTAACGTGATCGACTGGATCAGTTTTCTTCTCAACAAGTCAGCCCCTGTGCGTCTTCTCGTAGACAGCATTAGGTCCGTGTTGGTAGGTAACTCTGGCGCCTTTCTCCCCGCACCATACTTCCACAATTCTCAGGGAACCTGTCATACGTTCACCTAGCGTGCTCTCGAACTTATCTTTGATCAGAATCGTAAAGTCGTCAGAGTACCCCTGCGCGAACGAACCGCTATCATGAAGTCTCTTTATGAGCGGATCCACCACCATGTACCATAGGATCGCCGACAGGATTCCCCATTGGGGGCATCCTTTTTCCACATAAAGACTAGTCCGCGGGCCACATACGTTGACTTCCACAGCCCCATCGCTGAGCATACTGCCTATCCACCTTACCTCATCAGGCGCCACTTCTCTCTCCACCAGTGCTTAGTGCTTGTCTAATGACTTCAAACCCTGTATTGTCAAAAGATAACCAAACATAACCAAAGACCCGTACGTATCAGAATGGATGTGATAAACAGAATAGATGTGATAAACACAATAGATGTGACAAACAGAATAGATGTGGCAAATAGAACAAATCTTACTAAAAGACTCGAACGTATCTTAATATAGTAATAACCAAACAATCCAACGTTTTATGTTCTTTGATAACTATAAGAATTTCAAAGATCTATAGAAATTACCCAAGGTAATGTCAAAGGCACTACAGAAGTACTTCTCAGATCATTCAATCTAGAAATGGTTATATCCAAGGATTGCGCCATTTTCTCCTAAGACCCTGAAACACGTGTTCCCTAAAATTTTGTTCTATACAACTTTGCCTTTGGAAGCAAATTTCTACCTCTTACAGTTCTAGAGATATGGGTCATCCATCCCAATTCTTGAAGTGGTCATATCCCAGGACTGTGGCATTTTTACCCAAAACCTTGAAACACGTGTTCTCTAAAATTTTATTCTCTACAACTATGTCTTTGGAAGCAACTTTCTACCTCTTATAGTTCTAGAGATATGGATCATCCCTCCCAGTTCTAGAAGTGGTCATATTCCAGGATTGAGGCATTTTTACCCAAAACCCTGAGACACGTGTTATCTAAAATTTTATTTTCTACAACTTTGCCTTTGGAAGCAACTTTCTAACTCTTATAGTTCTAGAGATATGGATTATCCCTCCCAATTCTAGAAGTGGTCATATCCCGGGATCGAGGCATTTTTACCCAAAACCCCGAAACACTTGTACTCTAAAATTTCATTCCTTTCAACTTTATCTTTGACAGTTAATCTCCATATTGCATAGTTAAGGAAATAAACACGAAAAACTGTTTTCGTAAATGGCCAAGAAACTCGGTTTCGTCGATTCCATTGGTCCAGGTGCCCCGACCCCTGACCCGATTCCCACAAAAATTTTTTCCCAATTTTCTAACATCAAATCCTTTCATTTGACACCAACATGAGCAATTTCTATTTATTTATTTCATCAATGGCCGAAGCCCCCTGACTGAATACAAATAAGTATGACAAAAAACATAAATTACGAACAGAACCGGAAGTGAGCTGCCGACCCAGTCGACCCGTCGGAGTCAGTAGCCACCTCTGCTCATCGTCATTATTAACAATTATTAGACGAAAATAGAAAATAGCCCGACGCTCTATCAAGCACCAGCGTCTCGTGCAGCCAATGGTCCACCTGAAACAAAAAATGATTAGTGGAAACTAGTCGACTAGACTAGCTGTTTTTGCAAGTTGACGTGACTTAGAGTTACATTTCCGTGCTATACTTGCTGAGGTATTTGCGAAAAGGCTTCACCGACTCTCGATTTTTGGCCACTTCCTCGACCATATTATCTCCGGAACCACTTGATCAATTTTGCTCATCTTCGAACTTGAATCATGAGAGGCATGTATCTTGAGGTGGTGGGCCAACTATATCTGCCTCTTTCTAACCAACGCTTTAGAATATAAGAACAAAAGTCGTCCGCCCACCACCTTAATCCAATTTTTTCGAAAAATGATCTTCCCAAACGCTGATCTAGGCTCGATTATCTACCAGAAAAACAACTACATAAGGGGCTGTTCATAAATGACGTCACGCTTGCTATAAAATCCATAAAGTTCATAACTCCCAACTGGTCAAAAATTTTGCTTATAGTACTCCGGCTACCCCCCCCCCAAACCACCCCCTATTTGGGGGGGTAGCCAGAGTCCTATAAACAAAATTTGTTGTATTGAACGAATTATGACCTTTTTATGGATACTCATTTTTTATAGCAAGCGTGACGTCATTTGTGAACGGCCCCTAAGCCGAAAAAAATAAATCAATCTGAAATGAATTTGGCTAGGGTCCAATCAATGCTAAATATTTAATTATTGTTGTTTATTACTTTGATTTTTAATTGTTTCTTCATTTTCAACGCCTTAGAGATATGGCGTCACAGTAGAGAGGTAAGGCGTAATGTTGTGACAGCTATGAAATTCATATAAAAGATTGATATAACAATTGTTTGCGGATTTAGTACACAAATTGGTCACTTATCAGATATTTTCCCGTAACTGAATATGGCGCTAGTGCATGGTTTTGGATAATTTGATATGAAATCCAAATGTCTCTTCTTCTTTTTAGTAGTGTTGCCAGCAGCAAACCACAACCAATTCTTATACTAAAGGTTTCGTTACACACAACACAGCTTGTTTGATTAAAGATATTGCGTGACATAGGGAGGGGGTGGTCCAGAAATACCAATTTTTGTGTTACCTGACATATTTTATCACTGAAAATCTTACCTTGAATTGGAATGTCTATCGATAAATTTATTTAAGAATTCACCTTTCTCACAGCCATTTTTTATCGAGGTTAAAGTAAATTTTAGCAAAGGTAAATATTTAACTTTCTTTTTATGTATGTAAACCTGAAATGAAAATCCCATAATTGAACATTTCTCGCAATTAAACCTCATGCAGTCTTCTATTTTCATCACCACAACTTTAAAGCGTAAAATAAAGTGAAACTATAAACGGTGTCGTCTTAATGAGCATTTGCATTTTTAAATAGACTCTTGCTTTGTGACGTTGCGTGGAAATAAAAATGAATTTAATCCTTTTGTAAACGAAATTTCATTTTCTTTTGTTTTATACGAAGCTCACCTAACCGAATGAAATTGTGCTAATTCAATTGTTAAATATTCATGAATATTCATTACTCCATTGATCATTCGTTGGCAGAAAATCTGGAAGAAAATGTGGGTATTGCAGACTACGTTGATAATTTCAAAAGTTTAATAGATCTCAATTAAGTGACATGACATCATTTCTAATTCTTGGATAGATGGTGATAAATTACGTCTTCTCAATTAGCATAGAGTAGCGTATGCAACCTTAATGAATACGTAAGACAAATGTTAGGTGAAGTTTGCCAGACAGACATGAAATTATATGCACATATTTTCAAAAACTATGAAGATAACATAATCAAATCTTGCACTTCTAAAGCTTACTCTAATATATTCACTGAAGGGGAATATTGACCCAGTTGACTTTTCCCTCAAGTTTTTTTTCGATTTTTCCCTCAAAACATTTTGCTATGAGGGAGCATTTATATTTTAACTTGTCTCGTTGTTTTTACTTGTCTCGGGAACTGCTGTCAAACATTTATGAATAAAAATAATTAACTAAATTTATCTTCTTTCATTTTTCAGGGTGACGTTTATATTTCTCTTTTCTGTCTCTCATTTTGACAGCAGGCTCCGAGACAAATTTAGTTAAAATGGTCCGAAATCTCTCTCTGAAACTCCCATATTAACTTTTCAACAGGATCAGTTATAAGGGCGATAAATAAATTTACATTGATTTTGTTGTAGGCACTGTCAAACTTTTAATAGGAATTTTGACATTGCCTTCAAATAATAAAGAATAAAACTTTGACCACAAGCTTCCATTTAATTTAAGAGCACGTTGCAAAGTTGTGAACTCTCAAATTTGCGATGTTTTTTGACGATCAGAATTCTGTGTAAATAACAAATTATTCAAAATTATATCTCATATACTGTGAGAGGAAGACTCTTTTACGAAAAATAGTTGAATCTGAATTCAAAAAGTTTAAGTATGAAGGCAAAAATTTGCTCTGAAATAGCATCGCAATTAAAGTTGGAATGCGATGATTTTTCAGACTTTTTGAATTTTGATTCATCTATTTTTCGTGAAAGAGTCACCCTCTCATAGTACATGACCTAAAATTTTGAATAGTTTGAAACATAGCAAATTTGACAGTTCACATTTTGCGACGTGCTTTTAAACAAATTTTTCTCCGAAAAAAATTTGTCTACAAAAAAATTTTCTCCGAAAAAATTTTTCCCAAAAAAAATGTTTTGTCCGAAAAAAATCTTCATCAACAAAATAGTCTGAAAAAACATTTTTCTGAAAAAAATTTTCTCCGAAAAAATTTTTCTCAAAAATTTCTCTCCGAAAAAATTTTCTCCGCACCAATCTCTATAACTTTCCCGAAGAAACCAACTGTCTAGGTATTCTAATTCAGAAGATAGCATTTTTGAGTATTAACAAAATCCAAGATGGGGCCGCTTTGACAGCTGGCAGACATTTTCGTAGGATCCCAAAAAATTCTACTGAACAAACCCTAAAACTTTTCTCTAGCATTAACCTGAAAAACCAGTTTTTCACAAGCCACGACTTTTCCAGGGTTTTCCCGGAAAAGCGGCCTATAAAATTTTTCATTTGGGGCCGACACTGACGTTCCCTGAAAATTTCAGGAAGATCGGCTGCCTAGTTCTCGAGATGGAAAATTATTAACAGATTATAGATTGAACAATGTTTCAATGAACATACATCCCAACAAAAACCTCTTAAAGGTAAGGTGTGACGCAGTCTCTATGTCCACTTCCAAAATAAATGATATCGATGGAGGTGACGCTTACGCTAGTCGAACGCAAAAAAAAATTAAATGGAAATAACTTTATCTCGTGTTCAAAAAATGCTCAGGAATTTGAGATAGAAATTTTTTGTCTTCAGCAAAGTTGTTCACCATGAAATAAGGATCAACTTTGCTTAAGAAACTTTTTTTCTATCAATTATATTTCAGAAGTTACTGAATGCTGAAGTCGAACTTTCCGAAAAATGCAGTGCTTTGGTCAAAATTGCCGAACTCTTCCGGAGTTTCATATAAACATTTTTAGTCTTCAGCAAAGCTGCTCAGCACGAAATGAGGAACAACTTTGCTCAAGAAGCTTTTCCATCAATTTTATTTCGTAAGTTATGACCTGTTGAATTCTGTCAATTTGGAATTCGAAAATTTGTCCAAGAATAACAGGTCATAACTTCCGAAATAAAATTGATGTAAAAATTGCTTCTTCAGCAAAGTTGTTCCTCATTTCATGCTGAACAACTTTGCTGAAGACTAAAAATTTCAATCTCAAACTCCGGAATAGTTCTGTAATTTTGACCAGAATACTGCATTTTTCGGAAAGTTCGACTTCAACATTCAGTAACGTCTGAAATATAATTGATACAAAAAAGTTTCTTAAGCAAAGTTGATCCTCATTTCATGGTGAACAACTTTTTTTTTTAAAAAAAAATTTTTCCACATCATAACACACACTTCCCACATCATCCCACACGCTTCCCACATCATTCTACACACTTCCCTCATCATCCCACGCACTTCCCACATCATCCCACACACTTCCCACAACATCCCACACACTTCCCGCATCATACCACACACTTCCCACATCATCCCACACACTTCCCGCATAATCAGACACACTTCCTACTTCATTCTACACAATTTCCGCTTCATTCCATACACTTCCCACTTCATTCCACACACTTCCCACATCTTTCGACACACTTCCCACATCATCCTACGCACTTTCCACATTATTAAACATCATTTTCGGTCACTTCAAAAAAAAAATTTTTCTCATAGTCGCTCTACGGCAGTGTAGCTCATTTCGGACCACTTTGACCGACTCCTCGCAACGAACACCCCAACGGATTTCCATTTGATACCCCATTCACCGCGATCTGATCACTACCGGCCGAGATATAGCCGAAGAAGTGCTCCCGTCGGTGGATTTTCATATATGGGGGTTGTATGGAAACTTTGGAGGCCAATGACTCAGTTCCAAGATTTTTTTGGGGGTAGCCACCGGCTGAATTTTCCATTTGGGACCGAAACTGAACTTCCCTAAAAATTTTAAGGAAATCGCAAGGGCCATTTTTATATGGAAATTGGTCATCTTTGATTGGCGATATCTCGGCTCGTTTTTAACCGATTTTGATAATTTGGAGGGGGAGGGGGGCAGGAGGGAAAACTCCAAAGTTTGCCTATACATCGTGTCTTGTCCCAAAGGTTTTTGTATGGAGCTTTTTGGGTTTGTGGACGTTTTTTTGGGGTTTGGGGAACGCGCCACGCCCTCCGCTACCGCTGCGCTGCGGGCATGCTTTTATCCATAAAAAGACTGACAATATGAGCAGATATGATGTGGAAATGTTACAAATTCGTGAATTCCTTTCCTCGTTGTCAATTTTCGTCCAGATTTCGATACCCTTTTCATCTTAATGTGGAAGTCATTATTGATTGACCTCAAAGAAATTTCGTGTATAAGTATTTACTTCCACAAGAAAAAAGAAATGAAACCGATATATAAACAAGATTGGAAAAAGTTTTGTGTACGTCAAAATTGTTTGGCATAAGCACGAAGCATCTAATATTTAAATTGTATAGGATGTAAGCAAGAAAGTTGATACATAATTTGCATAACACTCTATACGATAAGTACAGCATTTTAACAGATGCCATACATATGAATATAGCAAAAGAATAACATCGTCCATAAATTTGGAAAAGTTATGATTGAAAAATAATTTTCACTTGGGTAAAAAATGTGCCATCTGGAATAAAAAAAATGGCAACAAAGCCATAAAGAACCATATGCGTTAGTGAACAAGGTTTTGGTTCGGGTTGTGATAATAAATTCATACTTCCAATATATTGTAACATAATTCGAACAACTGTATGGAATGGACATTAAATTATAAGTTCAACTTTTATTTTATATATTCAAACGAAGTCTAAAAACGATACACTTTGGCTAATAAGAGGTCTAACACTGCCAACTTTCTTACATTTTTTAGTTGCGTTTTGCCAATGTTTTTTGAACATTGACATTAATATTTCAGAATTTAGACTAAAACTGAATGACGTCAACCATCAAAAAGATGCTTAAAAGTACGAATATAATTTCCAATTCAAACTTATGCTTTCTCGTATATGAATAACCTTTGAGTTTTTCTTCAATTTCATCTACTTTACGAAAACTACTTTTAATGGTACAGTAAAACTTTTTCACTTTCATGGTATAGAATGTCTGAAAGTTTGCAATGAATTGAAAGTTTTGAATTTTAAGTAATTTATTGTAAAAACAAATATTAGATTTCAGCAAATGTCAAATACGAGATGAGTAGCAAGACCGCAACTCGAAGCAAAAGACAAATCGAGAGTGAATTGGGATAGTTTGAAATTTTTAGACCTGAACGAGCCCAGATTCGTCAAAATCGGTTGAAAATTGGCTGAGATATCGAGGTTTGAAAACAACATTTTTCTATGGATCTTCGATTTTTCTATTGTTCTCATTGTTGTATGATCTTTTTTCTGATCTGTCGGTTTAACTCTATCAATCTATTGACATATCAATCAATAATTTTCATTACATCGAATACGAAACTTGTATATTTCTCTTCCCAAATGAGACGCGAAAATTAAAAAATGCAACTCTCAGTAGGCCTTAGAATGCTATGGGAAGCGAAAGTATTTTCGGCCCTCTAAACAGAGGTGGAAAAGTAAACAGAGGGGCTGAAGTACTTTCGGTCCTCTAAACAGAGGTGCGAAAAAAACTGACACAACAAAAAAACTTCGACACTTCATTGAGTTTACTTCGATCAAAGTGTAACCTATCTGTGCGCCGGTGCTACCAAGATTTTTTCATTCCTCGGGGCCAAAATCGGAGGAAATTTTATAAATTTCTCTCGACTTTGGACCTCTGCATGAAAAATTTTTTGTGTATCTGTTTTGGAAGACTCATTTTAGGCACTTTCGCTTGTAGACCTCGCTTTCCTCGGTCTACAACACGCGAAATTGCCTAAAATCAGCCGTCAAAAACAGACACACAAATAACTATTAATGCGGAATTAAACATGATCATGGGCGCGCGGTAGCGATGCGCCCGTGACGCAAGTCCCCACACGAGTAAAAAATTCAGAAAATTTTTTTTTGTAGACTTCGAAACCATATATACAGCTAAGTTTTGACTTTTTTCCCTTGCGTCGTAGCCCCCTGACACCTAGTTTTTCGTATTCTACGTTTTTCGACATTTCACTCATCAAAATCGGTCCAGCGGATCCAAAGATATGACCTTTTGAAAATTGCAATTTCCGGTACAAAATGTTCCTTCCATAGAAGCCAAAGTAAATGAAAATATCCTACGTCAGTTAGTTAGTTCGTTAGTTCCAGGGCCATTTGTATGACAAACCGTGAAAAACCACTTTTTTGGCTCGTGCTCGAAAACGGCTCGATAACTTTTCTTGAAGGGACCTTCGGGTGGGCAACTCGATAGCGTAGTGGTTAACACGTCTTCTTGCTACTACGAGATTGAGTTGCCAGTGCGTTGGTTTGAAACTCAACCGCAGAAGGATTTGTACCGATTGTTAGATTTGTAAACTGATTGAATCGTTCAAGTCGAGTGAAATTGAGTGTAGTGCTTACCGGATAAGGCATTGTTGGGAGAACCGGTATTCTACTCCTACTAGTTTCGCTCCTAGTTACATCTCATAGATGGCACTGGGTTTGTCGCACTGGCACAGTAAAACTTTCCGGTAATGAAAGGATCTCAAAAAGTAGAACCACAAATAGCGAAACTAGTAAATAATGACCTAGCCTCTAACCCTTCATGGGTTGTAAGGCAGATTATTATATATTATTATTCGGGTGGGCATTCTACGCCATATGAGATTTTAAAAAAGGGGGGTACCGGCCTCGTTTGGGCGCCAGAGCTCTTAGAAGGCGCCATATAAAGCTCATATGTATGTGTGTGTAGTGTGTATGATAGCACATTTTGTATGAGGGTGACCTCCAAAATGGCGGAAAATAGACGGAGACTAAAAAAAAACTTTTGATATGTTGTAGAGGAAGTTGAGGGGATCATTTTCATCCATGAAAGTAGTAGTCGCCGCGCTTCGGTTTGGCGGCGGCGGCGGCTCAAAAAAAAACTTTTGATATGTTATAGAGGAGGTTGAGGGGATCATTCTTGCCAATGTAAGTACTAGCCGCCGCAAAATAATGCAAAACATTACAATCACAACAAAAACCCTTTTTAAAAGGGAAACGTGACGCAAGTCCTCGTCCCTTCTTCCAAAACAACTGATATCAATTTGGGTGACGCTTGCAGCTTCGGAACGCACAAAATTCTTTTGAAATATTTTCACTTTTGATTGATGCCGGACCCGCCAATGTAATAATTTGTCTATGCTTTCAGCTGAATACATCCCATAAAGTCAAATTTTTGCATTGTGAAAGCTGAAAGAACAGAAAAACTATAACACTGGGGGGTCCAGCATTTGTGACGCATTTTTTTATTCAAAAGATAAAATATTTCAAAAGAATTTTGTGCGTTCCGAAGCTGCAAGCGTCACTCAAATTGATATCAGTTGTTTTGGAAGAAGGGACGAGGACTTGCCTCACGTCTCCCTTTTAAAAAGGGTTCTTGTTGTGATATTGTTGACGAAGGAAATATTATTTTTTTTTTAAATTAGTTTTGTCTTTCTAGTTTTGTAAGGAAAAACTGCAATATTCTCGTAGTTCTTGTTACACTCAGGGAAAAGTGAATACCGACAAATTTTTCTTTTTTGTGGTTTACTGACTTTGTTGATTTTTCCATTTAAAAATACCTGCAAAAATTCACAAATTCAAGTAAAACACAAAAACAAAAAAGTGTCGGTTTTCACTTTTCCGTGAGTGTATGTGAATCTATGTGATTTGGATGTGTGTCATGAGTTTTGGAAGTGGATCATTTCGCATGAGAATCACAATAGTTATTTGTGTACGTGCTATTTCGCGAACTAAGAAGGTGCACTGCATATACAACTTTTCATGGATTGGGCATAAATTACAGAATTTTTCTTGTAATTTAGGCGCTTGTCATGAAAAATAACGTTCATGCCTGTTAGGGCTACAACACGCGAAAATACCTAAAACCACCAGCTAAGACAGACATGAAAATCAATAATACATGCAATGAGCCGAAATCCCAATAGTTATTTACGTGCCTGTTTTGGACGATGATTTGAGGCAATTTCGCTAGTGCGAAAGTGCCTCAGATCAATCGTCCTAAACAGGCACGTATACAACTCTTCATGCTGAGCGCCTAAATTACGAGAAAAATAATTTAAAAAATGCCCTCATTTTTGTCCCCGTTGCATGTAAAACATCATAATTTTCAATTTCTATATGCTGTATACTGCAGTGATGTTTAAATTATAACAATTCCAATGAATAAATTATTGACCTTAGTTGAATTTATTAATGAGTAAGTATTCGTTGTAATGAAAAGTTGTGTGAATCACTGTGACGACGTAAAAAATTCAAACCTGTGTGTCGCACAAATTTTTCACTTTCGTGCCTTGTGATCCAAATAACTATTTCGATCTCGAGAACGAGACAGCCGATCTTCCAGAAATTTTCAGGGAATGTCAGTCTCGGCCCCAAATGAAAAATGTATATGAAATGCATATGCTTTTCCGGAAAATTCTTGAAAAGTCGTGGCTTGTGGAAAAGTGGTCACTTTTGTGGGTTTTTCAGGTAGTGCTCGAAGTTTTCGAATTTTACCTCCGGAGTGACAATATCTAGAGACTTGGTTTCTTCGGAAAAGTTTTAAAGTTTGGTGAGTAGAATTTTTTGCGATCTTAAGAAAATGGCTGCCAACTGTCAAAGTGACACCATTAGAGTACCTACACAGTTGGTTTCTTCGGGAAAGTTATAGAGATTATTGAGGGGAGTTTTATGAGATACTGAGAAAATAGCTGCCAGCTGTCAAAGTGACGTCATCTTGGATTTTTTGCTATATCCTGAATTAGAATACCTCGATAGTTGGTTTCTTCGACAAGGTTATATAGATCAGTAAGAAGAATTGGTGACAAGAAGTATTTCGAAGGTAGCCGAAGGTGACCGAAGTGTTCCGACGGTAGCCGAAGGTGTCCGAAGTTGATAGGAAGTGTTGAAGGTGAGACAAAGGTAGCCGAAGGTGACACGAAGTGTTCCGAAGGTGACACGAAGTATCCCGATGGTAGTCGGACGTGATACGAAGTGTTCCAAATGTGACCCGAAGTGTTCCGAAGCTGACACGAAGTGTTCCGAAGTGTTCCGAAGGTGCCACGAAGTGTTCCGAAGTTAGTCGAAGGAGACAACTCAGTGATGAAAATTTGTTTTGAAGAAATTTTTTCTAAGAAAATTTTGCTGAAGAAATTTTTTTTTGAGAATTTCTTTTGAAGAAAATTTTGTTCAAACAAAAAATTTTTTACGAAGAAAAATTTTTTTGAAGACAAACTTTCTCAAGAAATAGAAAATTTTTCGCATGAATTTTAGTTATAACAACTGAAAACTCAAAATGACTGATATTGCATACAAGAACCTCTTTAAAGGTAAAGTGTGACACAGTCCCCACGTCCGCTTCCAAAATTAATGATATCGCTTGAGGTGACGCTATCGCTGATAATACGCAAAAATTTGTTTGAATTAAATGTAGGTCAAAGTTTTATTCTTTAAATAAAATTGCATCACTTTTTTTAAAACAAAATTACGTTGTGTTCAAAAACTTGAGTCACAAAAATGGAAGACCCAACAACGAAATAATTTGTCAACACTTTCATTTTTCCCACGCAAAAATGTATATTTACGCAAGGCAATCTAATTTACTTGTTGAATTTTTGCATCGTTGATGCATAACATTTTCTATTGCGCAAGATAATTTTTTAATCTCGAATGTTCGATTGCAATGCATCCAATACATATGCTATGCACCCTTCCAGCTGATGCAAAAGAACTACTAAATTTAAAAGCATCTCACTGTATTATTTTGGCTGGAAAAATGGTGTCCCTCACAAATCGACTAATGTTTTTTCTGATCGCCTTCATTTGTATTTGTATTTTAGAGAATCCACTAACAGCTTTTTACAGCCAATAACAAGTGTTGTCTGGACCACCGGCTTAACGTGACTTCCGAACGACGTCTCAGAGTAAAGCGAATGTAGCGTCTTTGTTATTATGCAATTACTCCAAGAATTGTTAGGCGCTTGATTATTATCTCGCTTAAATATAGGCTTAGATATTTCGTGCACAAATTCATCGTATATGGGTTACGTCATACGATTCATTCAGTGTGTACGTCGTTATGGGCACCAAACACACCACAACTACCCAACTTTTGAAGCTTGAAGCTTCTCGAATATTATCTGAAATCTAAAATTTTTTTGAAACGGCTCGGTGAAAAAAAAAATCTTCAACAAAGTGGTCCTCATTTTTCGCTGCTTAACTTTGCAAAAGAGTAGAAATTTCTATGTAAAACTCTTGTAGAGTTACATAACTTACACCATTTCCGTAATCAAAATGGCCACTGTGATGTCGAATGTAGTCTTTCGCTTGCTTGAATTACAACGAAGAAATTAAATTAAAATTTTTTGTTACCGGAAAAATAAAAAAATATTAGTTGTTAATACATTCATAATGCAATCAAATCACTTTTAATCAGACCCTTTGTTCACTGAGACGACTTACAATTTTCTAAGCTTTAATTAATGTTGTTGAAAACTCCAAGAAAAACATGTGCTACACGTTGACCCGTACGAATCTCTATGAAGCCAAAACTAACGTCGACAGTATCACACACTGACGAAAAGGCAATTTTTAAAATCCCACCTGGTGTAACAGTGTCCAAATCCATAACCAAAAATTTTCTTCACAATGTTCTCTTCAACATACCAACAACATTTTTTGAAGCCTTAAATCTCACACTTTCATCTGCCAAAATGTTCTCCTCCATTGTCTCCACGACCTAGCAAAAAATACTTTTTGCGTTAGGGCCGATCTCAGATACGACCTGTGGTTGATAACACAGACGACGCTCATTTTTAAGGCCCCAGCTAAGTTTCAGGACTCAAACTCAACCAGAATTTATTGGGCATGTAGCGACAAAGTGAATTCAATTAATTCCGTGAACGTCATAAGCATGGCGTTACTAACGTTAATTTATATGTCACCACTTGATGTCAGGAAGAATCTTCATTCTACAGAGATCACATGTAAGTTAAATACATGCATCAAACGAAATTATCTCTACAGAATAGATTGTGTCATTAGTTTCATGTTTGTCCGTATTCAGCTATGAAAGCATGGATGACGCCACTTGAGCAAAGGGATTAGCTCTATGTGGGACGCTTATTCAGCTATGAAAAAACGTAGATGTCACCACTTGAGGTTCGGTGACAAGACACGGTCTATTAAAATTTATAATATACATACAACAGGCATAGGTTCAGACATGACGACATGATAAGACGGCTAAATTGATTTAAAAACTCCACGAAAAACAGTCAGAGACTAAAATGTAGCAGACGCCAAGTTTATCAGACGAAAATCTTTGGCTAAGGCTAACTCAAAGGCTAATTTTGTGTTTTCACCTTGATTCTCGGCGGCGGGCGGCAGCGACACTTTTAGACCCTAGTCGCCGTTTTTCGCGACTGTCCTGTCTGATATTTTGTGATTTTAGTTCACAGATTTGTCTTCTGTACGAGATGGCGCAAGCAGTAACTATATGATAGATCTGAATATTTGTATGGAGAATGTTAAAGTTTTCCGAATAAATCAGAAATTTGTACTCTGAATAGTGTTTGCGTTGATAGTTTGGGATAGTTTTGCAATTATTTTTCGAAAAAAGTTTGTTTAACTTTAACCGTTCGCTACAATTTCCTCTTTAATGAGAAACTATAAAAATTCCGACTTTCCATTCTAAAACTGGCTCAATCGTGATTTAAATACAAAATTTGCATCTTTACCATAGAGAGTATTCAAATCTATCATATAGTCACTCCTAATGCCACCTGTTGATATGTACATGTACTTGTCGGATGACCTATGACTCAAGTTGTGTTCAAAAGGCCCAAAACCCCACATGCTCTTTTATCGAAAATCGACTGGTCACAGACGTCGCTTTCGGCACATAAGTCTCGTCTACTTCGTACGGGTCTAAAAAGGAAAGTATGCAATTTTAATGAAAGGGTTATTGTATGTATAAACAATATTATACCGACTTTATTTACCCCAGACGACTAGAGCTGAAACGGGAGTTTATTGTTAATATTTCCATTTTCCGAGGAAAAAATTATATTTAAAAAATTTTTTCGTTTGAGAAAATGATATTCAAGATAGAAAAATTTACAAAAGAAATACAAAAAAATGTATTGATTGGATAGCTCCAACAACAAGTGTTTTTGAATCAAAATAAACTTTGGTTTTGTAAAGAGGTTTGAAGTGGGGTACTTCCGTGAAATGGATTATTTGAGGTCGACATAGTAAAAGCATAAAGATTATAATAAAATACTGACCAACAGACCAACATTGGGATTGAATACGTAATACACGTTATGAAAGTGAAATGCGATATTTCGATAGTTCAAATATTCTATTGAAAACTCATTTATAATGAGGTTTACCGTCTGCTTCAAGTAGATATCGAGATCAAATATGAGAACACGTTTATTCATATCAAGCAACAACCATACCGGAAGTTCGTTTTTTATGCTATGCTTTTGGGTGCTTATTTATCAAAATGGAATTTTGTATACTAGATAGCAAGTAGATAAACGGTATAGAAACCAGCCGAGAGGAAAACCAGTTAAAAGAGTTCTCAAAAGTTGCACTGAGTTATTGGCAATTGTGGCGAGTTTGCGAGATAGCAAAATTTGACTCCATTATGTTGAATTGGGTTGAAAATTTTATATTATTACAAAGCGAATGTTGAATAGGACGAGCGTTGAAAATCGGTTTGAGTTTGTTCGAGATATCTTTGTTATATTTCGATGCGAACAAGTTTTTAACAAAAAGCTCATTATCCTCGAAATAGTACCTATACTGCTTGAAATGGCAGCCAAAGTTAGCAGAGAACCGAAAATACATGAATTTCCATCCTGGTCGGCGCAGTGAGTTGCAAACTTTGAGCATTTTCTTTTTTTTCTTTTTATTTAAATTTTGGACGGTTTATTATTGGCACTTTCGCTTGTCGTCCTCAATACGTTCGGGTACAGTGAAAGAATCATAAGGTTGTCCAACTTTGTTGTTAGCATTCCAGTTAGTCAAACTATATGTGGAATTCGTCTACGAAGTTAAAAACGTGGAATGTGTCTTAACCGTCTCTACGACATATGCGGTGGTGCTCTAGTTGTATTCGTCTCATAGAGACGAACTCTGTGTGTTCTACCTTTCACGATTGTAGAGAAGAATAGGACCAATTCTACGTGTCTTGTATTCATGTACCAGTACGGCTGGTAATTCTAACAACAAGGCTGCACAATTTTCAGTTCCGCCACTGGGTTTCTGGCGCCCTAGGCATCTAGAAATTAAGCGCCCATCTAAAGAAAATTTCAAACGGTTTTGATATTGTCCGAAGATAAGAGTAGGAGGAAGTTTTTACTCAACCGTCAAATTTAAATTGAGTTTTCAATGTTTTTATTTAAGCGAAAAAAAAGACTGCTCACAATGGCGCAGCCAGTAAAAAAACGATCTTTTCAACAACAAATTACAATAAATAAATTTCATCTACTCTACTTTTCCCTAACGTTGCCAGGATGCATGCCGCATTGCCTCTTTGAATTGCAACTGAAATCTTCTGTAATAGGAAATCTTTCGAGCGTGATTCCCCAGAAGCTGTCCTTATCAATGACCCTAATTTGCCTATAAATTTCTTCGTTTCTGGGCCCATACAACCTAGAGTTTCGAAAGCAACAGGAGTTAATAAATAATTCTCTTTTAAACGAATATAATGATTATGCTTAAATCTTTCCGCTTTATCGGCTATTGAACGCGCTTTCTTGGAAGATTCATTGACATAAGAAGGAGCTAACGTGTCTCGAACAGTCACGTCCCAGAGAAGAGACTTTCCATGACTCCACGGAATTAGAGTCATGCCATCAGGTCGTTTACCATCATCCCTAGAAATTCCTGGTGGTTGTATTATATTTGGAAATCCTGCGGAAGACAATGCGTGAGAAATAATTTTATTAACTTCATCGTGCCTAGAAATTATCCCTGATTTCTTCTTGCAAGACAAACCATGTAGGCCGTCCTTTTTAACCATAGCACCACAGATGCATTTATGTTCTTCACATAATTGAGAACCTAAACGAAGACCAACAGCAATTCTCGCGGAATTGTTATCTAATAGTAAACCCGTATTACTCGATGGGACCACCTGCAGCCACTTTGAAGATTCATTAGTAGATGACGCAAGTAGTCTGGCTCGAGCAACAGGTTCACTAGAATCAAACATCCTAGAAAACTTGCTGTTGATCCTCGGAAGATCCCAATTTTTCTGCTCCTTTCTCTTCTCATAACCTGGAATAAAATCTTGAGGAATTTCCTCAACTAACTCTAAAATGTAATTATCGATTATTTGCAAATTAAATTTTTCTAACAACTTATTTGACAGATCAGATGAAGAATACACAGATGATAAATAGACTGGCAATGCCAAATCTTCAACCTTCCGAATGCCTAAACCCCCAAAAGCTAAAGGAAGAGTAGCCTGATCCCAAGAAAATTCTGACATCCTAACATTCGTAATCGCTTCAATAGTTGAACGAAAAATCTCGTCAACATTTTTTAAATGATCACGTAATAGAAATGCCCTAGAAGAACGCAGCAAATAATTGAACCTACAACTACCTAAAGACTTCCTAAAAATACACAATGCGGCGTGAACATCCATTAATTGTAAACGATCACACATTAATTTGATCGTTGCAATTTTGGATGAAAACATCCTTTCTAAACCTGACTCAAAGATTGGTGAGCCTAATATCTCAAGAGAAGACTCATCAACTTTCTTAATCCCTGGCAATAACGCTGATATCTCAGAATACATGTGGGCCTTATCTTCATCAGTTGCATCAACAAAAAAAACTTCGCATTTTTTTTTGTTTAATGACAAGTCTGATAATTCACAAAAATCTAACACTTTCCTAATATCATCTAATACTACTGAAAGCCTATCACCAACAGTACCATCATCTAAATACCAACCATTTAACCTAGATGAAAGAGAATGTGTCATTCTCATAATACCAATACAAAAACCTGGAGGACCTAATGGGTCACCCTGCTGAAACCCTCTCTTTGAAAGCAAAGGCTCATCAAGAAAGTAAAGATTGGAGGAAAGCCTGTAAGCTTGTTGAAGCAAAGGAAATAATTCTGCACATATCTCCTTAACTTCGCCTAACATAAACTTTCTAAATAACATATTAAAGGCATTGCTAAAGTCAAACTTAACTAAAGCCATTGGCCCATCATGGTCAGCTGTACAGAATCTACGTACAGCATGAACCAAAGCTTCTGCCCCTCCTTGAACAGCAAATCCTAACTGAACGGGTTTTAACTTCTCGACTAAGCTATCCCTAACATTGTAACATTGGTTTAACTCAATTTTTCGGTCTCGATTGAAAAAGTGAGTAAAACCAAAAACTCAAAGAACTTAAAGGGTATACTCAGGTCTGTAGACACCTGGATTGAACAACCTTTAAAAGATTAGTGCTGGCTTGTGCTCCTTTATAAAGCTGCTTTTGCATCTATTCTTTAAACAAAGAAAGTAACAAACTTGACCGTTTTATGATGATACCCTTGAATGGTTGGAATCTTTTATTTCTCTTTTCTTCGTGGAAAACTGGTAAAATACTTGTTGGGCTTCTCTTATGAATACGTAAGTGTGTATTTTTACTACTTTCATGCTCATCTTTCCTGTCATAGCGAGCGAAATTTTTTAAATGAAAGTTTCGTTCGTTGTATATTTTTATATTTCGCACAAAAACTTTGGTTTTAGCTATTTCCCAAATCTATGAGATAGATTCCATCACATTTAAAATTTTGCGCCCCAAAATGGCTGCGCTCTAGGCAAATATCCGGATTAGAACGTGTGAAGTGGCGGCACTGACAACCTTATGGTTCTTTCACTGTACGAAAAGAATTATTGACTTTTCCACGATAATTGAGGGCCGTACATATATTTTGCTGAGATTAAAGTTAGGCAAAAACATTCACTCAACTGTCCTTAAATGTAAGGATCAAAATTATTCGAACAATTAAATGTGATGCTTTCGTCTGATAACTTTCTTAGCTTTCAAGTACCCACCGACTTTGTATAAAAACAATTTTCATCCGCCTAAAGCCAGAACGTAGTTTTAGGCGGTCTTTTTGGACAGTTTCCTAAGTTGTAGGAGGGGTATTTGAAAAGTTTCCGGCCTGGATAAGAAACCGTCGTTGTACAGCAAAATGCCTAGGGTCGCTGATCAAAGCAACCTTTCTTTGTTAGATTTTGAATTTTCAAACAGATTCGACTTATAGATTTTTTTAAACACGCATTTGTGTAAAGTTCGTTCAGCAACCTGAAAAAAATGGATTAAAACGAATTTCCTGCCGTCATAAAACATTTTCACATGGCCAATAAATCGCCGATGGAAATTCGAGATATTCTGGTAGAGGTTCATTTGGAGTCCGCTCCTTCTTATTCCACAATTAAATTTTGGATGAGTGAATTTAAACTGGTCGCCCTAAGCAGCAACAAATGAAGAAATAGTTCATAAAATCCTTGATATCATACTGCGAGATCGTTGATTAAAGGTGGTTGAAATAGCTAATGCTACAGGCATTTCGAATGAACGTCCACATTATATCTTGCACGAAATTTTGGGATATCTGCGATGGGTACCGCGTTTGCTTACACCAGAACAAAAACAATACCGTGTGACTTGTTCCATGGAGTGTCTCGCTATGATAAAGCGCAATCCGAAAGATTTCTACATGCGTTACGTCACCGTTGATGAAACATGGATTCATCATTACACATCTGAAACCAAGGAACAATCAAAACAATGTACTTTTCCATGCGAAACTGCTCCGAAGAAGGCAAAAACAGTTCCTTCGGCCGGTAAGGTGATGGCGACCGTTTTTTGGGATTCACAAGGTGTAATACACATCGATTACTTTGAAAAGGGAAAAAATATAACTGGCGCTTACTACAGCGAATTGTTAGACCGATTCGACATCGCGTTGAAGGAGAAACGGCCTCGTTTGAAACGTAAGAAAATACTCTTCCACCACGACAATGCTCCCATTACCACCCAAAAATTATTGGACTTACGATACGATATGGTACATCATGCACCGTATTCGCCAGACCTGTCCCCTTGTGACTTTTTTTTATTTCGAATTTGAAAAATCGCTGGCTGGAATGAGATTCGGCTCGAATGATAAGTCATCGCTGCGACGGAAGTTGATTTTGCAGACCTCGACAGGGTACTTTTCGGAGAAATTCAAAAAATTGGAGTATCGATTGGGGAAGTGTGTTGAGGTTCGAGGGGATTACGTTGAAAAATAAAAATGTAAAATCTAATAATTTATGTCTTTTTCTTGTCCAGGCCGGAAACTTTTCAAATACCCCTCGTAGTCCGAAAGTAGTGACGCAAACGAACGAAAATCTGACAAAAATTCTAAAAATTCGCCTCATTTTCGACCCACACGAATATAAAAACCTTTTCACTGAACATAACGAGGTAACATCCTATGCTCAGGAGTCATCCACATATTAGGTACGCCGCGCCGTGGGGCAGGAGGAGTTGCTAAAAGCGTACGCTTAATATATTTCTAGATTTTTTTTCACACATTTTTGCGTACAATGAGGTCTAAAAATGGTACATATTTGCTACAAACATAACATGACAGCTGAAAACACTATATCTTTGTCACAATAATATTGAATTTATCAGTGAGTAACTAGACATAAAATTGATGTGACAAACGTATTCTGCTTGCAGCAAACTTATTTTTATTGGGGCTTAGGACGCAATGTCCCAAAAAAATAATGTCCCAAAATATCCTCTTGGAGAAAATATTCCCAGACCACAAAAAAACTGGACTAAATATCCCCAACTAAAATATCCTCTCAGACAAAAAATCACCTCAGAAAGTACTTATTGCGAAGTGGCAGCACCGCAGGCTGTGAATTTAACTGGAAATTATCGATCCGGGGTCGAGGGGCGGCAGCATTTGCAATAAAGGAGTAAAGGGGGCAATATTCCCTCTTGCGGGGTATAAGGGGCAGAGCCTCTAGCGTGGTTTGCGGCAGCGCCCCATTCACGTAAGGCCGCCTGCGGGCGTAGAATAGCTCGCCGCAGGCGCGGGGGCGAGGGGGCAGAGTCCCCAATACGCAATATAATATCTAATTAATAATACCTACCTATATCCACCACTTCTGAGTAGACATTATACCTGGGGATATTTGGTCCAGGGATATTTTGTACAGGAATATTTTGTCCGGGGATAATTTGTCAGAGGATAATTTGACTTGGGATAATCGGTCCTAGATCATTTTGATTGTACTCATGTTCTCTTATTTACTTTATAAACATATAATGGTTCTCCCAAACATATGCTGAAAACCATTTCTATCACTGATACATGGTCTTACAAGTCAGTTGGCATACCTAAGCTCATTATTTTCTAGCTAGGGGCCAGTCACTATTTATAATAAATTGTGAATTAAGAAATGCAATTTACGCCGAGAAAATATTATAACCTTTGTCTGCACAACAATTGTTTCTACGATTTCGCTCCAATGTCTTCTTTTCAAAGTAAAGTTATTGTTTTCAATCGTCGAACTAACTTCCAGATGCAAATTCTTAATTTAAATTAAATAAAGTATTAACTTTTCCAATAAGAATAACAAGCAAATAATTGACAAACTGAAAGTATTTTGTAAACTTTTCGAAATAATTTAAAGTTTGTCTTGGATTCACAGAAAATCTATTGTATGGTACACACAATAATTGTTGAAATAATAAAATGATTTGAATATTTCAAGTGGATTTTGTCACTGAAATGAAAAATGTTTTAAGAAAAATGTAACATAATTTTACGTATTAGATATGCTTCTTGTCTACGAAATTAATTGATTTTCTTTCGAGGAGAGATTTTTCAATTTACGTTTAAAATTTATTTCACAACCGCCTATCAAAAATCCTATGTAGCAGCATTACCAGACTGTTGAAAAAATTACTTGTCATATACATTATTATAACTTTAGAATTTCTCATAAAACATGAATAATTGGATAAGATTCTCTTCTTTACGGTGTAATGTGGAAAGGGCTGTGATAGATTACTTTGGAATAAGATCATACAAAAAAAGTAAATGATATTTTCTATTAAAAAGTGTAAGAAAGAGATTTTTAAGCTCATTTTTGAAGCTTATACTTTTGATGTGAAGCTTCCTTTTTTGGTGGATATTTATGTGCTTTAGCGACATCCTCGTAAACGAAACGCACTGTGTAGATTTTTAATTCTAAATTATATTATGGAAGCAATTCTGTCTACATCAGACGACAAAATCGTATCTTCTTCTTTTTTCCCTTCTTTTGCAATACATTATTTCTAAAAAAAATACTATAAAGAGCTGGAAGGAACGAAGTGGCGGAGGACTCTGCTTTTGTCAGGGCGCCATGTCTTTACTTGTTGAACTTATGCACCTTTTGAATATTAATACGCAGTGGTTTGACTTAACGCTATAACGACTTATTGTAGTTTCTTCCAGAGGAACTTTTAACATACAAGCTCGGGAGCAAAATCCCCCGCAGGCCCCCCTTCCGTGCCCCCTAGTAAAGTTTGGTGCCCCCTAGTGCCCCCCAGTGCTTAGAATTGATAAAAATCATAATGTATATGAGCTCAATCTTGAGTTCAATGACAAACAGTTGGCACCACCTGGTTATCACTTTTTTTGTTTGTATTCGTCCCAAAATTTACGGTTATATGTCAATCAATTCAAAAGTAAAGCAAATACGAAAAAGTCTAATTTCACCGACATGCCCGGAATAAAGGAAGCTAGTGGCGCTGAAAAGAAACGGTCGAAACGACTTAAAATAATAAAAGAAATATCTATTCTTTTTGGATATTTAACCAGCAAAATCCCACTTTTACTTCTATATGCTCAATGAAGAGCATACCCTGAAGTGAATTGTAAATTTGACACACGCGTACCATTCAATTCAAGGATCTATCCCTATCTCTATCTCATTAATCTATCCATATATTATCTTCATTTCTTTCGTATCTAATTCAAACCTCCTAAACTACCTATTTACCTAACTCGGAAAATCCCGGCAATTCTAATTATTACCTTTCGATGGTGCTCGAGAGCATAAATCCCCGATGAAAGTCGTCACCCGAGCGATTCCAAGGGTTTTCCTGAATCCACTACGTCCTATCTCAAATGATTAATATAGGATTTTTCAAACCGCCTTCATGAAAGAATCCACAAAAAGAATTCACGAAAAAATTTAAAATTTTTCCATTTCCTAGTGTCTAACAGGTTTTACATCGTATAAGCGAGTATCCAGGTCTATCCCAGTTTACAAATCCAGAATTTTTCAATCAAACTCCAGAATTTTCCATACAAACTCTCATAAAAGATTTTTATGAAAGGACTTCAAATTTCACATATTTTTAAACAAGATTTACATTATATAAGCTAGTATCCACACTTTATGGACCTAAATATTCCATTGTTCTATGGATTTGTAAGTAATTTCAGTCACTTGAATGAGACTCTGTTTCGTCAGAATACAGCAGCCTCAATTAGCAACTCATCAGTCTACAGCAAGATAAAGGAAGCAGACTGTATTCCGTGCTGAAGAGACAGAAATACTAAGCAGTTTGAATGAATATTTAGCTCAGTATATGAAGTTTTGGATCGGAATCCGAAATGTCCTTAGTAGAAGCTTCGTTCGAATCAATGAATAAATCAAAATAAGTTCTATTGTACAAAGAAAGATCAAAGAAAGATCGATCTCATCCATAATTGATTCAATAGATAAGCTTTTTTTCAATAGATAAGCTTTTTTCACAGACAAATTATCAGGTCATGATTTACTTCAAAGGTAAATTTTCTCGCATGAAAACAACTCTTTATTTCCCTCGACTGTCAGCAAAACTAAGGAAAATCCCGATTTCATAATTTGTTCCTGAAGAGCAGTGGAACACTAAAATGGTTACTAGGAGTAGCCGTGCCTCATAACATGGGAACCGAACGAGTAATTTCCCATTACAATAAAACAAAATCGATTCATCGGCAAAGTGCGAGTGATCAAACAATGAGAAATAGATTGATCATTTCGGTTAACGGTGTCGGAACTGCAAATTTTGACCCACGACCTGCGGTGATGAAATTCATTCAATCTAAAGATCGTCGGAATAAGCCATCGGACTTCAGTTTGTTCCAGACCCGAAAATATATGGAAAAATTTTTTCGTTCAGAATCAAACGTTTGATTTCATTTAAATTTTAAATGTTAGTTATAGTTATAGATGTAACCATTTCATTGCTTATTATAGCAAAGAGCGAACAATACACACGTTTTTCAATGTTAATTTCGAAGAATTTTCAAATCCGAAAAAGGGCCTCCTGAAGCATCACACAGGGCCCTTCGAGCTCGAAAAAGAGGGGCCCTTTACAACTTTTCCCCCGCACTCGGAAATCCTTAAAAGTTCCATTGGTTTCTTCCTACAAGTTCCAAGTAACACTAAGTTGACCACATTCAATCGCTCTCTATGAACTTTGAACTGTGAATGTTCATAAATAACGATTAAATTCGGCTAGATCCTGAGAGGATGCTGCGCTTTTCCATGTAGTTTTTAAGGCCATGTTGCGTCTTTAGACGCAACATTGTTGTTGGCACGAATTTGTAGGTGAGGTGCTAAGCCTCTTAATAGTGCCTACATCGAATTACCAGCAGTATGAAGAAAGCATCACATTATGTCATGGGGTTCATAATGTTTATGCGATTCTCTCAGATGGAGCTCGCAGTCTTCCGATCACAAACTGCCTCATGTTATCTACAATACCTCTGCGGGAATAGTGAAGAGCAGTTTTTTGATTTTTCCCTCCGATAATTTTCTTTAAAAAAATGTTAGAAAAATATTTTTGGATTTTTTGAGGCCAAACAATATTTTTTGTAGTGTTACGGAATCGACTCGAGAAAACTTTTTTTTCGGAACTGCCTTGAATCACTCCCAAATAATCATCAAATAATAACAAAATAAATACCAAGTAATCCTCAGATAATCCAAATAGGGTGGTAATAAACTGATAGAACAATTATTCATTTTTACCGAACCGAAAAAAAAAATTACCAGAATTAAATTAAATTTCACCTGAAAAAAGTGATCGAAATAAAAGTCGAAACTACCTGCTGCTAAACTAAATGATTGACCAAAAATTCAATTGATAGACTAAAAATGATAAATTATCGACTACTAAGTGTTTTTGATCGACAAAAATTGATCGGTATTATTTGTTTTAACCGAAATAAAGTGATAGAACAAATATTTAATTTCACCGAACCGAAAAAAAAATTACCGGAATTAAATTTTATTTTACCGGAGACATTTGATCGTAATAAAGTTCAAGATTACCAGCTTTTATATTGATTGATCGTTCAGAGATAACGTTCTATCGAAAAATATTAATTTTTAACCGAAAAAAATAATCGACCAGATGAAGGGTTTCATCGAAATTAAATTATATTTTTACAAGATTACCGACTAAAAAAATTGCACCCTAGTAAAATCCCGTCGCCCCTAGTGGCTTTTTATTCTTAATAGATGTGACGTTAACTCTGAGGTCCCACTTTTTTCGAGGTCCCACTTTTTTCGAGGTCCCACTTTTTCCGAGGTCCCACTTTTTCCAAGGTCCCACTATTTCCGAAGTCCCACTTATTTCAAGCATCATTTGTCCGAATTTTCTTTTATACCAAGGGGCTGCCGCCCCCTAAACCCCCGCTTTTTATTAGCCTGCGGCGCATCTCCAACCTAACCCCCATGGTAAGCCCCGTTTTCCCCCGTCATAAACATCAAATCATTCCTCGCTCAAAATCTCTTTCAAATCCCCGTCCAATCCTCCATTCAAATTCCCAGTTGAAGTAGCTTTTCAATTTCCAATCCCTGTTTAAGTCACCATCCAATTCACTGTCCAAGTCACTGTCCTAATCCCCGTCCTAACCACAATGCAAACGTTCGTTCTAACTCCCACCCTTGCCCCCAGCCCAACTTCCGTCATAAACGGATAAAAGCAACAGAAAACATGGATTTAAGCGCTCGCGCCCGTTTTAGAGTTTACAAATTATAGAACCTCGAACAAATCTCAAGGACTGCTGAAAACCTAAAAATATCCTAGCAATTTGTTCCACTTCCACTTCCAATTCCCAATTCAAATCACAGTTCAAGCCCCGTCCAACTCGCCGTTCAAACCACAGTCCAAAGCTCCGTCGAATTCCCATTCAAACACACGTTCAAATTCCGGTCTAAACCATAAAAATGCACCACTTTTCGAACTGCTCGCATGGCAAGCACGGACAGTCATTTTATCCTTAAGCTGGTTAATCTCACTGACCACTCAAGGTCACTTTTTTTCGAACAAACTTTTCGGGGGATTCGGTTTTCTCGGCGTTTCAGACCATCGCCTACAACATATCAAAAAGTGTTTTTTTTTTGCTCCTCAATTTTCATATTGACGATAAAAACGTTACCCACTAACAGACAGACAGAGAGTCAGACAGACATCTCGCTTTTATCGATCGATTCTTTTTGTGTCGGTAATGGAGTGGAGTATGCGGTCGGTAATTTATAAATTCGGTTAGGCATTCGGTCAGATGATCAAACAATTTTAAATTCGGTCTATCAACGTTCGATTTACGGTCGATCGCACCTTTAAATCTGTATGTAAATTTTTGTTGTCAGTTAATCATTAATTTTAACAGCACGTTATTTCGAATTTTATTTCGATCAAATGTTTCCGATAAAATATAATGTAATTCCGGTAATTTTTTGTTTTCGTTCGGTAGAATTGAATATTTGATCAGTAATTTATCGTTTTTAGCCTATCAATTGAATTTTTGGTAAATCATTTAGTTTTGCGGCAGGTAGTTTCGACTTTTATTTCGATCACTTTTTTCAGGTAAAATTTAATTTAATTTCGGTAATTTTTTTTTTCTGGTCGATCAATTACATTTACTGTCGGTAAAAGTTATTTTTTTTCGGTATTTCCGATTTGTTGTACTTGCAGAATAATTGATCCCAATCCAAATAATCATAAAATCTCAAAAAGAGTGGTTCACCTCTCGACCCGCTTACCCTGCACCGATTCAATCTATGTTACGAATAAATTTCTCTTTGCACTTAGAATGGTTCTAATGAATGAAAAACCAATCAGCACAAAGTTTAAGTGAATCGGCTTTTAGGGAATTAGGAGAAAAGAAATGAAGAATGAAAATTCATAATTGGTGGATTACTAGAAGGAATGTGTCACAATTTTACATTTCCGAAGAGAAACTATTTCGGATTACAATACGAGATTTTATTTGATTAAATGGAACGATTTTTTTTCGTTTGAGCAATACCAAGCCAACCGTGAAGTGATTCTTTTTATACTGAAGCGATTTTTAAGAGTTTTATTGAACAGTTTTTAATCATGTATGACTCGAAGTATGAATTGTTTTATGCTTTTGTAGAACTCTGTAGCTTTATTGTGATGTAGTAGCATTATCGCAACAACTTTGAAGGAATGTTGGATGATAAAACGAGTACACAAATATTCACTTGGTATATATAATATATAATATATAATATGTATATAATGTATATGTATGTGTATGTTATAATATGTATAATATATTACTTCAATGGACTCGGCACCAGCTACGTACTTGAAAAATATTAGCAGCCTTATAGAAAGCAGCCTGGTGTCGAAAATCCCTTAAAGTCATTGTTGCGGCAATAAGGAATGTTATATAGGTCATATATATTTCAGTTTAGCACCAGACTGCTGCTGCCCTCTATGATGACAGTAGAATATGTAGAGTATGCAGCCTGGTGCCGCGTTGAAATTAATGTGACGTATAATATTCGTAACTGCGTTTTCAATGACTTTAACAGATTTTTGGCACTAGGCTGTGTTCTTTATGGCCCCTCAAACACCTCAAGTAGGCAGCCTGGTGCCTAGTTGGAACCGAGTGCATAGTAAGGTACTCATTTTCCACTCCGGCATTTTATTTTTATTTTTTATTTTTATTTGTTTATAGATCAGTTAACTGGCCTAGGCCCAATAGCAAACCAGTCTTCATGAAAAAGCATTGTTGAATTCGGAAAATTTTACTTCAAATTTAAAATAAAAAAATACTTCATGTTGAACTCCGAATAATTTTTGGAGAAAATACTTCATTTTTCAATTTGTAAATTCTATTGTAAATCTAGTATATTTAAATTTTAACGTAGCATGAATTGAGGATTTTTTCCGTATAAATATGTTGCTTTTTTCCTGAAATAAATCATTCGAATACGAACAGTTGTGAGTTTCATTACTAAGTAGTAAATCTGGTGTCTGCGGACTAGGAAGAATATTCCCCCAGATAAAAGAGAAACAACTACTAAGTAGTAAATTTGGTGTCTGCGGACTAGGAAGAATATTCCCCCAGATAAAAGAGAAACAACAACCAAGTAGTAAATCTGGTGTCTGCGGACTAGGAAGAATATTCCCCCAGATAAAGTAGAATAAGACGGCCTGGGTGGTGTTGAACGTCATAGTAAAAGGGACGGCCTGGGTGGTGCAAAACGTCTACGAGTTTGGTCTACATATAATTCTCTGGTAGAGATTATCACTGTAGAGATAGTATTTTATAAGCATACAAGTTTTTATGACAATAAAATTTGCAGACATTTAACTCAAATTCAAATTCAACACAACATTAGAAAATTATAATACTATAAATGTAGGAAACTACTAAGATCACCAGCAATACGAACTTCTTACTAATCTTTTTAACGGCTTAATATTTAGTTTTGCTACATTTTTGTTATCATTTCTCTGCTACATTTAAATTATGAAAATACAAATCGTGATTACGTTAAATTCTATAAAGCGGAGCGTTTTCCTGGTAGTTCGAGGCCATTTTCGGCAGATAAAAAATCAAATTTTGTCTGGTGGTGCTCATTGGCTTACGGAAAGAGATTTTACGACATAATTGCGATTCATCGAGATGGTGGATCAATTTGTACAGCATTATTTCATCATTTTCTAGACGTCGAGTTTCCAACGACCGCATTTCCAAATGTTTTACGCGTTTATCATATGACGGACTCGGATTCGCGATACGAAATTTGAAATAAAACATTCTTGTAAACTTTTTCTGCACACGCTCGATCTGGTCAATTGAAATTGAATAGCAGGGATTCCATACAGTTGAACAATATTCGAGCCGATTCCTGACTAACGACGAGTATAGGAGACGCAAGCTGGACTGACTTTCAAAGTATTTACCGAAACGGAATAAGAATCCCAGCATTCTATACGCTTTGCGGGTTATGGCGTCCATGTGCTCATTAAACGACAACCTATCATCTATTATTATGCCAAGGTCGGTTTTGAAAGTGACTCTTTTTAGTAATTCATTTTTCACAGAATAGGGAAATAAAAAATCTTCCTGAAGCAGTTCGCAATCGTAGGAGTTACTGATCGATTTATACAGTTTGAGATCATCTGCGAAACCAGAACATGATGAAAGTGATTCTAGGAGGTCATTTATGAAGATTATGAATAAAAAAGGACCGAGAATTAACCCTTAGGGAACTCCGGATGTTGGTGAAATGCTACTAGATTTAGAATTACCAATGACGACAAATTGAGATCTGTGACGCAAATAAATTGTAAACCATGTAACCAAGCTTTCAGAAAAACCAAAAGATTTTAATTCGGTCGATGTTTCTTTGATCTTGCAATTTTAAAATTATTTCGGGCGACTTTATCAGAAATAGGTCAAAATTAGCGTCAATTTAGAAATGTGGTATAGATTCGTCGTTTTTATAGCAGACATGTTTCTACTCGTACCCATTCTATATTTTGACAATCTACGGCAAAACGTTTGGCTGATTGGGACGTTTACGCCTCTTCAGTACACCTTTGTCGCAAGACCATGTGTATATCAGCGTGGTCACGTATTGAGTGAGTAATCATTTCGACTATGCGGTCTTATATACTCCTCGTTTGCTCGATTATTCAAAGTGAAACTTTTTGCCTTAGTAGATCCGTTGTTATGTTAACATTTGGAAGTACTGGTCAAAATTTTGTTTTGCTGTTTGTATCTGCAGCTGTTGTTTTTTCAATTCGGTCGGTGTTTCTTAAATCTTGCAATTTTAAAATTATTTCGGGCGACTTTATCAGAAATAGATCAAAATTAGCGTCAATTTAGAAATGTGGTATAGATTCGTCGCTTTTATAGCAGACATGTTTCTACCCATTCTATATTTTGACAATCTACGACAAAAAGTTTGGCTGATTGGGACGTTTACGCTTCTTCAGTACACCTTTGCCGCAAGACCTATCATCTAAACTTTTTGTCGCTTTCTTTGGTAACCACCCCCCCCCCCCTTCCGTAGAGTACACCGTCACTTGTGAACAGCTCCTTTTCGCATATCCAGCTGCAGATCATGTTTCAGGGCAGTTATACAGACTTCTTCAGCTCAAGGCCTTTCTTACAAAAGTTGTTCCAGACCGGTGCAACAGCCTTAAACCGGGGTAGTATACTAGAACACCCCATACTCAGTTTTTCGGTTCATCGCTGCTTCAAGCAGTAAAGCGTTCCCGAAGTTTTCACTTAAAATGACTAATAACTCAGGAGTGGGGGAATGCTCCAAGGAATCCAATGATGAAAAACTTTTGTATCATTCCAAAGTTCATTTGATTTCATTTTGATGTACACGAGTTATAGCTAAAAAACCATTTTCACCACCCCCTGACATGCACTTACTTAGCACACCATAACTCCCCCAAAATATAAAATTTTTCAAAAATGAGAAATTACTTTTCTTACAATAGAACAAGGAATCGAATGGCACATTCATCGGAAAAAAGTAGGACATGTTGTCCCAAAAGTGTACGAAATCGTTCGAAGTTTTCGCAAAATCACTTTTAAAGCAACGCTGGTGAGACGTGAGACGTGAGACGTGAGAAACTAGACGTTTTGAAGCGATATTTCCGAGCAGGCAAGAATGGCTAGATGGGTGGCCAACCTGTTTGCCTAGAAATGCGAAAATGTTTTTCACTGATGGATCCAAGGCCGTAGAAAAAGCAGGGGCTGGAATATACGATCCAGACACTGCACATGGCAGTTGGTTCCATTTGGGCAAAACTTCCAGTGTCCTCCAGGCAGAGGTCTACGCAGCTCTCATGGGAGCTCAAGAATCACTGCCGGCGGGGACGCAGGGAAGAGAGATCTTTATCTGTTCCGACAGTAAAGAGATGATTAGGGCGCTCATGTCACCCACCTCGACCTCCAAGCTGATGAAAGAAGGAAAGGATTATCTAAACTACATGGAACTGAGTAATCAGATTACCTTGGTTTGGGTACCTGGACACTCTGGCGTGGAGGGAAACGAAAGGTCAGATGAGCTAGCTAGGGTGGGCTCCGCTACCACAACAAGCGGAGTGGAGCCACGTCTACCAATACCCCAGGCACTATGCAATGATGCATTAAGCAACTGGGTGCGACGGAAACACGCAGAACGCTGGGAAGCGTATGAAGGAGGCGCGCATACGAAGCGATTCTTCCCGAAACCTGATGAAAGATGGGCCAAGGACCTTATCAAAATGGACCGTGATCGTATCAGAAGGGTAGTAGGGGCGACCACTGGGCATTGTGGGCTGAACTGACACCTGAATAAGATGCGGTTGTCGGAGACCCCAAGATGTTCTTGCGAATTAGAAGAGGAAACGGGCATACACGTGGTATGTGATTGCCCTAAATTCCTCCAAATGAGACGCAGGATTCTTGGGAATTTCACTGTGAGACCATCTGAGGCTATCAAATGTGGACCTGTCATTTTGGATCGGTTCTTGGAAGCGACAGGAAGGCTCACATAATGATTTATATGATGAACGGGAAAAGGAACAAAGGATCCCAGGATCTGTGTTTCAAGACCAACAATAGGTCGTCCCAAACTGATAAATCTAAACCCTGGTGAGAACTACATTTTAGAGAACATAGTTTCAGGATTTATTGAAGAAACTACATTTAGGCCATCAAAATCAATGGTCTCAGGCGTACTTCGGTGGAGCCTTTGACATTACCTTTGGTAATTTCTATGGATCTTCGAAAGTCTTATAGTTATAAAACATTGGATTGTTTGCTCATTTCATTTAGATACGTTCGAACCTTTTTGCCACATCTATTCTGATACGTACGGGTCTTTGGTGATGTTTTTGTTAAATATAATTTCTTGAAATCTAAAATTGTTGCGTTTAGATGTTGACTTATCCAATGAAGCATATTCTTTGGATTGATTTTATTGAGAAAACGAATAATGAAAACTTGTCATTCCTTAAAAAAAACACACACCAAAGCATAGAAACATCTAGATCGAAAGATTCAAGTAGATCGGAAGACAGTCCTTATAGATTAGCGACCGTCGACACTACCTAACCCTGACGTGGTGGAAGGCACAACTACACATCGTTGGGTCAAAAATCGTGAGAAGTGATTGAAAATTTTTAGTCCGTCCATACGGTTGTAATCAATTACAAAGAAATCATTGAGTCTCAGAGTGCGAGATGGAACTTTCAACCGAATTCGAGCTAAAAGATCTAGACAAATCGAAAACGAACATAACATAACATCCACATGCGCCTGCGATTGCGCCAGAGAATCTACAGAATCTACAACGCATCAAATAAGGCGGAAGCCGGTGATTGCTATCCCGTCGAACAGACCTCCTAAGAGCAAACATCAAAAACTTTATTTGAACTTGTTTGAACGAAAATATATTATGCTTTTATACCATAAAAAGCATACTCCAAATAAGACCTGACATGAGTAAAACTTTTGAAAGTACTGATCAAACTAGGGTCTGTCTAGTATCTAGTCGTAACAGTTCCAACAAGAAACCTTCTGAAAAAATCGATTCAAAATTGTTTGAGGACGGTGAAATCATGTCGATGAATAAGACTTTTTACAAATTCCATTATAGTATAACATATCAGCCGAGTGAACATTTTCAAGAAAATCAATTGCTGTAAGATATGATACAAAATCCCATGAGGTGCAAATAGTTGAAATTGAATATGAATCAATTAAGCCAATTAAAAGTTTCGATATTGATTTAAATGAAACTATTATTTTCAATTACACAAATTTAGTTCAACGTACATTTTATTTTGCATTTATTTTCGTTCGCATGGACGTTTTAGCTACAGTGAATATAATTTCATAAATGTTTTATTAGTCCCATGTTAGATATTAATTGCTCAAAGTTTTCACTTTATTCCAACATATCTATGTTTGCTTTGCTGCAATCGATCCCAACGGTGCTTTTGCTATTGTATACCAGCAAGTCGCAAACGAAGTTTATATTTTCAAATAAAAATGGAAAGAACAGAAAACCAAAACAACCAAACCGCACAAAGCTGCTGTTGCACACATTTTACCAGCTTTTCAGAATATCAAATTCAAAACGAAATATTTAATTTGATATTTATGTTAATGGGCTCCAGTACACAAAGTGAAAGTTTAACATAACTTTAAATTGCTAAAGGGTGGCATGTGCAGTACACTATGCCATTTTCTAATAGTCTCTTAAGAATAAGGTCACAAGTTCCATTTCGTTTAAATTAATATCTCGAATTATAAATAAATCTACTCATCCGGTGATATTGAGGGTGGTATTTATTAAAATGTATTTAGTGCAGCAGCATATGAAACTTTAAACCAGTTCTTGTTCACAAAACAAATTTCAATTTGTGCATTTGCGACAACTCTAATGTATATATAAGAAGAACTGAAATGACGAAAAATGTTTTGCCACTGGCTGTTATGCATTCTAACTTTTCCCCATACACTGTTTGCCAGAACTTTAATATATCAACCACTAGAAGATGTGTACAGTGCAGGTAAAAAGCCAACTTCTTAAAGGTACAAAGTTAAATTTGTCGGAAATTCTTCTTGCTCATAGCACAACTCAATATTTATATTTGGTATATAATTTATTAACTTCAGTTTCTGTCAACAACATTATTCCTGGAGCAATGAAAATATATAAACGAGAGAAGTACGGTTGTAAGTTGTTTATTTGTTTTGGGAAATTATTATACCAAAATTTTAATATACATTTTAATTTGTAATTTGTCGTCGGTATGGGATGCACTTTCTACGTGAAATAATAGCACACTAAATCTCGCATAAAATGTCATATAATAAATACTACGAACGACAAAAGTAGATTTATTTAAATGCAACATTTGTGAAAGTTTCACTGAATGAGGCTTGCGATTGCACATCTCCTTTAGAAATAAACATAAACCATAGAACGGTCATTTGTTCCTGAATTGTATAAGTTTACAATCTTGTGAAAGTAACGAACCGCATTTAAGCGAAAGCATGCTGTGCATTCACATGTAATTTTAAGTAAAATGAACATTAATTTTCTTATCTCTAAAAAAAGATGCTAAAATTTGATATAACGTTACTTTGAGAGAACTTTTTAGAAAATAGCGTTCGTCGCTTCTCTTGATTTGATTTTTTCGAAGTTGATGAAAAGGCTTTTGTCCAGTGGCTAAATCGAAAACCGGTATTGGGGCGTCCTTCGATTGTTGTTCGCTTAATACTCTTAAAGGGACTTTTACGTAGGTGGTGGAGTTATTTTTAAAGTTCATTTTTTTTAAATATTTAACGAAACGCCAATCGTCGAACCGTCGGTCGCCGATCAAAAAAAAAATGTCTGCCGCGCGACAATCTCATTTTTTCAGGAAGGGAAGGAGTTAAAGTTGTCTTCTTTGCCAGCTCTAAGGCTAACTATGTCTCCGTACTATACCACTGTACAGTGCTGTATCATGCTGACGAAAAGTAGACTAACTAATTAGTAAAATTTATGCGCTGATTGTAGGTCGGTGATAGAAGTGTGCTGGGGGCACGAGAAAATTTGGAAACCTTATCAGAGAACAATGCCGTATATTTAAGTTCCAACTAAGTCACTCAACTGTCCCAGGAGAGGAGAAAGTATACGAAATGGCAATAGCGTAGGACATGTTTTTGAGAAATTAGTTTTTAAATTCACAACTTGTAATTGGTTGTCAAGGGGAGCTAGTGGTACAAACTCGCAAAGTACGAAAAGTCGGAAGACTGTCTCAAAAACAAAAAGATTTTAATTCGGTCAATGTTTCTTTGATCTTGCAATTTAAAAAATATTTCGGGCGACTTTATCAGAAATAGATCAAAATTTAGCGTCAATTTAGAAATGTGGCATAGATTCGTCGCTTTCATAGCAGACATGCTTCTATCCATTCTATAATTTAACAATCCACGACAAAAAGTTTGGCTGATTGGGACGTTTACGTCTCTTCAGTACACCTTTGTCGCAAGACCATGTGTATATCAGCGTGATCACATATTGAGTGAGTAACCATCTCGAATATGCGGCCTTATATACACCTCGTTTGTTCGATTATTTAAAGAGAAACTCTTTGACTTAGTAGATCCGTTGTTATGGTAACATTTGGAAGTACTGGTTAAAATTTTGTTATGCTATTTGTATCTGCAGCGGTGATAATTTCAATTCGGTCAATGTTTCTTTGATCTTGCAATTTTAAAAATATGTGACCACGCTGATATACACAATACACATGGTTTTGCGACAAAGGTGTACTGAAGAGTTTCACCAGCACATCACGGCAGTACTTCGCGGGCTACCATAAGGTTCGCAAAGGTTTCAGTCCGGAGAACACTGGATAACCTTTCCAAGTGGAAAGATTTTCCCTCACCACTTTCTGGGGCATAAACTCTGCCTCCTACACCCTCCCACGGTCTTGGATCCGTCGGTGAACCTTACCATTGTGCTCCTGTGCAAGGTGTTGGACCAGTTTCCTAGCCATTTGATTCTGTCGGAAAAAAAAAGCGAAAGTTAATCACAAAATCCAGGCTGGGCTTCATCCAGTCCCGAGACATCGTGAAAATTGGGTCAGGTATAACTTCCCTAGCTCTACCATGCCCGGAACCGGAGTTAGGAGTCCATAGGCCCCATTGGACCAACCTGTCGGCCGTGGAGAAGGCTTGAGCCTTAAACACCACATCTACGGGTGTAGACGTCGTTTTCTTAGCCTTCGTGGCTAATAAAATACCAATCTCTGAATCTACGTCAGTGCACACAGTACAGCCATGGATCATCATCGGCCTATCGGCTAAGTGTAAGTTGTCACCTGGACAGATGGCCGAAAGAATGAGAAATGCTATGGAGGTAGGTCAAATTTCAACAATAAAAAAAGCACTTCGCAAAGACAACGATGACTATGAACCTCTCAAAAAACAACATATTGTATCGGAAGACGATGGCATATTTCATAATCTAGATAATATTTTTGCGTTGGGTCATCTTGAAGATGATTTGGAAAGCCAATCATAAGTTCAAGAAAATATAAATTTCAGTTTTGTTTTCATCAAAATTATGATAAATTAATAAAATTTTTGTTGACACTGGCCATGACAACTCTATATGGTTTTAGATACTAGGGACTTGTTTTCGAGCTTCATATAACTGGTCGAAGAATTGACAGATTGACTCTTAATGATTACTTCTGCTGAGACAGTGTAAGTTCAATCAACGCTATCAGAGCGTAGAAGTTCCAATCCTCTCTTTAAAATGTAAAGACAACTTCACAAGTGTTGGCCTAAGTCAGTTGCCTTAACATGGGTTCCAGGCCAGGCTTAAGACCGAAACTTCAACACAGAGCTCCACTGTCCTTTTTCAAGAACTCTATTCTATAGGTACGTTAGCGTCGTCAACCCTACTGCAGCAAATGAGGGTAAATCGAATAATCTGAACACTTCTTAGAAAGGTAAGCGCATGATTAGATTAGATTTATCAGTTCGGGCTATCATTCCCTGATCTTGGAACACAGATCTTGCGATCCTCTGTTCCTAACCCAATCATCATTTAAATCCCGCAAATACCAGGTCCAAGGTGGACAACATCTGATGGTTCCACGACGTATCCTCCAGGCAGCTTGTGTCTCAGTTGAAAGAACTTGGGGCATTCACATCTAGAAGTTGCCGAAACCCTCATCTTTTTCATGTGCCCGTTCAGCCCGCAGTGTCCAGGTATCGCTCCGACCACTCTCCTAATGCGATCCCTGCCCCTACCCAGCAGACTCTTGGCCCATTTCAAATTTGGTTTCGGGAAAAAGCGCTTTGTATGAACGCCTCCTTCGCACCTATTCCGGTACTCCACATGCCTTTGTATCACCCAACCTCTCAGCGCTTTCGAACAGGTTGAACGAGCAATCGGCAAATACAGTTCAGAGCCGTCGATCCCGCCTTAGCTAGCTCGTCCACCTCTCTCATTTCCTTCTACTCCAGAGTGTCCGGGTACCCAGATTATAGCGATTAGAGTGATCTGATGACTCTGATTTTCGAGTTCAAGAAGTCTTTGCACTCCTTCACAAGTTTGGAAACCAGTGCTCTAATCAACTGTCTGAACATATAAGGATCTGCTCCGGCAGTGCTTCGTGAGCTCCTGCAAGCACTGCGAAAACTTCTACCTGAAAGACACTCGCAAGGACTCCCAGATGGAACTGATTTCCTTCGCCCGAGTTCTAGGTATACACCCCAGCTCCCGTTCCTACAGATGTCCTCGATCCGTGGTGTGAATTCTAGCACACAGTCACCCGGTAGGCCAACCACTCCTGCCTATTCGAAATTCTTACGCTGAATCGCCTTGTGAAGTCGATTCTAGGCGTCATCTCGTCCCTTGGCATGCCAAAAATTGGGTCACATATCATCCTAATAATCTTCACGTGTGCAGTCCGAAAATTGAGCCTGTCTGCGGCAGAAAAAGCTTTAGCTCTGATTACCTCCTCTAGGGGCGTCAAAGCCAGCAGCGCTTCCATGGCCGCAGTGGCCGTTGTCTTCATAGCACCAGTAATACAAATGCAAACTAGCCTCTGATTTTCACTTAGCAGCATACGCGTACATTCAATTTCGAGCCTAGGTCACCATACCACACAACCGTGGCTAAGCATAGGCCTAATCCTCTTACAACCACCGAATGGCGTTTAGCCAAAACGCCGCTAGAGCCTTCTGTGCTTTATCTTCGACGTGAGCAATCCAGTTAAGCTCGCTGTCAAGCGCCACTCCTTGGTATTTTGCCTGTGGAGTCAGTTCCTTGGTCTCGTTAAAGAGCCTGATCTGACTAAAATCGTCAGATCGTCCGAGTAGTAGATTCCTTCATCGTTCAGCTTCCAAATGAGAGAATCTACCACATTAACCATAGTATAGGTGAGAGGATCCCACCCTGTGGGGAGCCTTTGGCACAACAATGATGGCTTAGGTGCAGGGGATCCACCCAGCCCATTCTTACTAAGCTAAACTAATGTAATAAATCTTCGAGTGAATTTGACTAACGCCGTCATTCGATTATTGATTCCAACTCATATACAAATTCTTAACTAGATATTATAATACATCTCTATAATATCATAAATAACTAAGTATCGAAACAATGTATTGAATAGTTTTTGTGTGATTCGTTCCTTTTGGCCTTTTGTTGTATTGTTGAAAGATTGTGATGAAAAAGAAGGCTTAGTATTCAATCTTGGAACACTTTCCATTTTTTTGTTGTAAAAGATAGAAATTCGCCTCGTCAAGGTAAAGGATAATGCATTAAATCATCAAAATCACATTACAAATTGTGTTGCAGAGTCATTATTATTAAATCGATAATGCGGTTTGCTCTTTCGTACGTTTAACCTTAATCGCTCTTTAAACAAAACAACCAAATTTTACTTAAAATAAAACAAATTTTTGTGGCACACGTCCAGGCATTTAACACATGCATTGCATGAATGGTAAATGCACAGAGTTTCATGGAGATCATAACTGCAATAATTTTCAATTTTGAATCCCAGAACGGTTAAAGTGATAACATAGAAAATTTTATACACAAAAACACACAAAATGTCCCTATTGATAAAAATTTGATAGATAATATACATATAAGCTCAGACCCAACTTCATTCGTAACCAATGCAATTGCTTTCAGTTTTCTTTACAGAAAGAAAAATGAAAGTAGCAGCTTGCCTACAATGCGGTAAATCTCCATTCAAGCAGTATTTGCTTAGATATTTATTCTTTAGGTTAGAATTTTAATGTCAAAATAAATAATAAACCATTCAAATGGGTATAGGAGATAGAATATACTCAAATTCCAATCACCGATGACAAATCTCCTATGACAAGTCATATGTGACAGAATCTTGTGTGATTCTCCGGTGAATCATAGGTTATTCTTCAGTGAATTATCTGTGATACCACTGTGAATCATCTGTGATACCACTGTGAATCATCTGTGATTCCACTGCGAATCATTTGTGATTCCACTGCGAATCATCTGTGATTCCACTGCGAATCATATGGGATTCAACTGTGAATCATCTGTGATTCCACTGTGATCATCTGTGATTCCACTGTGAATCATCTGTGATTCCACTGTGAATCATCTGTGCCGCCCGTCGACCCCGCTTTTTTATTTTCCAGTTAAATTCACGACTTGCGACGGTGCTACTTCGCGATAAATACTTTCTGAGGTGATATTTTGTCTGAGGGGATATTTCCTGGTAAAAGTTGTGGTTATTATGTCCGGTCATTTTGTCTGGGGATATTTTGTCCGAAGGGATATTTTGTCCGCGGGGATATTTTGGTTGGGGACATTATTTTTTTGGGACGTTTCATCCTAACCCCATTGGTGAATTATTGGCGACTTATCAAAGACTACCCGGAAAAATCATCTGTGATTTCACGGTGAATCATGGGTGATTCCCCGGCGAATCAACAGTGATTTCACAGTGAATGATGGGTGATTCCCCAGCGAATAATCAGTGATTTCACGGTGAATCATCGGTGAGTGTCGGGCGAACGGGCACATACGGACGGACGGACAAGAAGGGTGAAAACATAAAAGAGCTGTCGCTACTTAATTAGGAGGGAGCGTAATGAATATCGCATAAGTCACGCGAGAAGCTGGCTTCGGGTTTCAAAACGCAAATAAAAGACGACACAATACTCAGCTATGATCGGTTTGTAGTTAATTTTGTAACTTTTTGATATTCCGAATGACGATTAACTTTGCCGGCAGCATCGTTAGTAGCGATTCGAGATGTCAAAAAATTAAATTTCGAGCTTTAATTTAATTTCGACGTCGTGGGTTTCTGTTTGATAAATTCTGCGATTTTTTATTATTTTCTTTTCCGCATCCCTCATTTACAGATCAGTAATCTGAAATAAGCAATTTTCTCCACAAACGATTTTGTCGTATAGAGATTCGCTTAAATTAGTTTTTACGTAAAATAATAAAGTCTTTTTTATATATCGAAAAGATTAAAATTTATTTTAATTACTAATAAAATGCAAAAAAAAAATGCAAATAGGTTGATATATTCAATATGAATTGCTGTGGTGGATAATAGTACCTACTACGACCAAAATTTACTAAATGGAAACCATTTCCCCCTAACATGTATCCCATATCCGCAAAATTCAAAATTGAATAAATGAAAACCACTATCCTCATTTTATGGAATACAAAATTATTGTTCGTTTTGCGTGTATTTTTACTGTCTACTGTCTATGTGAAATATGAATATTGCAAACGTTGTTTTTGCTTGTGTTTTATCGGACATACATAATTTATTATTGCTACAGGGATTGTACTTTTTCGATAAGCAAATGCTGATCAAATAAGACCTAAAACGAGGTAAGGTTCTGGTTTTCCTTTAAATTTCCATGAACAAGGTTATGAGAAATAACAGATCGTCTCACACAGCTGCCCTCCAAAATTGCTTTCGGTGGCTACTCGCTTTGACGGCTTAGGTCACAGTGCGAAATCGAGTGATGACAAGTCAAAATACTTTTCGGAATTGGTGTCCCGCCACTCTTTTAAGGTATAGGTTCAAAAAAAAATTTCCTCCGATTCTTAGACAAAATATCTTTCAAATGACACGTCACCAGTAAAATTTGGATATTTATTTGTGCCAGAAACGACCTCACGCGACCAAAAAAAGTCAAAGAAATGGACATTCGTGAAAACTTTTGCTATACAAAAACGTATAATTAAAGTTATTTCAACTCTTTTGTATTTTTTACACCTAAATTAGACCTAGCAGAGAGTTTTAAAAAGAAACCCCACTATAAAACATTATTAGTATCATTTTGGTGGCACCGAATATGCAGACATTTTTGAAAACTCGTCATTTCGCATAAAATGTCAGGGCGCAAGCTTATTTCACTATAAAAAAACATTTTCATTTATAAATAATTTATCGTTACCGAGCCCTGCATCGAACCAGGGCGGTTCAAAATCTGGCAAATTTTTTTTTTTTGAATCGACGCACCCTAATGCCCAGGCCTTTCAAACAAACAAAAATTATGAAAATCGGAAAATATTTACTCAAGTTATGTAGTATAGAAGACCAAAAACCACTTAAACGGCCCTAGCTGGGCAGCACTTGGCCCGACAGCACCCAGATTCAATTCCATAAAAGATATTTCGATTACCTTTCAGGTAAAAAAAGTTTTTGAAAATCAGTTGAGTTTTACTCAAGTTATCGTGGTGAAAGACGGACGGACGGACATTTTATTATTGCTGATTCGTCATCTAAGCACCGTGATATAAGCTCCCCCGCCTACTCCCGAGTCGAAATTGAGGTGGTTATAAACATCGTGATTACGGGATTGAATTTGGACAAAATCTGTTGAGAACTTTCGAAGTTACGGACGAAAAAGTGGTTTTTTGAAGGTATGTGGAACTTATTCAATTATATCTCAGCGAAATTAGAACGGAAATCGCTCTTCAAGGTTTTTAATGAAAGATATGGACATCAGAAAATCACGAAAATTAAATTATTGAACATATGTTGAGTGACTCGGGATGTAGTGTCCTTTGTGTGGGCCAAACTCACGCTACGGGACCCTACATGACATTTAGTGGTTTTTCGTGAATATTGCTTTAGCGATAAGGTTTTTGTTAAGAAAAAAGAGGCAAACGTTTTGTCCATGCCTCTCCTAAGTGCTCTAGGTAGGTTCTAAATTCTGGGCACATTTTAAGGGTTTGGAGAGGTTTTTAGCCAGTCCAATTTAATGTGGACGTAATTGCAAAATACTTAAGAGTTAAGGCAATATTTACTTACATACGTCCGAGTCTTTTTGTAACATCTTTTCTGTTTTCCACATCTATTCTGATGCGTACGGGTCCCTTGCATATGATTTAGATATTAGGGGCTATTCGTCTAAATTCACAAAAATGGAAGTTCACCACATACCCCACAAAATATGAAGTAGCGATTAAATGGCCCGTCGGGGTTCCTTATCCTGTACGCTTCTGGTCATGTTTAGCCCAAAATGGGGGGAGGGTGTAGGTAAGGTGACGTTATTTGTGAACAGCCCCCAACGAGCAAAGTTTCCGTCTCTAAAAACAGCAACTCATTACGACAAAAAAGCTCTCCTTTTATGTTTGTTACTATTAAACCCAATCTAATTGGAAACAATTAGAAGGAAGAAGATTCAAAAGAAAAGAAGAGAGAGAATATCGCAGTGGCGTGGTGTGAGATCAGCAAGTAGCCGGAAAATTCTTTTCAGCGCCACCAGGCCAGTCAGTATCAAGTGCACGTAGTCTACAATTTCGTTTGAGTTTCGTTAAATAGCCCTTTCAGGAGTTTCTTCATGATCGAAATATGTTAATTCATTCAGCAACATAATGTTCATAAAGCAACACTCATTCATGTATCTATACTTAATTTCGATGACATTTTAACGAAGACATTGTAATTATATTATACGAAACAAATCCTTTGACACAGTCAATTAAAATCACTTACATTTCCGAATGCTATATACTACAGACCCTGCAGACCGTCTGTTATAATTTCATAACATTGTTAATATGAATGCAGTCTATTGACAATGATTAAAGATGAGCCCAGAGAGACAAGTGTTATTGCACTCCAATTATGTAATTGGAGCTGTAAATTAATTTTATAATTGTGGTGACGATGAACTGTCTCGTCAATTAGCTCAGCTGTATTATCAAAAACTACGGCAGTAACTAAATAGTAAATTGACAATACGGTAGTTCAACTATCAAGTGAAAAAACGCTAAGTCCATTTTCATTTTTCTTATAATTCACTACTTACGATATGTAACTTAGCGAAAGTGTATCACAGAAGATAGTTGAATTATCGGAAAATGACTTTGCATGAGAAATGTCAGTGAATTATAAAAAAAATGGAAATCGACTTAACGGTTTTCGATAAATCGCTATTTAAAGTATTCAGCTTTTATAAGACAGTTCTTGACGAAAATAGATGGCACCACATTCTACACGCTTGACATTTGAAGCAGACTGACTTATTTGAGTTGCGACATTTGAAGCAGATTATATTTTTAGGTCATGATATCGACGTTACGAGGATAACTTTTCGTTGAGATAGTCCAATAAAGCCAATCTGATAAAAAACATAGTCGATCGAACGAAATAATTTTTCAACACTTTCAGTTTTTACACGCAAAAATTTAATTTTACCTTAAACAATGTACGCAATAAGAAATAAAAGTCAAATTTTTGCAGCGCAAAAACTGAAAGTACAGAAAAATTATTTCACCGTTGGATCCGGCATTTGTGACGCAATTTTTTAAACACAACGTAATTTTTCAGGAAATCAAAATTTTGAACACAAGGTTCCATTCAAACAAACTTCTGAGTATTATCAGCGATAGCGTCA
>CM055403.1:47868148-47912083 GCA_029228625.1 Pseudolycoriella hygida | reverse complement strand
GGACGCCGCGTCCGAATAGCCAGTTCCACTAGTATTGACTAATCGCACGCGGCGTCCGAATAGCCACTTCCAGTTCCACTAGTATTGACTAATCGGACGCCGCGTCCGAATAGCCAGTTCCACTAGTATTGACAATCGCACGCCGCGTCCGAATAGCCATCGCCTTTAGTGTGGACTATCCGGACACGCGGCGCGAAATTTTATTCCTCCATTTTTTGAACGTCCGAATAGTCCACACTAATGGAACTGGCTAATGTTCCAAGTATTTGCAGTAGTATCCAGTAGTATCGTACTCGTACTCGATCGCCAGTACTTATGGTTGTACGTAAATGAATGATACATTTATTTACAATAAAGATGTTGCCCTCATATTGAAGGTTGCTCAAAATACACAACATATTGATCTATCAAGTGACATTTTCTTTTCTAACATTTCGTTGACTTTAGATTTTTCTTTTACTAGTAAGTTAGATTTTAGAAAAAAAGGTTAGATTGTTAATTATGTGAATTGTCTTAGATAATATTAATTCTGAAAGATCTTTCAGTTTAGTTATATCAATTTTAAAGTCTTTGAAAAATTCTAACACACTTTCTCCAAAGCATCCACGACTACCAAACCAAAGACCACGGACTGACCATGTTCTGTTTCCAAATGATGTAGCGTATTTTTCGGCATAGAAAGGGATGCATTTTTGATATATTTGTTGTTTTTCGTTGCTAATGTTTTTGTCTTGTTCGACATCATTGGTTTCGTATCTTACGGTCGGATCTATAATGTATGCGTTTGCCGAATTAGGATCAAAAGCAATAATGTCGCTGAACCGTGATCTGCCATCTGTGTCAACAGCGTAGACTTCTTCAAAACAATAAAATCCTTTATTACGTAGTAGATCCATCAGGACGTATTTAACACTATGGTGTCTTGGTTGTTTGAAGGACAACTTCCAGTAACATGTGGTATGGTTTCTTTCTCTCGGTTGCATTTGCGACAGAGGTTGGAAGAAGCTTCGACACCAGGTACACCGTTCAAGTTTGCATAGTTGACGCTTAACTTTATTGCTGCTACCCACTCTGATGATGATAAGCTGTTTTTGTTATATGTGAAATCATTGCTAGCAGTATGGTTTTTGAAATGAATTGCTCCTGAGCCCTGATATTTCAGGCAGCACCATGAGGTGAAAGATTCATTACGTAAGGCAGCACGCAGTATTTTTGTTGTATCACCAGGCACTTTCAGCTTTTGTAAACAGGATTCGATTTCAGCCTGACATGTGGAGACGCTTTGAAATAGCCCATCATCAACGGTCGATAATTTTGTTGCAATTGAAAAATGCTGTAGATAAACCTCCCATGAAGCACGGAATAAACCTAAACCTCGTAATTTTCGTGGAGCATAAAACAAGTTGTCGTTGGTTCTTTGTGGCAATCCTATTATCTCTTTCGCTACGCGACGAATCATGACGTCGAGGCCATCTGTGATGAATATTGGGATCTTGTACAGCGGAGCTGTTTGTAACGGATATATCAGCATTGGAAAGATGTACTGATTGATCACATTTAGTTTCTGATCCGGTTTCAGTAGTGCCGACGACGATAATTTTGCTAGGTTTTTGTTAAGGATTTCTATGCAGCTGTTATCGAAAAGTAACTCCGAATGAAACGAGCAGCCGAGGTACTTGATTCTCTCATCTGACTTTATGCCCTCAATTACGCTGCCATTTGATAACCGAAGATTTTCATTGACCAGTAAGCCATTTCTGATTATAATTGCCTGGCTTTTCGATGGATTCATTTCAAGACCGATTTTAGCAAACAATATTTGAAGTAGCTTTTAAATAAATTTCGCTTTAGAAACGTAGAATCGTAGTCCTCTTTTAAGAATTTTCGTCCGAATAGTCAATACTAGTGGAATTGACTATTCGGACGCGCGCCCGAATAGTCAATACTAGCGGAAGTGGCTATTCGGACGCGCGTCCGATTAGCCAGTCCGATTTATATATTAATGGAGATAGCAAACGGTTTTATTTCTTAAATCAGTAAACGAGTAAACTAGTAAACGAGTCTAGCGCCGCAGGCAGAAATTTTTGAGTTCCTTGTTCTCTAAGTAATTGGAAAACAGACGAAAACAGACATGGGGGTGGGGGGATGTCTAAGAAAGCCAAAAAAATGCAGACGTCATTTATGAACGCTCCCTAACCTTCGGACACAGAAAAGCACAAGAGGAGAAAGCTCGTTCTAACTCTATACTAGTTGGTTTTACTTCTAATAAGTATTCGTAACATTAAGTCAAATTTCGCCCACGACTACACTTCCAGCTTCCATCAATTTAATTTCTTGTCTGACAATTTTTGAGAAACACGCCTTCGATTGAATTTTTTCAATTTCAGCAGCCTTACTCAGTGCAATCGCATTGTACAATTCCTGATGTAAGACTGACCGGGACCGTTGATTATTTTTCCCTTTTTAGTGACATCCACATCAGTTGATAAAAGTGGCTCTGACTACATATCAAACATCAATGAAGTTATAAGTGAAGAGGAGGGGATGTTTGTATTTGTAATTTTTGAAGTTTTACCTGTTCTTCGAAATCATTTTCCTGTTTATGCAAACGCGTCAGCAAATTTATTATGACATATTCTACTGTCGTCCGATTTGGTATTAGAGAGAATTTCGAAACTTCAGCGGACATATTGGTGTATGAGATTTTCTCCTCGTTGGGCGATAGTGAGCCCAAAGATGAAAAGTTTCCCTGGAGTATAAATACTTAAGAACACCACACAGATTGGTACGCCTTTCTAATATACGCCTTCCCAAAGCACCGACTATAGCTTCGCCGACAGATTAATATTTCGATTTTGTAGTTATGTCAATATAAATGATACAATGGCAGCATGGGGGAGAAGACTGGCCACACGTCGACGTAACGCCTCCTACTTTTCGCTTTTTTCATTACACTAGTCTACAAGGGTTTTGTATCTTAAAAAGTAATGAGTACAATTTGTTTATTTTGATCCGAAAAATCGGAATCTGGACTCAGTTTGTTCCGGGCACCCTTCATTTCTTCTCTATTACTTCTAGAACTTCCCATTATAACCTGACCATTGTCTTGAGCATATGCTTATACTTCCCAAGCATGAGCATAAGGAGAAGCTTGAGCATAAGGTTTCACTCATGAAGCTTTTGCTCAAGTTGGAGCATTTGATACAGAATCTTTTGCTTATGCTTAAGTGATTGCTTAAAGTCTACACATAAAACTTTTTCTTTCACTTCTTTCTTTCACTTTGACAGCTGTCAAAAAACGTGCACAGACAGAGACAGCCAGAGCATTCATATAAAGTAGCTACTGCCATAACTTTTTCGGCATTGGTCTATGAACCTGGACAGCATGAAAGCTCTTTGACGGACTCTATTGGAGTCGAAACAGTGCCGTAACTTCCAGAGACCTAAATAAACGTTTTCGGTGGATGATTTTGAGCCGGTTTGATCTAACTTGCTATAGCATAACTCTTCATATTTCATGTATTTCATGTTAATTTCGGTAAAAATACTTTTAAACGATTTTTGCGATTTTTACTGATTTTAGTCATTGAGCACCGCCTAAACTTACTCGGATTCGGTAGCACCCATACGTACTATTCGTCAGCGTCCAAAAACACAACGTTTTCCACCAGGGGAGCCCAAATTTTCGAAAAGTTTTCCCATATAGGTAAGGATAAGTAGGCTGTCTCAGATAAGAGCCATGCACCTAGGCCGAGATTGGGCCTGTTGTGCGTACCCACGTGTTTTAGTTTATAACTGTGCTACAGTGAAGGAAGTTGAGAATTTGTTTAGGGTGGATATTCCGGATGGTGCTGTACCGAAGTTGGTAAGCACCCAGACACTTGGCTCTGGCTTTTAATAGAGCTGGGCGTTGGCAGAGGAAGTGTTCTGCTGATTCTAGTGCACTATTTATCACAATATGGGTTGCCTACGAGGCTCATGGTGAACAAGTGTTTGTTTAGTGCACAGTGTCCAGTAAGTCCGTCAATCTTTTGATGTTCTTTTTATTCAGAGATAGATAGCATCTCGTGTGATACTTGTTTATCGAGAGACAATTCTCAGCTTGTCTGGCTGAGTTCAGATTCTGCCAATGATCTGCGAAGGATTTATCTTCCCATGCGGTTATAATTCCTTGCAAGGTCCTTAACGACACTGGAATACTGGGTTCAGGTCCGCAGAATGGTGATGCAGACGCGTCTCTTGCCAGCTTATCTGCTTTTTCATTTCCGGGATAACCGTGATGGCCTGGAATTGTTTTCCTATATAATTTTGAACACCCCTAATGCATCGTATTTGAGTTAAGTCATACGAATCATTCAACTTATACATTATTGCAGCCATCAAACGCACTGCAATTACGCAAATAATTATTTAGCTTGAGTAAACTTTAGGACGTTACTCGATAGACACATTCAATGAAAAATTGTCTGTTACGGGGATCGAGCCCGAATTATTTTGATGGAAGGCTGGTACGTAAGTACTGGGCCATCCTCATCCTATCCGACGATATTTTAAGAAAAGCGTTGAGATTTCTTGTGATATTAACAAAATTCCCTTGAATTGTGCTGACTTATCATACACTCTCAGAGGTCAAGAAAATCGTTTTTGGTGTCTTCTCGGATACGTTCGTAATCAATTTTCATGTAAGCTGTATGATGTTTTGGCAGATTTACTCGAAAATGCATCCAAGTTGTTATTTTAACGAGTTGCAAATATGCACAAATGACATACGGATTTTTTCAGCGATTTTTTACCCCCACCCCCTTATATTGATATTGAATTTCGACGTAATGGAACGACAACAATAAAATGACGTCACAAAATAACGCTATTGAATGACGTCCCAAACAGAATGTCGTCATTGAATGACATCGCAGAATGACGTCATTGAACAACGTCATTGAGTGACGTCACAGAATGACGTTATTCATTGACGTCACGGAATGACGTTATTCATTGACGTCACAGAACGACGCCATTGAATGACCTCCCAAAATGTCATCATAGAATGACGTCACAGAACGAAGTCGTAGAATGACGTCGCTGATTGACGTCACAGCCGATCGTTATGAGTCACACCTGAATCAAAAGCGATTCCCATCAGCATCAGCCTCATCATTAAACGACGTCATTGAGTGACGTCACAAAATGACGTCATTCATTGACGTCACGGAATGACGCCGTTGAATGACCTCCCCAAATGTCATCATACAATGACGTCACGGAATGACGTCATTGAATGATGTCACAGAACGAAGTCGTAGAATGACTTCGCTGATTTACGTCACTGAACAGAGGTCGCTGAACATGCTGAACCAGAATCTTCGTCTTCATCTTCAATAAAAAAAAAAACAGTTGAAAATAGAAGGCAAGACGACAGTAATTACTGACCTTTAAATTGAGTGTAAATGTGACGCCTTTTGTTCTGGTACTTGTAATTTGATCAGACTTTTCTCCACTCTTTAGCCGAACGTACTGGTGGACCTAATTCATTTAATTTCATCGCAAGTTCGTTCCACACAGTATCCAGCGACACATGGGGGTTTTCGTTTGCTGCTATAAAAATTTTAAATGTTGAAAGTTCAACGGTTCGATTAAGCTCTTACCTAGTAAGGTTTCCGATATTGTTTTTATTTGTCTGCTCGTTGTTTTTGGCTGTTCCCATGTGCATTCCTCCAAACTCTTGAAAAAAAGTTCCTCGAACATCGATTCGTCCATTTCGTTAACTTACCAAATAGAATTTGCGCGGGTTTACTCTTCGATTCGATTTTTATTGTTTAAAGGTTTTCTCTCCACCTGTCAATCGGACAGGTTAGCTATTCACAGTTACTCAGATTAGCTACTCATAATGACTAACAGATGGCGCACTAAGGTTTGGTTTGCTGCGAAACGCCGGTTGTTGTATTTTTATCTATAGTTGAGCTTTCACACAAATCTTACGCGTGAAAAATTGAACACTTTTTTTTTGTACGTACGACTTGACTTTGACCGCACCGACCGAATGGTGACGCACTTCTGCGGTTTATGGAATAAATGGAATAAATGATAATTTTTTCAAATTCGTCAAAACCTCAAATAGACTTGATTTTGATGGCAACGCACACAAAAAACCATACTAATGTGTCAAAAAGTGAGAAAACCCTCTTTTGAAAACTTAAAAGAATTTTTGTTGAAAAATGGAATAAACAAATTTATTCCATTTATTCCAAAAAAAATAAAATTTAATCTCAAGATGGTTGAAATGTGCAAAACTTTTTTTGAACTTATTTGTCTAACTTGTGATGTGTTTGGTTCAGATATTTCGCGAAAACAACAAAAAAAAATTGGGAATAAATGGAATAAATGAAGTGCGCCACCCCTCGGCACCGACCGACCCCACCCTAAGACATGTACATCATTTGTGAAGAGTCATATAAAGCACTCCAACTCGCTTAACTTTTCCACTGTGTTGTGTTGACTGTTTAACATAACCGATTTTCGTGCAAAAAACTAGTTATTTGAAGGCAATACAAAATTCAGAGACTTGACATCATGGGCGCGCGGCAGCGATGCGCCCGTGACGCAAGTCCCCATACGAACAAAAAATTCTGAAAAATTTTTTTTCGTAGACTTCGGAACCATAAGTTTTGACTTCCCCCCCTTGCGACGTACCCCCCGGAAAATATTTTTCCAGGATTCTACGGAAAATTCTAAGGCGAATTACCTTTTCACTCATTAAAATCGGTTCTGTGGATCCGAAGATACGACCTTTAGAAAATAATCATTTCCTATACAAAAAGGGCAGTTTCATAGAAGTCAAAGTTAATGCAAACCATGCAAACATCCTACATTAGTTAGTTAGTGAGTTAGTTTGTGGGTTAGTTAGTTAGTTTGTGGGTTAATTATTGGGTTAGTTCCAGGGCCATTTGTATGAAAAACCGTGAAAAACCACTTTTTCGGCTCGTGCTCGAAAACGGCTCGATAACTTTTCTTGAAATTTTGCAGGGACCTTCGGGTGGGCATACTACGTCATATGAGATTTTAAAAAAGGGGGGTACCGGCCTCGTTTGGGCGCCAGGGCTCTTAGAAGCGCCATATAAAGCCCATATGTATGCGTTTGTGTGTGTAGCGTGTATGATAGCATATTTTGTATGAGGCAATGGTTGCGTGTTCGAGATAGAGGTTTGGTGTCAAAGAGAAAGTTGTTGAGTTGGGTGTGTAGTGTATCAGGGTGACCGCCAAAATGGCGGAAAATAGGCGGGGACTCAAAAAAAAACTTATGATATGTTGTAGAGGAAGTTGAGGGGATCATTTTCGCCCATGGAAGTAGTAGCCGCGGCACTTCGGTTCGTCGGCAGCGGCGGCTCAAAATAATGCAAAACATTACAATCACAACAAAAACCCTTTTTAAAAGGGAAACGTGACGCAAGTCCTCGTCCCTTCTTCCAAAACTACTGATATCAATTTGGGTGACGCTTGCAGCTTCGGAACGCACAAAATTCTTTTGAAATATTTTCACTTCTGAGTAAAAAAATGCGTCACAAATGCCGGACCCCCCAGTGTTATAGTTTTTCTGTTCTTTCAGCTTTCACAGTGCAAAAATTTGACTTTATGAGATGTAAGGCGTATTTTTGTACAGGAAATCAAATTTTTGCGTATGAAAGCTGAAAGCGTAGAAAAATTATTACATTGGCGGGTCCGGCATTTGTGACGCATTTTTTTACTCAGAAGTGAAAATATTTCAAAAGAATTTTGTGCGTTCCGAAGCTGCAAGCGTCACCCAAATTGATATGAGTTGTTTTGGAAGAAGGGACGAGGACTTGCGTCACATTTCCCTTTAAAAAAGGGTTTTTGTTGTGATATAGACTTCAAATATGTGAGCAAATGTCATTATCACTTGACATTTCGTCACCATATAAAATGCAAAGAAAAATTTCTCCATTTTTAAATTAAACATAAAATGCTACACGAGTCAATTGTAAAATTCGCTTTATTTTATTTTAAATTGTATCAAATCATTAAAATGAACCAACTAGTTTCGTATGCTAAGCATACATCATCAGGGCTTTTTACAAAGACTAATTCAACATCTCGAAAAACTAAAACATTTGACCAGATATTTTAAAATTACATTTACATGCAACATCTAAACAAATAACAAGCACTCTCTCTTATTTCTTGGCTAATTACTTATACTGGCGACAGTAATTTTCATAATTAAATAATTAAATTACTGCCCGTAGAAAACATTAACAAACCTACAAACTTGCAAACAAACGAACAAATGAATCCATTGCATAGCATTTCATAGCATTTCGTCTCATATGTTTATTGCATGGCTGCTATCAGTCGAATGGTGTATGTCATATTTCTCCTTATTTGTATTTTCCCCTTCCGTTAATAAAACTCGTTACTCACAGTCATAGAACTCTTCGTCAATACTCACATCATATATACTCACATGTGCTTCGCCACTGCACTTTTGAAGTCTGATTTTTTAATACTGTATTCATGTTCAGCAAATCTGACAGTTGGATTCCTTTCACTTTTCCCAATGTAGATAAATAAGCAACCATCTTGGCAGTCAATCTCATATATCCCAGATTTCAATAATTCTGGAATTTTGTCTTTAGCACCTCCAATCAATTTCTGGATGCTGTCTGACATTAATGACATTTAAATCTTTAACAGTACAAATTTTGTTTGCGTAAAATGAACGAACTGTATGTCATTGTTATAACAATAGCAAAACTTCTAAAAGAGAATTCAGAGATCTTGTTGAGTAAACCAGCTATGAGAAGTCATGCGTTACTCTTCGACTCTACGGATAAAAGCTCGGAAACTTGGAATCAATTCTACATTACAACTCATTTCATATTACTTTTTAAATGAATGTCTGAGCGTCATGTCAACGTCAAAATAATTCAAAGAGCTTATGAGCTAAAAACGTTTCTACAGAAAGGAATATATAGTTTAACGCACTAAATGCGATATTGCCGATACGAGCCGAAGGTGAGTTCGGCAACACATCGTGTGCGTTAAACTACCAGCATACCTAACGTGTATCAAACAACGTTTTCTGCAATTCACCGACAGAAACGAGATTTTCTTTTAATATAAAAATTCAATTCGAGTAGTGCGTAAAAAAACCTTCATCGCACTAGAGCGTAAAAAAACCGTCATCGCACTGTTGCGGCAAAACGACTTCATGCGACACCGAAATGACGCACGAAAAAGCGAGAATCACAAAAAATTAGTTTTATTAACCTCAACTCACTCCACTCGCTTTCATAAAAGATCATTCATAATAGAGATGAGCGGGTCGACCATTTTTCGAAACCCGACCCAGACCGAGCCCGACCCGATAAAACTTTTCGAAACCCGAAACCCAAATAGCTTCTTAACCCGACCCGGACCGAGCCCGACCCGATTAAAATTTTCGAAACCCGAAACCCGAACTGTTTCAAAATCCGACCCGGACCGAACCCGACCCGATAAAATTTTTCGAAACCCGAAATGTTTTAAAACCCGACCCGGACCGAACCAGACACTCAAGTTTTTCGAAACTCACAACCCAAATTACTTCGAAACAAAAATTATTTCAAGGCCCGACGACGTCTGCATTCTTCACGGACCTTTTTTTTTTATTTTTTTTTAGATTTTTCAGGTTGGGACGACTCTTTGTTGAGTCTTGAAACACAGATCTATTGATCCTTTGTTTCTCTCCCGTTCATCATGTAAATCTTTCGAATCTGCCCGTACCAGCCAGAAACTTGTCAAGGACAAGCGGTCCCACCTTTAGCACATCCAGAGGTCTAATCACATGACCACCCAGAGTCCCGAGTCTCAGTTGAGAAAAATTTGGACATTCACAAGTTATGTGATATCCAGTTTCGTTACTAAAGCCACAGGTACATTTGGGATCGCTAACGATTCCCATTTTTGACAAATGAATGTTTAGACCACAGTGCCCGGTTATCGCTCCCACCACTCTTCTTATGCGACTCCGGTCCATGTTCAGCAGTGCATTTGTCCATTTGCAGTTGGGCACTGGTAGGAACTGCTTCGTATGCATTGCTCCACCATATTTGTGCCAACGCTTTATTCCCTCTGAACGCACCCATTCCTTTACGAGTTTTTTACACTCTGACTGTGATACAGGAATGAACGGTTCAGGTCCACAAATGGCAGATGTAGTACCTAGCTTCGCTAGTTCATCCGCTCTTTCACTTCCCTCAATTCCGGAGTGTCCCGGCACCCAAGCAACCGTCACCTGATTTCTCAGGCCCAGTCGGCTTAGTGTACCTTTGAACTCCTTCATTAGTTTGGATGTGGTAACAGGCGACATAATCGCTCTGATCATCTCTTCGCTGTCAGACAGGATTGTGACTTTTTCACTTACCGTTTCTGGTCCCAAAGTGCTTTCCAATCCTTTCATTGCTGCGAATGTTTCTGCCTGAAGTATGCTGGCGAAGTTTCCTAAGTGGAAGAACTCTTCTTTCATAGGTTCCAGAGTTAATACCCCAGCCCCTACTCCATTAGAGTTTTTTGATCCATCTGTGAAGCAAATGAGTCCATCAGAAGACAGACTGTCTGGCCAATTTCTTGCCCATTCTAGTCTGTCCGGTATGATAGCCTCGTAGTGCTTCACAAAGGAGATTTCCGGTTTTATCCAGTCCCTGGGCATGTCTAAAATCGGATTGGCTATTGCCCCCCTAATTTTTCCATGTCCAGTGTGAAAGTTCCTCATCCAAAGATCATTAAGGCGGAGTCTATCCGCAGTTTCAAATGCTTTAGCCTTTATGATTGTTTGCATGGGTGCAATATTCAACAGCGTTTCCATGGCTGTCGTCGCTGTTGTTTTCATTGCCCCGGTCATGCAGATGCATACCAGTCTCTGAATTTCGCTCAACTCCTTCCTCGCGGTTTCAACTTCGAGCCTAGGCCACCAAACGACACAGCCGTGGGTGATCATAGGTCTCACTACCGCTTCATAAATCCACAGTATAGCCTTGGATGGTAGGCCCCAGTTTTTACCAAAGGAGCTTCTACATGTCCAGAAGGCTGTCAGAGCTTTTTTAGCTTTAGCTCTATCCAGTTTAATTTACTGTCAAGCGTGACTCCCAGGTATTTTACCTTATTTCCAGGCGTAATGGTTTTCCCAGAACTTCTGAATTCCCCAATTAGTTCATGACCTGTTCTTCTCCTGCTGAAGAGAATTATGTCAGTTTTCTCTGGGTTGACTTTAAGGCCATTAACCATACACCATTTTTCTACTATTTTCATAGAATACCTGATGCGATCTCCAAGAGTACTTTCGAATTTCCCTCTGATTAAGATCGTTAGGTCGTCTGAGTACCCCTGAGCGTAAATGCCCTTTTCATTGAGCTCTTTAATAAGAGAGTCTACTACCATACACCACAGAAGTGGTGACAGTATTCCACCTTGCGGGCAACCTTTCGTTGCCCAGAAGTTAGCTTTGTGTCCGCATACGGTAGCTTCTACTTCTCTGCTACTAAGCATGCTACTGATCCACCTTATCACAAGCTGATTCACACCCCGCTCCTCCAGCGCGTGGTGAATGACCCCGAAATTGGTGTTGTCAAATGCTCCCTGGATGTCCATAAAACAACCAAGTGCGACGTCGCCAACCTTAAATGATCCTTTCACCCTGGCGACTAGATTATGCAGAGCCGAATCCGTGGACTTACCTACTTGATACGCATGTTGGCTTGCCTGCAGCGGACATTCCGGCAGGATTTCGTCCCTGATATAAAAGTCTACAAGTCTTTCCAGCGTTTTCTGCACGAAAGATGTGAGACTGATTGGACGAAAGTCTTTAGCCTCTACATGCGATGGCTTCCCAGGTTTCGGTATAAAAGTAACTTTCACCGTTTCCCAGGACGTTGGGATGCGTCCCAGAATCAACGAGCCCCTTAATACCCTACAGAGCGGTTCTAACAGAATTTCTCCACTTTCCTTCAGGAGCGCTGGAAATATTCCATCGTCACCTGCCGATTTGTAGGGTTTGAATTTACCAATGGCCCATTGTATTCTTTCCTCAGTAACAATTCTGTTTACCAGATTCCAATCCTCTTCACTTGGAGGAGGTGGATCTGGGGTATTTCCAATAATCTTCGCGCTACTGCATCCAGGAAAGTGTGTGCCGAGAAGATGTCTGAAAATTTACTAAAAAGTCAGCGTCGGCAATATTTCTTGATAGTTATCGGCAGGAAGGTCGATGTATTTGGAACGGCTTCGAACGCTAATTTGCGGCCACGTATCTCAGGAGCAATTATCGTCAAAATACACTGACTTCTAATGTAGCCGTCTAGCCGGAGGAGTCGTACTATGGTGACAAGTACCAAAAACTCACAAAAATAGCGTGCGCATGGGAAGGTCGACGAGTAAAAAAAAACTTCGACTTGTAAAACAATCAGTGGACAATTCTGGATCATTTATACTCCCAGGCCTCAAAAAATAAAATATTTTTTCAAAAACGCTACACCCTAATGTACACAGTTATTTTCGCATCTCGTCCCGTCGCTCTTTCCACTTGTCAAATTCCATATGTTGTATGTACTTTGCCGATTTGATTGAATTTATTTATTTATAAACTGCACACCGCACAGAATCAAAGTTTTTCAAGTTGTCCTAGTTCTATTTTTCGGTTAGTAAATTATGAATAAGGTAAATATTTTCGTAAAGAAAATTATAAATGAATAAACTTTAAATTAATACAATAATGCTTTTGCAAAACAAGCGCACGGCACACGATGAAGAAGTTTCTGATTCATTGAACGACGATACACATTCTAAACACGTGTTGAGTGAAAATATTCAAAGAACAATTTCGGACGACTCGAGCGATGATTCTTTGTCACAAATCGAAGGCAAAGGTTCGTTTGGCACATTAAATGTTTTTAAAAAAATTCCAGTTTCATTTTTAAAGTGTTCCCAACTGTCGACGCATATTTGGCATCATTTCCTGAATATTCCGAAGAAGAACACAGCCGAATACCATTCTACTTGGAATTGTTGGGCGATTTTGCCGAACAAATTCAGACAGAATTACCCAAATCCGACACCTTCACCGATGGAGAAATGGAAGTCATAAAAAACAATTTTATCTTAAGCCAATTGGTCTTCTTGGTAACTGAAAATGTTCGGCGTATGAAAAAAAAAGAGAACAAACGCTTGCGCACGGAAAATGTAGCATCAACAGGAACATCGACAGTCTCACGTTTGCGCTCAGCCAAACCTCAGGCAACTTCAACATCTGCAGCCTTACGATCACGCTTAGCTAAAACCACAGCAACTGTAACATCAACAAAAACATCTACAGTCTTACGCTCGCGCTCAGTTCAACCTACAGCAACTGTAACATCAGCAAAAGCACCTGCAGTTTTGCGCTCGCGCTCAGCTAAACCTACGACAACTGTAACATCAACAGAAACATTTGCAGTCTCACGCTCGCGCTTAACTGAACCTATAAGAACAGTGACACCGACAGTAACGACTACAGTCTCACGCTCGCGCTTAGCTAAACCTACAGCAACAGTGACGCCAACAGTAACGTCTACAGTCAGACGTTTGCGCTCAGCTGAACGTAGGGCAACACTAACATCAACAGAAACATTTACAGTCTCACGCTCGCGCTTAGCTAAATCTACACCAACTGTGACATCAACAGAAAAAGTGTCACACTTGCACCCGTCCCAGTCGAAGTCTACCGTACCATCAACATTTTTACGCTTGCGCATGGAACAAAAAAAATTGACAACTTCGCGCAAACGAAAGACAACAGCATCAGTCAGTTTAAAGGTGACATAATGATACACGTCTAGTTTGCGATCGATTGATATGAAAACTGTATTATGCTTGAGCTCGGAATCCGTTCGGATAAATTTTCAAAGTTGTGATCACAATGAGATACTGGAATTAATAAATTCAATTCCTTGAAGACGTTTAATCCTTAGTAAGATTTCCTTAACTTTACAAAAAAGTTTAAACAATCAGGGCTCCCCAGTGAGAGCTCTGGAATGTCTCCCCAGCGAGACCTCTGGAATGTCTCCCCAGCGAGACCTCTGGAAGGTCTCCCCAGCGAGACCTCTGGAAGGTCTCCCCAGCGAGACCTCTGGAATGTCTCCCCAGCGAAATCTCTAGCACCTAAGCCTATGATGTAGGGTGGGTCAATTTTCCACTTTTTATTTTTTGACGACCAGTCAATGAGGTAAGTGTACGAGTTCGAATTAAACTTGATTTCAGGAACTCTGAACACACGAATTTGACTTGATGAAAAAACCGTAATTACAGAGCCTCCCCTAACCAAAAAGTTTTCACATTCGGAACTTCAAGAGCTTGTTCGTCACCATCACAAATGCCGGACCCAACGACGAAATAATTTTTCTGTACTTTCAGTTTTTGCGCTGCAAAAATTTGACTTTTGTTTCATATTGCGTAGATGGTGTAAGGTAAATTTCACCTCAAGCGATATCATTAATTTTGGAAGCGGACTTACGGACTATCTTTAAAGAGGTTTTTGTTGTGAAATCAGTCGTTTTGGAAGTTTTCAGTTGTTGAAAAAATTTCTATTTTTTTAAAAAAGTTTTCTCCAAAAAAAAATTTCTCCAAAAAAAAGTTTCTCCAAAAAATTTTTCTCCGAAAAAAATTTCCTTTCCGAAAAAAATTGTTCTCCTACACCTTAGGCTACCATCGGAACACATCGTATCACCTTCGGCTACCTTCGGAATACTTTGTGTCACTTTCGCCTGCCTTCGGAACACTTCGTGTCACCTTCGGCTACCTTCGCAACACTTCGTGTCACCAATTCTTCCCACTGATTCATATAACTTTCCTGAAGAAGCCAACTGTCTAGGTATTCTTATACAGAATTTAGCAAAAAAATCCAAGATGGCGTCACTTTGACAGTTGGCAGCCATATTCTAATGATACCACAAAATTCTCCTGATGAAACTCTATAACTTTCTAGAAGAAACCAACGCTCTAAGTAGTGTCATTCCGGACATAAAATTCGAAAACCAAAAAAAACCCTCCTGACAAAAAGTTCTCCTGACCAAACTCTATAACTTTCCCGAAGAAACCAACTTTCTAGCTATTGTCACTCCGGAGCTAAAATACGAAAAATCCGAGCATTACCTAAATTGACCACTTTTCCACATGCCACGGCTTTTCCAGAATTTACCCGGAAAAGCGGCATATGAAATTTTTCACTTGGGGCCGAGACTGACGTTTCCTGAAAATGTTAGGGCGGTTCTCGAGAAAAAAAAGTAGATAGATACATACATAGATCGTTGACACACAACACAGGAATAAAATTGTTATTACTTTCAAAGCAGATTTTACCATTAATATATGGAAATTGGTCATCTTTGATTGGCGATATCTCGTTGGAAAGCTGCTGCTACGTAGTTTTGGTAAATTGTGGAGGGGGGGGGGGGCGGAGGGAAAAAACTCAAAAGTTTGCCTATACATCGTGTCTTGTCCCAAAGGTTTTTGTATGGAGTTATTTGGGTTTGTGGACGTTTTTTTTGGGGTGTGGGGACTGCGTCACGCTCTCCGCTACCGCTCCGAGCATGATCCAAAACGAAAACTGACTTTACAGATTCGGACCTGGGAAAATGCGAGCGGAGCCAGCGAATTTTCTTAAAACTTTCTTTATAAGTGTAATACTTTGCCTATGCCTATGGAATAATCCCAGAGAAATGAAGTTAAATTGAAACATTTATCTATCTCATTCGCAAATTAACATCGCCGCGTTGTCGGCAAAGTTCGGCTGGGCTTACTTTTTGAATTTGATGAGGTAGGTTATTATCGCCGCAGACGAAATTTCCTAGCCAAGTGGCTCTTTGCATGTAAGATAGTTAATCCATTGTCTCGAACATAGGCTTTATGTGGAATCGTGCGGGTCCGCGAAGCAAATGTTTTTTGTTGAAATACACTTACGGAAATATATTTTTGCATCAAATAGAATTTTGTACTTCTGCGCAGGTTTTTGCAGTGTTAATAAGCTGCGCAGAATAACAAAATTCTATCAATACAAAAATATATTTCCGTGAGTGTAACACTAACATTTTCATGATGTAGCTACCGTTACCTAATGAAGATATTATTATCTTCCATGAATTTCCCTTGAAGAGTTTTTTCTAAAGCTTGGAAACAATTAACCCAGAAGCAAAATTATCCTCCGTGAAAATGTTTTGCCGTGGTCTTTGTTCTTTTACAGAATATTGCCAACCGGACAATATATCTGGCCAATTCCATCGTGCCCCATGTTACACTTATTTTGGTGTATACTCACGTAATTAGAAATGTATACTCAGTGTACACTTGGAAATGTAAATGTGCCCCACGTAACATTTTATATACCACTCTTTTTGTAGTATACATAGAAGTATACTAGTAGTACTCTCTGAAGCTTTTTCGCACTCGTGACCCTATAGCCCTTCTCATATCAAATTGAGTTCTTTTTTTAGGCTTGTGGAGTTGTTTTTCTGGTAGATATTCGAGTCTAGATCAACGTTTACGAAGATCATTTTTCGAAAAAATGGTGTCTAGGCAGCCGCGGATGATTTTTGTTCTTCCATTTAAAAGCGTTGGCTAGAAAGAGACCAATTATATCTGTCTTTTTCTAACCAACGCTTTTAAATAGACGAACAAAAGTCATCCGCGGCTGCCTAGACACCATTTTTTCGAAAAATGATCTTCGTAAACGTTGATCTAGACTCGAAATTCGGTTAAATGTACTATGGAATTAGCCATCTACTGAAAAATATCCCGTTAAACAGAAGTCAGATAGTCACTCCCATGAGTCTCTTCCATTACATCTTAAAATCGAAATTCAAATTTGTCTTGTAAGAAATTGATGCTAAAAACCCTTAAAATATTTTCCATTCGACTGTGAAATAAATTAAATCTCATTACTCCGTCGAAACTGCATTTTCTTAAAAGCACGGACTTCATAGAGCACGATTATCTGTCTGCTATATAAAACGACTGTGTTATTTTTAAAAATGTTCCGCTTATAAACAACGGAAACTAATTTAAAATGTCGTCATTCCTTATCAAAAGATCCACTCCTTTTCAACACGGAATTGCTAAAAAAAAATCTTCGTCCTACGAAAACAAAGTACATACAATAAGATTTACGGTTGATGTCAGGTGTATGGAAAGAATTGAAAAAATGAAACATATTTTTGCAGCTCAAATGGTTTATATAACAAGAAAATTGAATTCCTCAACATAATTTACATTGTTCGAGTTTTTTTAAGCGTTTTTTACGGAGGAGTTTTCGTTTGCATATAAATGAACTTTACGTATATATCATAATCTCCTGAGGTAAGCAGAAGTAGTTCAGATGTTATTGTTTTCAAGTTACCGCTTTAGTTTTGTGTGATGGAAAAGGATCTAGAGGTTCCATAAAAAATCTATTTCAAGTGAGTTTGTTTTGGAAGAAAGTTTTTATATGTCATAAATAATATGGTAGGGTAAATCGACAAATAGCAGATTGTAAGATATGAGCTTCTCTTTGAAAGAGTTTAATATGTTTTATCCCATTCACGTTCGACGTATAAGAGAATATATTTATCTTAGAAAAGCCAAACTTATAATAAGATATGAATATATGAAAAAATAGAGTTTTGTTCTCAAATAAAAAGTTCGATTTTCTATAAAAGCTCTACAAAAGCATAAGGAAAATCAGATGCGTTTTCTTGTCTTACAATAAATATTGAAGTTTATGCAGCTCGAGTTGTAAAATTTAAGCTGGTTGGATGGAAATTGATTAAACGTGGTAGTTCCTCTAATGTAAACAAGTAAGTTCTCGTAATTGTGCTCTTATAGTTTCTAAAAGCAATTTCCCTATTTTCACGTAAAGTCTTTGATTTCTTTGAAATCAAATCGTTCTTTAGATAAACTGTTTAACTCGAGCAATCCCGATGACAGATCCCGCAACTAAAGCTAACTTCTCTGCACTCTCAAAACATTTAAAGCATTTTGAGCTGTTATAAAAGTTATAAAAAAAACTCAAATTTAAATCCACTGTTTAAGTGGCGACGGCTTATGTCAAAGTATTTTACACGAGTTCTCTTTCCTGACGGGCGTGTAGATTTCTCAGGAATGTTTAACGCTTCGCTTATAACATAGCTGGCCCATGACATAATAATATAGAGTGGGTTTACGTAACCATCAGCTGAAGCAAAAATGAAAATACGTAGTTTGTGCATAGAAATAATTCCCAGATATTAGGCCCTGGTATGTATATCGCACACCAACACACACAATTTGATTGATTGATGGGTTGAAATTACTAGAGAAGACGATCGAATGGTACTTTGAGTTATTGACACAACAGAATACAAATTTGCAGACTGCAAGCTCGTGTAACTGTAAAACAGTCAACATCTTCGGAAATTCTACCCTAAACAGGAGATCAGTTGAGTATAGTTCAGGTAGCTTGTGTGAAGCCTTTAGAGCTCTTTTATGCAAGGTCTGGAGCTCATCGATCAATGTCTTTCTGGCAGATCCCCATATGCCAATACAGTAGGTCAGATGACAGTGGACCGTTGAAAATTAAATCAGTCCGAGAATCTTCTTAGGAATGAAACGGAGGCGTCTGATATTACCTATCCGACTAGAGATCAGTGAGCCTACAGCCGAGATATGATTGTCCCAGGAGACAAATTCATCCAGAGTCAGGCCCAGGCATTTCACCAAGGAGAACGTCTCAATAGTCACGCCGTTTAAAGCTAAGAGGGGTGGTCCATCAATCTTAACCGAAGGCTTGCGAAAATGAATCAACTTAGTCTTGCTCAGGTTCAAAGTCAACCTGTTTATTCTAAAATATTCGGCAATGATCTCAATATCATATGTAAGATCAGCAATGTTTTGGGAAATATCTGCCGAGGAAACGAACATGTTTGTATCATCAGCAAACCCAAACGGTATACAGACTTTAGCGGTAGGTCAAAGAAATCATTCACAAATATTATAAAAAGCAAGGGAGACAAAACACCCCCTTGAGGGACCCCAATGGTCACGTCAGACAATGGGCTGTATACTCCGCTACATTCTGTATATTGCTTTCTATTGCTTAGATAGTTACGAAATAGATCCTGCGCAACACCTCTAACTCTAGTTTATATAGCAGAAGGTCATGAATGACCGTATCAAATGCTTTTGACAAGTCAATAATTCGGACACAACCTTCATGCCATCTATTTCCTTGTTGAGCAAACAGGCCAATTCAAAAAGGGCACTTTGGCTTCAATTTGTGTTAATTTTTTGTCAAAGACTGCCAGTCTATATTTACAGTGTGTAAGTGAGACTGGCAGTCTGATAAAAGATTACCACAAATTGGGGATGTGCACAAATGACGTTCGGTTTGGTGATTTTTGACCCCACCGTCCGTAAAAAACCGTACAATTCTGAAGATCCACCTTCAAAGTACATACGAATTTAAGAACACCCCACCTCCCTCTCAGAAAAAAAAACTGAAGTTTCTTCATTAGTCCATTTTTGTCTCATATGTCGTTCAACTGCATTGCATTAGAAGGTGTTTATTTAAGCATCCTGCAATTAAAATTTTTTTTTGGGCTGAAGATAGTTGTTTGGAGTCAAAGGAAAAGTTGTTGGGTTGGATGTGTAGTGTGTCAGGGTGACCAACAAAATGGCCGACGGTGGTGGTACGGGACGGACTTAAGGTGAAAATTAAATTTTGTTAAATTTTTTTTTGGGTTGGAGATAGATGTTCGGATCGGAGTTAAAAGAAAAGTTGTTGGGTTAGATGTGTAGTGTGTCATGGTGACCAACAAAATGGCAGACGTTGGTACGGGACGGACTTAGGAGGAATTTTTTTTTTTATTGGAGATACAGGAAGAGAATCATAAGATTGTGCAACGCTTCGTTTTAACTCTTTCAACCGAAAAACCGGTTTTACTTCAGAAAAATACAAGCGAATACGTGAAAAGAGCGATAAAAGAGAAATTAAAAAGTTGCACAAGCTTACGATTCCTTTCCTGTAGATGTTTCGTGTCAAAGGAGATTTTTTTCGCCACAATTTTTTTTCGCCTAAATTTTTTTTTCGCCGCAAATTTTTTTTTCGTCGCAAATTTTTTTCGCCTAAATTTTTTTTTCGCCGGAAATTTGTCCCCTTTCGCCACAAATTTTTTTTTCGTCGGAATTTTTTTTCGCCTAAAATTTTTTTTCGCCGGAAATTTTTTTTTACAGGAGATTTTTTTGCCACAATTTTTTTTTCGCCGTTCTCATCCCTTCTTCCAAAACAACTGATATCAATTGGGGTGAAGCTTACAGCTTCGGAACGCAAAAAATTCTTTTCAAATATTTTAACATTTGATTAAAAAGATGCGTCACAAATGCCGGACCCTCCCAACGTAATAATTTTTCTGCACTTTCAAATTTCGCACGCCAAAAATTTGGCTACTCGTACTCCACACATCACGCAAAACTTAATTTTTTTTTTCGTGTCAAATCTGAAAGAACAGAAAAACTATAACATTGGAAAGTCCGGCATTTGTGACGAATTTTTTTAATCAAATGTTAAAATATTTCAAAAGAATTTTTTGCGTTCCGAAGCTGTAAGCGTCACCCCAATTCATATCAGTTGTTTTGGCAGAAGGGACTAGGACTTGCATCACATTTCCTTTTTAAAAAAGGTTTTTGTCGTGATTATAATATGCCGCGCCGTATATTTTAAGCATCCTGCAACCAACTTCACTCTGAGTACAATTTTTGACCGTTTTTACAATAGTCAGACATTAACGATATTTGGTGGGAGGAGAGGGAGAGCCCACAAGGCCTCCTGCGGCTAGGTTTATAGCGGGCCTGTTGCGTTCGTACTTAGTTGCTTGGAAAGCTTTCAAGAAACATTTTTAGTTGTTAACCACTGTGCTGGTGAGACATTTGACAATGTACCTTACAAGCGCAACGGCATTACGTTTTCAACAACTTCGAAAAGTCAAATCACATAAGTCAAATTGTTGATTTTACAAATCTCGATTGTTGCTTTGATAATGAGACTTACTGACTTCCTTATTTTTTTAAACGTACAAAAAAAAGCCGGTATTGCATTCCCTACTCATACGAAACTAAAATATTCACCCTGATGATTGGATTTAATGTAATTTTCTCATTGACTCATACTTCGGAAATTAAAATTATTCGTCAAGGAAACTTTAACTGCATGTTTGGAGACAAAATAATGATTTAAAAACAATGTGATAGATTGAGTTTTTAGTTTATGCAATGACTGCAACAAAAATGGCGCCACCGACAGGCGGCTACATGTCAGATTATGACAGTTGCATTTGATTCGTTTATTTTTATTTGTCCACAATGTCCCCAATGAAAGAAAATAAAGAAACTGTCAAGGCTTTAAAACAGAAAATAAGACTTTTTGATGCCAAAACATCGGGAACGAAATCGTAGAATATTTCCGATAAAGTATTAACATCCAATGCTGTCGATTCAGTTTCACATTTCCGAAAGTGTTCTGACAACGTAATCGACGCCGAAACGTCAGTATTTGTCAAGTAAACCTCTGCTTCATTTATATTTGGAGTTGACTAGTGTTCGACAGTATGTTTTTATGGCAAACTTTCGATTAAACACTAGATGTTGGGGAATCTGCCACAGTACAGGGACACTACCTTTTATTAACCGTTTTTCGTCAATCGTCACTTATAAATTCACAAAAATATTCTCCGTACACAACAACATTGTTTTTCACTTCCTTACGAATAACTATCCACTTTTTTTACGGCCTCATCTCGAGGAACTTTATGAAAATTTTAACTCCGGAGACCTAAGTGTGTTGTTTATACAAACACAACCATTTTTCGGCAAGGGAACAGTCATTTTGAATGTTTTGAGTCTAATTATGACATGTAGCCGCGTGTCGGTGTCGCCATCAGTGTTTCCTTACTCGAAGATAGATTTATTGCCTGATGAAAAAGTGATGCACAACACAACCTATTGGCTTACGCAATTGAAATCGTTTGAATGAGTCGTTGCCTGACTCAAGTCGGCGCCTTTGACCAGCCATATAAGAGCAAGTACAAGAATTGTTTTTACTTTCGCAACGCATATGAAGCATAAAATAGTTATTTTCATGACAAGGGGAGAAAATAGAAAATTGCTTAACAAGGTTGACGTCTGTGGCCAAAGCAGAGAAAATTGCAACGAGAGTAAAGTTTGTGGCACAAGCAGAGAAAATTTCAACGAGAGTGAAGCTTGTGGCCAGAGCGTAGCGAGGGCCGCAATTCACTCGAGTTGCAATTTTCTCTGCGAGGGCCACAGACTTCAACCGAGTTATAAGAATTTTCTATTTTTACCCGAGTTATGAATTAAACTTTTCACATTTGTTAGGCGAAAATTCATATTTTCTCCCGAAAAAGATGCACTATTACAATTATTGCAGATGACTTAACACATTTAAGCATACAAAAGACGAATTTCACAGAAAACATAGAGAGTAACTCAAAAACACATTCGACTGTGTTGTTTTTCCGAACTCTTATATCTCGAAAAATATTTGCCAAATTAGCAAATGAACTACTTTAGAGTAATCCTGTGATCCTAAACTATGTGCTGGCATTTTGTTTAGCTCGTATCCGTCGAGTCGAAAATTAATTATTTTTTGTTTACTTACTTATCGCGAAAAAAATTTCTTATGAACAGATCGGCCATGATACTTTATGTTAAGTACTTATTTTCTCACCTCAAATGAGGTGCGAAAATTCACTTTTCAACCCGCTACAAACTACCCATGCAAAATTCAATTTTCGCACCTCATTTGAGGTGAGAAAATATTAATTTTCGCCTAACAAATGTGAAAATAACTATTTCATGCTTACTGAGAGTACCGAAAGTATTTTCGGCCCTCTTACAAGGGGCTCAAAGTACTTTCGGTTCTCTCAGCAACATGAAATAGTTATTTACATCACAAGGACATGTCATTTTCGTGTGATGTATTGAGTTTTTTATGCTTGATAAGAGAACCGAAAGTACATTGAGGCCCTCGTAAGACTAATTCGTTCAGTGATAACTGTCAAAGTTAACTATCTCTTTACCCATGTTTATGGACAGAACCTTGTTTAAACTGTTAAAAATTCACCAGTCAATGTTAACGAATAATTCCTGTACGCACTCTTATAATCCTCGGCACGACGAAAAATATAGGCTTTGCTGTAAAAACTGTGGGAAGTTTGTTAACTGAATGACTTCAAGTCGAAGCTTCCAGACAACATTTTATAGGTTAGGTACAAATTGAAAACATTGTTTTTTTTAAATAGATTTATGGGCGGGATTTGGTGATTAATTATTTTCTATTCAATTTCTAAAATTTTCAAATCTATCAATCAATCTAAATTTCAAAACAATCTGCTATAAAGTTCTGCTTTGAAATATCGGCTGCTTCATATAATTACATATAACTGTATTTCACGCTGCTGTATAATATTCCTATAAATATTAAACACTCGATATTCAACCATGCACGGATTGTACATATTCTATACAGCTAGGTATGTTTATCGATTCGATTTACTGTTGGCCTGCATTTGCTTTTCCAATTACAACAATTTCGACTGCACCATTTCACATTATTTTATTAAATTATTGATCTTTGACGTATGAATATTAATACATTTTATTCTTGCTTCAAGGCATTTTCAATTTATTATTTTATTACGACATTTCCCTCGCGTCATTTATCTTCATTTACATCCCAATAACTCAAATTTAAGTGTTTATGTTTGACAGCGTGGAAAGATGTTAAATGAAAGGAGTAATGCCGTAGAGGAATATTTGATCGGATATTCAATATTACTTAAGATGTTGACGCTAATTGTTTGACACACAGATTTCATAGCGGAAATGTTGGTGACGGTGTATTCGTTCTACTTTTAAATCGATATCAATGTTCCTGAAGACTCTCTGAAGAAGTGTGCTAAGAAGTTATTATAGCTTTCAATTTGACGCTTATTGTGTCGATTGTCGATAAATTAAGAAATAAAAACTGATTTTTTCTATGACCATTAATAAGCTTTACTCACACCCGTATGATTTCCGATGAAGCCTCACGTATCTATCGAGGAATGTGATGAAATTTTGTTACTGATTACGCTCTTATCAAATTGCTTGGAAATTGCCCTTATTTCCAGCCTTAATCCCTACAAACGTCCCACCTTATTTCCTCCCATACAACCGTATCACCCTACCAATCATAACATAATCCCCTTCACAACCTCCCACAATATCACCCTTCTAAACTTTTTCTCTCACCGCACATCTCCTTTGTCCCAATTTTACACCACATCTCATTCCCAACCTCTCACCTTATTTCCTCCCATACATCCTACCTTATCACTCTACCAACCTACCACATAATCTCCTTCACAACCTCCCATCTTATCCCCCTCTTAATTTATTACTTCCACCCCAAATTACAGATGAGCGGGTCGACCATTTTTCGAAACCCGACCCGGACCGAACCCGACCCGACCCGATTAAAATTTTCGAAACCTGAAACCCGAACTGTTTCAAAACCCGATTCGGACCGAACCAGACACTCAAGTTTTTCGAAACTCACAGCCCAAATTACTTCGAAACAAAAATTATTTCAAATTCCGACGTCTGCAATCTTCACGGACCTTAGACTAAAACAAAATTCGTGTAATGTAAGATGATAGATTTTAGACGAGTTTTGTAAAATATAAACATAGAAGGGACCCGTACGTATCAGAATAGATGTGGCAAACAGAGTTGATGTTACGAAAAGACTGGAACGTATTTAAGTGAATATTGCGTTCACATTAGACTGTATTGGAAATTGCCCGTAGGGCAATTTTGAAAAATCCGTTCGAAGTAACGGTGCAAAAACATTCTCCGAACGCACAAAATTGACCTCCAAATAGAGAGAAATGTTCTCCTCAATTTTGTCTACAACATAGCAAAAAACTATTTTTTGGGCTAGGGCCGACCTTAGTACTGACCTAAGGCCTTAAATAGAGGCCTCGGATACATACTTCCATAGACAAAAATGTTTCCCTCAATTTGCTCTGCAACACAGCAAAAAACATTTTTTTATGTTAGGGCCGACCTTAGGACCGACATGAGGCCCACTTGAGCCCTAAGCACAGGCAAAAATTCTTCTATTGCCCTAGCAGAGACTCGTTTGTAGTGTCCCAGCTAAGCCCAAGGGCTCAAAATCAAAAAAGTTTCTGCTGCAAATTGTCGGCCGTGATCGGAAGAGATTATGTACAAAAAACTCGAAGAGCCCTAGCAGAGACTCGTTTTTAGTGCCCTAGCTAAGTCCAAAGACTCAAGTTAAAAAAAGTTTCTTCCATAAATTGTTGGCCTTGCCCAGATCTTTCAAACAAAAAAAATTTATGAAAATCAGAAAAGATTTACTCGAGTTATGTGCAAAAGACCAAAAACCACTTAAACGGCCCTTGCTCGGCGGCCCTTGGGCCGACAGTGCCCAGATTCAATCCCATAAAATATTTTTCGACTACCTTTCAGGAAAAAAAAGTTTTTGAAAATCGGTCAAGATCTACTCAAGTTATCGTGTTGACGGACAGACAGACAGACAGACCGACAGACGGACATTGTTTTTTTCGCTGATTTGTCATCTGGAGGCAACAAAAAAGTTTCTCCCTTACTCCCGGGCTCGAATTCGCAATGTAACAAACGTGGTAGTAAACGCATCAGACCTACGTACTTCGTACGGGTCTAAAAAGTCAATAAAGGATCGGGACCCGAATAAAATGATACAACAACCCGACCCGGACCGAACTCGATCCGAAAATTTTTTTCGAAAACCCGAAACCCGAACTGTTTCCAAACCCTAGACCGTGGTAGTAAACGCATCAGACCTAGGTACTTCGTAAGGGTCTAAAAAGTCAATAAAGAATCGGGACCCGAATAAAATGATACAACAACCCGACCCGGACCGAACTCGACCCGAAAATTTTTTTCGAAAACCCGAAACCCGAACTGTTTCCAAACCCTAGACCGAACCCGACCCGATTAAAATTTTCGAAACCCAAAACCCATGAACCCGAAAAAAACAATTCGGGTTCGGGTTCGGGTCGGGTTTTTCGAAGTTTCGGGCAAACCGCTCATCCCTACCCCAAATCACCATTTATTTATTTACTATGATAATCATCAACAGCAGATGTCTGCCCACTGATAATACACAATTTACTTACAATTATAAAAAATATTACAAAAGATACAAAAAAAAGACCATAGAACAAAAATCAACAAAATACTTTTCACTAATATATCTCGTAAGACATTTCATGACACGTAAGGACCAACTGCAAATTGCAATTCACTAGTGATTTCTGTAGACCTGATTGGGGTACAAAAGGTCAATCTAGAGACACATGGATTGATCAATCGGCAAAAAGTTTTAAAAATCCTCGACAAATTTGCGATTGACTCAAAAAAGCCGTAGAGCGTCCGATGGTGAGGACAGTTAAGGACAGTTAAGCTCAAATTTACAAGAAAGTTCAGGTGCGTCGATCACGGCATTCAATACGTCATATGTGAAGATGGCACACGCGTTAAGTCTACGTCTGATTAAGGATTGAATTCCAAGCAACTTGCATCTAGAGTCGTACGATGGAAGCTTGAAATTTTCATCTCTTTTAACAGTTCTGCGTAAGGCGTACAAAACGAATTTCTTTTGAAGAGACTCTATTGCATCAACTCTGTGACGGATTGCCACGGATACCATACGACCGCTCGACCGATGCGTACTCAAGATGAGATCGAACAAGAGACGCATAGACACTAATTAATGCTTTCAAGTTAGTAAATCCGCGACATACTCTCTTACGAATCGTAACATAGAGTAGGCTTTAGCAATGACAGCATCATTATGAAACGAGAAATTAAGAGCACTATCTAAAAAAATGCCCAAATCACGAACAACAGATACATGTGTCAACAGTGCAGAGTCAATTTTGTAGTCAAACAGCGATAAAACGAAATAGCATTACATTTATTGACATTTAGAAACAAATTGTTACTTTTACACCATTCACAAAATGCATCGAGGTCACCTTAAAGAGCAAAACAATCAAGGATTGTCCAAACCCGTTAAAAACTCTTTAAATCGTCCGCGTACAATAAAAATTTTGCTGCTTTGAAAACAGAAGTAATGTCATTTATAGATAAAATAAACAGGAGAGGACCAAGGTGACTACCCTGGGGGACACCTGACGTTACAGGGAACGAGCGCGATCCCCACCCCGAAATTTTAACAAAATGAGTACGATCCCTTACGTATGTTTCAATCCATCGTCCCAATTTTACATCACATCTCATTCCCAACCTCCCAACTTATTCTCCTTCTGATTTGCCATTTTTCATATGACTGTACGAAATTTTCTCTGACTCGAAGGATAATCTCTCAGGCAAAATTACCCGATATCTCGGTATATATGTTCTCGGCACATTAAATAGCCCAAAATTGGTCGAAGTTTTCGCGATATCACTCCTCAGGAAGATGATTCAAAATGATCAAAATTGTTATAATTTCAATCAAATTAATATTCGAAAGATTTTTCTGGCTAGGGAACCGAAAGATATAACCAAATCCCTTTAGGTTGTATTTCATTCATTTCTACTTTGATTTCCTCTTACAGAAGGAAAATATAAAAATCTTTGAAGTTTTATTTGAAAACAAGAAAATTAGTGAAAAGGTATGCATCGAATATTAATTTATGTCGGGAAATTTCCAATTAAAATGATAAAATAAATATATAATATTTTCCCAACATCAGCATTGTCATTAATTCAGTTGGTTTGCGCGACTTGAATAATACTGCTAAATTAGAAGTTCGGATTCAAGAGTCGTTTATAGAAAATATTGTAATTACTTCAAGACAAAAGATCTCGATTTTTTTTATAAATTTACTAATAATGTAATTATAGAATTTTTGTAAAAAAACCGCCGTTTTTCGAAAACACATAACGTTTCTCAACAATTCATAAATATTCGAATCATTAGCGCGCGGTAGCAATGCGCCCGTGACTGTCATATCCCATCCCGAGGTCCCCGTGGTATTCATGTGGGACATAGAAACGTCGAACATCAAGGTGCGGGTCGTTCATCCTTGCTAATGAACATGAGTACGTTGACGCTCAACCCTTCACCCAAAACCCGTGAGAGGGATTGCTTTCGCAACATATGTTGCGATTTGCACTTAACATCATAGCCAAATGCCTTCACAATATCATATTGTGCAATGCATGGAATTAACTCCTGTCCACACGAAACCTGTGGGATCGTCGCTTGATTCTGACCATGAGCGAATCATATATCATTTCTCACGTTTGAATACGCTTATCTAAGCGTTACACAAAACAATAAAGTTTCTATTATTCTTTATTGCACCTCAGTTCGTATTATAATATCAAAAGAGTCGGTCGTTGGAATTCTTAAGTGTCGTCCCTGAGTGATCGCGAAAAACATTACATTTAAAATCAGTGTTTCATTTACAACATTTTTCAAATCATACGTTAGCCCAGGCATTTCGGCAACACGACTATTCGATGTAAATTGAGTCTCAGTGCATCACATGACACAGTGCATCACATACGAACAAAAAATTAAGAAAATTTTTTTTCGTAGAATGAGGAACCAAAAATACAACTAAGTTTTAACTTCCCCCCTTGCGACGTACCCCCGGAAAATACTTTTCCCGGATTCCACGGAAAATTCTAAGGCGAAGTGTTTTTTCACTCATTAAAATCGACTCAGTTGATCCCGAGATATGACGTTTACAAAATGATCATTTTCAATACAAAAAGTGCATTTTCATAGAAGCTAAAGTTAATGCAAACATGGAAAACGAAGTTTTTGCTCACACTCAAAAACGGCTCGATGACTTTTCTTGAAATTTTGCAAGGACCTTCGGGTGGACATTCTACGCCATATGAGATTTTAAAAAAGGGGGGTACCGGCCTCATTTGGGCGCCAGGGCTCTTAGAAGGCGCCATATGAGGCCCATATGTATGTGTAATGTGTATGGTAGCGCATTTTGTATAAGACAAGGTTGTGTGTTCGAGATAGAGGCTTGGTGTCATGGGGAAAGTTGTTGGGTTGGGTGTGTAGTGTATCGGGGTGTACGTACGTTGAGGGGATAGTTTTCGCCGGTGGAAGTAGTAGCCGCCGCGCTTCGGTTTGGTGGCGGCGGCGGCTCTGATATCACAGCAAAAACCCTTTTAAAAGGGAAATGTGACGCAAATCCTTCTTCCTTCTTCCAAAACAACTGATACCAATTGGGGTAACCCTTAGGATAGGATAGGATAAGTGCGCATATTCCTTGCGAGAATCTAGCACCTAGACCTCAATTGGGCGCTTTGTGCGCACCCACAATTAAGTCCTCAGTGAGACTGCATTTTTGAGTATTAAGTAATCGACGAGCAACTGTTCAAAAAATTGAGGATGTGCTTAGGATGCATATTCCGAATAGAGCCAAATAGCACCCAGACATTTCGCTCTTCATTTCGCCAAGGTTGGACAGTGGCAGAGAAGGTGCTCGGTGTTTCGATCTCTCCGCATTTACTACAGTCAGGATTGTCAGGAAGAAAATAAAAAATCAGGATAAAATCTGGCAATCGCGGCAGCCCCCGCATAGGGGGTCAAGGGAGAATATCCCCCTTGCGGGGTCTAAAGGGCAGAGCCCCATGCACATATGCGTAACCAAGCCCGCCGCAGGCGCGGGGATGAGGAGGCAGAGCCCCCCAAATATTAACTATAATTAAGACCGTCGCGTCGCCAATCAATTACAATCATTCATTCGCTGTGATATATTTTAAGTTAAATGTTAAATATGTAAAAAAATTGAAAATACAGTATTGTATACTTAGTATTAATAAAAATCCGGAGGCTGCAAAATCCGGAGGCTGCAAAATCCGGAGGCTACAAAATCCAGACGCAACAACATCATCAGGATTTTGATACCTCTGGATTTTGACGCCTCCTGATTTAGAAGCCTCCGGATTTTGAAGCCTCCGGATTTTGACGTCTCCGGATTTTTACGCCTCCGGATTTTGTAGCCTCCGGATTTTGCCGGATTTTGTAGTCCCCTAGACCCAGTGCCCAAGACGCAGTTTCTAAGTGATTTCAAGAGTGCTAGGATATCCGTTAGGATGTGCGTTGGTAGCTGTGAGGCTACATTCTTTTCTAACTCGTGACAGCAGCCGATTCCAGCGATTTCTGATTGATAGACGATTGAGAATTTATCCAGTGGCACCAACACTACTGAACCGTCTTGAATACAGTGAAGACCAATTGACGGAGTTATCCGTATGCAGTGGAGTCGATAATTGCCACTCTTCGCGGTTGGGAAAGATTTGTCGAATCTCTAAGTTGGCCATATTAAATCGCACGGCATGTTCAATTGCGGTGAGCGCTTCGTCATCTGATGCCAGAGCCGATAAAAAAAATTTCGTCAAAAATGCCAGACTGTCTCAACATACTAATTTTTCTGCGCTTTCAACTTTCACACGCAAAAATTTGGCAACCCGTACTCCATACACGCAAAGCTAATTTTTGGGGTGTGAAATCTGAAAGCGCAGAAAAATTATTACATTGGGAGGGTCCGGCATTTGTGACGCATTTTTTTAATCGAATGTGAAAATATTTCGAAAGATTCGTTTGCGTTTCAAAGCATTAACCGTCACCCCAATTGATGTCAGTTGTTTTGGACGAAGGAACAAGGACTTGCGTCACATTTTGTGTGTTTAAAGTGCAACTCCACCGAATGTTTGCACTAAGGTCATCTTCGCGTGCTGATTCGAATATTTATGAATTGTTGACTTTTAGATAACGAACCAGTGAATCATTTTTTTGGTTCAAGTAAATCGGCGTGAGGCTACGCCGACAATTTTTTGACTTTTTGATGAAATTGTCGAAAATTGTCTTTTGTAACTTTTGTAAATTGTAAGTTTTAACTTTGCGTCATGCCGATTTACTTGAACCAAAAAATGTTATTTTCTGGTTTATTACCTAAAGGTCTTTTGAATAGTCAGATGGTCAAAGATATCATTCAGATCACGCCGATCTACTTAGAACCGATCGGCGTACACGACACGTCTAATTGAGATTATACAATATCCTCAGCATAACAGAGCAGTGAAGGTGTTGCATAACATTGATGCAAGACTGGGTAGATGAAGCCACAATTGATCGGCATTTCTTCCAAAAATTTCTCCCGACTCATCGTGAAAGTGTTACGAAAATCTCTTTTTGCAATTCACCGACAAAAAACTCGCTTTTTCGTGCGTCATTTCTGTGTCGCATGATGTCACTTTTCGCACTAGTGTACCTTTTTTAAGAGTTTAGACCACGTACTAAAGAGCCATCTGGCGGAAATTTTTCAACTAAGGAAAATTTGTATGGGAAAAGTGTTCAAAGTCTTCAATGCAAACCAATGCTTATGTAATCATTACATACTTTACCTATTTCTAAAGGAAATTTCGGAAACACTTTTGAAAAAAAACATTCCAATTTGCTAGAAATGTGAATTCCAATATTTCACTTCAAGTCAGTTTTTTCAGCTTTTCTAGTTAATTAACACTTCGAAATGCATAATTTTTGGACCAATGTGTTTGCTCACTTAATCTTTAACTGAGTAATCCATTTAAATCACAGGAAACATTTTCTACGATTTAGAAATAGATAAAAACTTTTTGAGTTGATACATTTGCAAATACTTGTAAACGTCAAATCACAATAGAGATGGCGGCCATTTTTATTTGGAATCATCAACTCAAAACTCCGGTCGGTTATTTCACACAATTTTTTTTTTTTTTGGTATTTTGGTGCCTTAGTGAGTGTGAGGTTAACAATACGACGCGAAGACGAATTTTTCTTAAAAACTAGACGAAGTTTTTCACGACTTGTGCTTGGTCCAATCATGTGATGCTTGTGCGTACTTGCCGATAGAAATACAGGTACGTTTCGGTGTAATTTGACGTACTATGAAAAGAACGTCAAACTTGCTTTTGTGGCAGAAATGGCAGAAGTTAGAATTTCTGTCACAATTGTAAAAATTTTTACAATTCTGCAGCAAACTGACTCTGCCACAAATGTGAGAGTTCATTTCAGGTCGAGTCAGTACAAAAACATTTTAGTACAAAAGTTCAGCTTGATCAGGTCATTAGAATGAGGTGAAATCAAGTTCAGGAAAGTCAGATTTTAGATTTTCTGGTTCAAGTCTTGTAGACGACATGGATAGTCTCCCAGTGTATTTTCATACAGAATACAATATTATCGTACACCGATACGATAATATCATGTCGAATACGATATTATCATACACCTATACGATAATATCATGTCAAATATGATATTATGATACGCCAAAACAATATTATCATGTCGAATATGATATTATAGTACGCCAAAACGATATTATCATGTCGAATATGATATTATTATACTCCGATATGATAATATCATATCGAATATGATATTATTGTACGCCAATTCGATAATATCATGTCAAATATGATATTATTGTACGTCAAAACGATATTATCATGTTGAATATGATATTATTATACACCGATACGATAATATCATGTCGAATATGATATTATTATACACTGATACGATAATATCATGTCAAATATGATATTATCATACGCCAAAACGATATTATCATGTCGAATATGATACTATCATACACCAAAACGATAATATCGTTTTATAGTCCGGTCGTTGAGCAAAAAATATTACAAACTTTCTCTCGAATTGTCCTTCGTATTTTTGACAATTGTTGAATGTAATCACAGCACCAAACATTAGAGAAATCGCTAGCTGATTTTCGGTTCCATGGAAATTTTTACTCCGTTACCGGAAAAAAGACATTATTTCGATGCCCGGTAGATTCGAAGTGGAGTTGGGAAAGATTCGACATGTTACAAACGTAATAGCCATTCGCGGGGAACTTCTGATATTGCCGTAGGCAATTTCTAAATGTTACATTTAGACTTTTGCGACGACCAGGCTTTTGCTACATTCGTGAGGATCTTTACTTATCTTTTTCACCTACAATTGAGTCTGGAGTAAAGGAAACATTAAAGACTGACGATTGAGACCATCATCAGGGCCTTATCTAGACTGACAAGTGTCAACACTGAGAACTCAATCGAGTAGTGGAAAGCAGACAAGTTAACCATTACGCTATTATGGTTCGTCAGTCTATAACAAATATTTGCTTGGATTTTTAACTTACATATGGGCGCATTGCTGTCGGGCGCCCATGAAACACACGCTTATTTAAAGTTTGATATTTCATTTGCCTAACGTCACCGCCATCTCTGAACCGAAACATTAAGTTTTTTACACTATTTAAACTTATTTAAGTGTATTAGTATCTACTATGTCCCACCTTTTGGGTGGGTCAGGTCCCTTGACTGATTTTCTGGATTTCAAAAATTTCATTTCATCGGTTAAGAACTTCTCCAGTTGGAACCTCTTCTCTTGAATTTCCGTTTTTCATCATAGAAAACAGAAATGACATAATGTGTGAATTTCTTTTGTAAGACCCTGACTTTCAGTCAAGGGAATAAGTGCCAGTGGGTGGTCTGTGTATTTAAAATGGTGCACTAAATTGATTGAATTTCCACTTTCTTTACACAATACTACTTGTATTGATGAAATGCTTTGCTTAAATGATGAGTCATTGTCAGACTAGATTTACGAAATGTGGTAAGATTCGTGCGCCGATCACTAACGCTGAACATAATTTTTTTATAATTCACGCCGTGGGGTTAGAGTTTGCAATTCCGACTGGGTAAAAAATTTTAGTACCTAAACCTGTTCAAAAATGTATGAGAAAATTAAGTGTTAACTGTTGTAGGGGAAGTTGTTCCGAATATTTTCGGCCACGGAAGTGATGATCTTGGGATGTATGGCACATAAAAACCACCGCAAGCTCCACCTGGCTGTAAAAATACAAAAATTATGTACAAGAGATGGATAATTAATTTAACAACGATGGATTTTGCTACACTATTTTTCCATCATTTATACATTCCATATTAGAAAAGCATTTACATCATTTTAAGATGACTTACATCATTTTTTCAGTATTTCCATAAATCTTACATTATTTTTACATTAATGGAAATCATGAAAAATCCGCAAAAAGAACTGGACTATAAAAAGTTATAATATCATACACCGATACGATAATATCATGTTGAATATGATATTATCGTACGTCGATTCGATAATATCATGTCGAATACGATATTATCATGCGCCAAAATAATATTATCATGTCGAATACGATATTATTATACCCCGATACGATATTATCATGTCAAATATGATATTATTGTACGCCAAAACGATATTATAATGTCGAATACGATATTATGATACGCCAAAACAATATTATCCTGTCGAATATGATATTATTATACTGCGATACGATATTATCATGTCGAATACGATATTATCATACACAGATACGATAATATCATGTCGAATACGATATTATCATGCACCGATACGATAATATCATGTCAAATATGATATTATGATGCGCTAAAACAATATTATCATGTCGAATATGATATTATCATACACCGATACGATATTATCGCCTACAATGAAAATACACTTGGGGATTTGTCGCGTCACCGTCTTGTATAAACCGACCATTTCAGAGACTTCCGTAACCAATTTTTCGTCCTTTTAGTGGCGGCAGATCGACTGGATTAAAGTGAGTTGACGGCAAGGCATCAAAACAATTGTTCAAAATAGAAACAATAAACTTGAAATTGTGACATCTTCATTCATTTTTTATTATAACCAAATATTGTAAGCGAATAAAAAAAAATTAATTTCAAGAAAACTCTGAAGCCGCTAAATACGAAAATAAGAATTATGAAAACTTTTAGTAAGAATATTGTGAAACGAAAATAAATATTTTGGCAACATTTGTTCCAGCTGGTTGGCCATTTCTGAAAACGGTCATTTTCAATTCCAATTCTATGTCCTGTGGTCCCTTTAAAACTTCCATCAAGCTCAATAGCACTTCAGTGTTCATTTTGTGCATACTAGGAAATGAGACGATCAAATTTTGAGTTCAAATGAAAAAAAGTCTTAGCTAACCTGAAGAATCGCTCATTAACATTTTGCACATGAGGTTGAGTTCGAACGACCTTAAGTTCGAAATCAATGTTTTCATACCAGTGCGGTCCTTTCAAGTTGAAAAACGTTCGACCCTGAGGTGGAAGTGCCAAATTCGCCACTAAAGTAATAAAATTGTATGAATACGACGAGGGACGTTGGAAACACTCTGTATCCTGTTGGTCACAATACAAAGAAATCCGTTTGCAACGACTTGCAGCGAAAAGAAATAATTATCAACAAAATTAGTAAACTTAAATCAAAGAACTATTTACTTCTTCTTCTCGGGATCAATCATAAAATCAGATGGACAGTTTATTTGTGTGCAACGGTAGCTGCCTCTGGTATTTGTACAAATTTCGTTGTGGGTGTTGCATGCGTGTAAGGTCAAACATTCGTCGATATCTAAAATTACGTTAATCCATCTGAATACAAGTCAATACAAAACACATGAAAATATACATTAGAGAGCCTGAACTCTAGCTAACTCTCATTTACTTAACGAAACTAGCTAATTTATGTGAATGCTCGGATGAAGTACCGCCGATGGATCAACTATGAACTGAACGGTGTTCTGCACCATCTTTGTCATTCTATTGTTACCACAATCAAAACGCTCAGTTACTGCAGAACACCGTTCAACTATCACTGGCCTATGGATGTTATTTTTCGTCAGTGTTTTGGCCAATAGTCTCTTTATTAAGTAGCGATAGCTACTTTATGTTTTCTCCCTTCCTGTTCGTCCGTCCGTATGTGCACCTTTCACCGGAGAATCAGCGGTGATTCACCGGGGAATCCTCAATGGTTTGAAGGGGAACCACCAACGATTCATAGTAAATCACCGATGATTCATAGAGAATCACCGATGATTCATAGAGAATCACCGATGATTCATAGAGAATCACCGATGATTCATAGAGAATCACCGATGATTCATAGAGAATCACCGATGATTCATAGAGAATCACCGATGATTCATAGAGAATCACCGATGATTCATAGAAAATCACCGATGATTAATAGAAAATCACCGATAATTCATAGAGAATTACCGATGGTTCATAGAATTACCGATGATTTATAGAGAATTACCGATGATTTATACAGAATCACCGATGATTCATAGAGAATCACATTGTAATTAACTATAATTCACAGGGTAATCACAGATGATTCGTAGGGTAATCACCGCTGATTCGCAGGGTAATCACGGATGATTCGCATTGTAATCACCGATGATTCACAGGGGAATCACCGATTATTCACAGGGGAATCACCGATTATTCACAGGGGAATCACCGATTATTCACAGGGAAATCACCGATGACTCACAGGGGAATAACAGATTATTCACAGAGGAATCACCGATGATTCACAGCGGAATCAGCCATGATTCACAGGGGAATCAGCGATGATTCTCCGGGGAATCACCGATAATTCATAGAGAATCGCTAATGATTCATAAAGAATTACAGATGATTCCCAGGTAAATCACCTATAATAGGGACGGGTTGGCACAGTGGTTAGCGTACTGGCCTTCCACCAAAACGATCCGGGTTCAAATCCCGTGTCGGAAAAATTTTACATGGAATTTTTCTAGCTTTCTAGCAAGTGTAGCGCATTAATAACGTCCTAAAGTTCACTCAAGCTTCAAAAGTTGGGTAGTTGTGGTGTGTTTGGTGCCCATAACGACGTACACACTGAATGAATCGTATGACGTAACCCATATACGACGAATTTGTGCATGAAATATCTAAGCCTACATTTAGGCGAGATAATAATCAAGCGCCTAACAATTGTTGGAGTAATTGCATAATAACAAAGACGCTACTCTGAGACGTGGTTTGGAAGTCACGTTAAGCCGGTGGTCCAGACAACACTTGTTATTGGCTGTAAAAAGCTGTTAGTGGAGTCTCTAAAATACAAATACAAAGCTTACAAATACAATTCACAGAGGAATCACCAATCATTCACAAGGGAATCACTGATGATTTACAAGGAAATCACAGTTGATTCACAGAGGAATCACAGATGATTCACAAGGGAATCACAGATGATTCACAAGGGAATCACAGATGATTCACAAGGAAATCGCAGATGATCCACAAGGGAATCGCAGATGATTCACAAGGGAATCGCAGATGATTCACAAAGGAATCGCAGATGATTCACAAAGGAATCGCAGATGATTCACAAGGGAATCACAGATAATTCACAAGAGAACCACAGAAGATTCACAAGGGAATCACAGATGATTCACAAGGGAATCACAGATGATTCACAAGGGAATCACAGATGATTCACAAGGGAATCACAGATTATTCACAAGGGAATCACAGATGATTCACAAGGGAATCACAGATTATTCACAAGGGAATCACCGACGATTCAGCGAAGAATCACCGATGATTGAAAGGGGAATTATCGATGATTCAAAGGAGAATTATCCCGTAATTCACCGGTGAATAACCGATGATTTAGGTCTAAAATTAACTTCCTATACCAATAACAATGGTTTATTATTCTGTGATTAACTGAACTGGGTTGCAAGAGTCTCTCATACCTCATACTGTGGCTAATGGCACCTGCTGCCAGTATTAAATTAGAAGGATATGCACAGAGTTGCGAGGCACAACGATTCTTTATGAACGGTTAAAATGACCCTTATGCATTGATGAATAGAAAACTTCGCACTGAGGCGTGTCGTGAAAAAATGCTAGTTCTCCTCAACATTTGACAAATGAGATGAAATACTTAGGCGTCAGATTCAACAGCAAGCCGGATTTGAGGAGGTATATGTAGGAAAGGACCAAGAAAGCTTTCAGAATTTCCTGGCAGGGAGTGAATCCGTTCTGGATTAAGTGAAGTCTTAACCACCGAAGCCGTGAATCAGATATAGAAGGCGATAGTATGACCAATGTAGGTGATAGATAGCATTTTTTTCAAATGTCCCACAGTCATACACAGTCTACACAGAACCTATTGAAAGAACGTTTAAAAAAAATGTTACCTTGACAAGTTCGTCCATCAACTCCTAATTTGTATCCCGGCGGGCAGGTGCACTTGTACGATCCTTGAGTATTTTCACAGATGCCCATACACAAATTGTATGTTTTGTGAACTTCACATTCGTTTACATCATCGCACGTTCTGTTGTTTTCGTTTAAACGGAAGCCAGATTCACAGGAACACCGATACGATCCCCAATAGTTATTGCATCTTTGTTGGCAAAGACCGGGAATGTCTTTACACTCATCAACGTCAATACACACCTTATCATCTCGGTTGATTTTCCTGAAACCGCTCAAGCATTCGCAGTTGTACGAACCAATAGTATTATGACATTCCGTGTTAGCTGGACACACCTTTTTCGAAACAAAAACTTCCCGATAACAATTCTTGCTTCAATTGCCAGCACAAAACTATCATCACCTGTCCTTTGAACTGTTCACATTCATTTATATCCTCACACCTGTGACTGTTTTTATTGAATTCATGTCCTGGTTGACAGAAACATGTGTATCCCCCTTGTTTATTTCTGCAAGTCTGATCGGGAGCACAAGAGTTCTCATTCGTTGCACATTCGTCAATATCTAAGTAGAAACAAAACATGATGAGCAAAAGTTGTAAACTTTCAAAGCGGAAACAAGTATCATCGTTGCAATCAGTAACGTAAAATATTTCATATTTTTTCGATAAAATCATACCAATGCATTGAGTTCCTTCATCATTGGAAGTATAGCCACCAGAACATGTCAAGAGACTTTGGCATTTATAAGAACCGTTTGTGTTAAAGCATCGTTGATTTCGTTTGCAAGGATTACCCATATAACATTCGTCAACATCTTACATGAAGTAAATAAAAATAATAAAAATCAAATAAATTACAAAATTAAATGAAAAACATAAATGCAAGGGACCCGTACGCATGGAATAGATGTTGCAAAAAGACTTGAACGTACGATCTAAATAAATATTGCCTTTTCTTTCCATCAAGTCCACAATTTTAAAAAAAGCATTCCAAAAATAAAAAAAAAATTTCACACAAATTTAAAAAAAAAATTATACGAGGATCGATCTAAGAACCAACCTAGAGCACTTAGCAGAGGCCTCAGACCCATACTTTCATGGGCAAAATATTTCGCCTCTTTTTTCTCTGCAACACTGCACAAAATGAGATTTTTTAGAAAAATATTCACGAAAAACTATTGTTGTGAAGTTAGCCGGTGAGGGAACCAGCCCGTGAGAGTATACGTGCACTTAAGAGAATTCGCTCATCAAAAGTGAACGCATCCATAATGTCTCTCTTCGCAATATAAACAAATTACATGTATCACCTTACACCTTACAATTATGTTATTTTAATAATCAACAACAAATTCGCAGATGGAGTTGTGTGTTTATTGCTGCGTCGAGAGTCAGGGGTCGCTGGTTCGGAATTGCGAAGCTTTTCTACTCAGACTTGGACACATTAATGAGTACAGTCAATTGAAAGGTGATGTTTTAGGCTACCTAAACTGAGGCAGAACTTCTCATTTGTTTACAAAGAAATGTTGACGGGCTGGAGTTCGAATGGCCATTCCTTGAGAACGCAGGCTTGGACTCATTGGGCACTAGGTGCCCAAGGTAGCCCAAAACATCACCTTTCACTTGACTATACTCATTAATGGGTCCAGGCCTGCGTTTGGGTGCTACGTGGAGGAAAGACCGTAGCAGGACTTCTCATTTGTTTACAAAGAAATGTTCACGGGCTGGAGTTCGAATACTCTCGTATACTCGTATACTCTCACGGGCTGGTTCTCTCCCGGGCTAACTTCACAGCCCGAACCATTCATCACATTTTCACTAATTTTATTTTCGTGACTTTCTTAGGTCCACATCTTTCATTCGAAGCCTTGAAGACCGATTTCCGTGTTAATTTCGCAGTGATATAAGTGAAAAAGTTTCATCGACCTTCAAAAAACCAGATTTCTGACCACTTCGAAACTTCTCGTCCGATTTTGCCCAAACTCAATTATTTTTCAGGTCAAAAAAGAGTTGGTTAATCGGATAAGGTTACCAGGTTTATGTAGACAAAACACGTAGTAGAGACTCAGCGGCTGATTCCGAGGGCTCGAAATCAAAACAAATTTTCTGCCATAAATTGTCGGGCATTCCTAGATCTTTCAAACAAAAAAATATTTCTGAAAATCGAAAGAGATTTACTTGAGTAATGTACAAAAGACCCAAAACCACTTAGGTGGCCTTAGCTCAGTGTCCCTTCGTCCCATCTGCAATCCCAAAACCGCTTTCGGTACTAGACCTTTCAGTGGAAAAAATGTTAAAAATCGCACAACATTTACTCGAGTTATTGTGTTTACAGACGGACGGACGGACAAGATTTTTAGCCAGATTCGGGATCTGGGGTCCATGATCGACGCTTTTCCCGACTCTCCCCCTCAAATCGACTGGTTACAAACGTAGTGGTAAACGCATAAGGCTCGTACTTCGTACAGTTCCGTATGAATCTCTGAACACAAGACTTGAAAGCATAATATTACACGCCAAAACGACCTCCAACCAGAAAGCAAGGTTGCGGGAGGTACAGATGGCAGTAACCTTAGGTTTCGAAGAAAACTTTGAGATAAAGTTGCCGCGGAGCTCAGACCTCTTGTAGGAAGCTTGAAGATATACACTGACGGCATAAAATCACGAGTATACTTTGAGGAAATGAGAAAATTCTTGGAATCTCGGATGTATTCCAATCCGGACCCTCAATAAAAAAGATGTTTTCACTTTGAACGTTTATTGAGAAGGGAAGTGTTCTGTGAACAGAACATCATGAACAACTAGATTATTAGAATCTTTTATGCACAACATTTCACATTTCCACGAGTGGAAGTTATTGTCGAGTGACGATTCCAGCACTCCCACTCAATCGATAACATGAAGCAGCTATGCGACCTGCCATCATCGTGGATTGAACAATTCCTTTGACCACCTTTCGTTAATTTGTACTCAAAGTTTATCAATCGGACGATTAGAACAGTGACCATTGCGAGAGGTGGCGCACTTCATTTATTCTATTTATTCCATTTATTCCCAAATTTTTGTTTTTTGTTTTTGCGAAATATCTGAACCAAACACATCACAAGTTAGACAAATAAGTTCAAAAAATGGTTTACACAAATTATAAAGCATTTAAACCATCTTGAGATTAAATTTTATTTTTTTGGAATAAATGGAATAAATTTATTTATTCCATTTATTCCATTTTCCAACAAAAATTCTTTTAAGTTTTCAAAACTGCGTTTTTTCACTTTTTGACACATTAGTATGGTTTGTTGTGTGCGTTGCCATAAAAATCAAGTCTATTTGAGGTTTTGACGAATTCGAAAAAATTATCATTTATTCCCATTTATTCCATTTATTCCCATTTATTCCCATTTATTCCATTTATTCCATAAACCGCAGAAGGGCGTCACCCCTCGGACCATTGACTATCGCCATTTGACAATTGTCTCGACCATCGATTCTATCATGAACATCGATTCCACCATGAACTTGACCAAATCATTGAACTGACAACTGACTTCGAGTGTATCAGCCATGTTCTCCCACTCAATTGACGCATGCGTTTCAAATTCTTTTGACCAATTACTTTGACCATCGAACCAAGCTTCAAACGCATCGAACTCCTTCCGATTCTCCCACTCAATTGAAGCTTGTGTATCGATTCATTTTCAGCCAAACATTGTTCCTTTTTCACCGTACAATACCGTCACGCGACTCGATTGATCATCGGCAACCATTTCACCGTCGAGATCGACGACCATTTCACCATTGACAATATCCAATAATTTCGACCATTTCTACTTTTCACCGTTTCAATTTTCCACCATTTTGACCATGTAACATTATTGTACCCATTCGATCATTTCGTGCCCTATTCGACGTGTTGTCCATGCGTTAACCATTGGCCCATTGTCCATCCGTTAACCATTGGCCCATTGTCCATCCGTTAACCGTTGGCCCATTGTCCATCCGTTAACCATTGGCTTATTCGTCCATTCGTTAACCACTCAGCTCTTTGTGAAATGAAACTGTTCACCCAGTTATTGTTGTGATCGTCTTCACAGGCCTCTATCAATCGTATGCACACAGAGAATTAAACCAGTTTCATTGTGGATGCCCATAACCTCTTGGAATTTCACCCCAATAAAACAGTGTTGTTCACACTTTGAACGTTTATTAGAGAGGTGAAGTGTTCTGTGAACAGAACATCATGAACAACTAGATTATTAGATTCTTTTATGCACACTATGTTGTTCACATTTCAACGAGTGCAAGTTATTGTCGAGTGACAATTCCAACAAAAATTCCAGGAGGAGATCGTAGCGATATGCCAAGGCAAGGAGGAAACTGATATTTATCTGGTCAGATAATGAATCATCTTTGAGGTCGCTATCACTGCTTAAGTTCTCGACGAGAACAGTTCTGTAATGGCTCAACTTGCTGGATGACTCATCAGCTCACGAAGAAGTGACGTTGATAGAGTACCCGGACATTCAGGTGTGCCATTAACAGTAGTGGAAGGGGGTAATCGAACCAGAGCCTACTGTAGCCGTTCCCTTCCGTCTGATGAGATTCCTTCTTAGTGAGGAGACAGTAAGTAAACACCGAAATAGGTGGTGTGGCTTATCCCACTGTGGGCAAGCAAGAGAGTACAACGACAACTATGCCCCAACCAATAGACCAGCAGACTTCGTACAGGTCTAAGAATAAGAATTCCAAAAGTCACGAGAGCAAATTGAATAATCTCGATATCAAACAATCATTACGATTTCAGTTAAATTGATTTTAAGTAATTCCATCTCAGATATAAGGAAGTTTTAAAATTAAATTCAACGTTCAATATTTCCGAAAGCGGATCATAAAATCGTTCAAGTTTGCAATATAATTTTACGAAGTGAATGTATAAAGAGTTAAACGTGTTCTTTTTTTGAACAGAAATATAATTTATTAAAGCTTCTTCGAGTTTGCTTAATTCTGACTCATCAAATGAAATACATTACCAGGGAATACCAGGGAAGTTTTCTCATATTATTGCACTTTTAACGTAGAATTTTTGGACAAGAAACATAGCACTACAAACACACACTACAAAATTTTCAAAATCCATGTGATACTAAAAAGAAGAGATGCATTGGGAAGCATTTAGAAGCCAGATAGATGCCGAGCACTTAGAATAGTACAACAAATGTTAGCGCCATTCGGCTACTCTTTGTTTGGAAAGACATAAAGGAGCTTCCTACTCAAAATCTCTTTGGGACATAATGGAACTGCCATGTAATAGATTAATGCCGTTGGCAGACTTATCACAAATATTAGTACATTTAGAACTTTTAGAACAGCTTCTTTGCTTCTATTTGCATATGTGCGAACTTCATTGTTAATTGACAGAGCATTGATAAAACAGGAGTGAATTTTGTTCCGCAAGAAATAGTTCACACTTTACAGTGTCGTAGCGCCGCCGCCCGACGTGGTTGCCAAAGGTGAAGTGTGACGTAGTCCCTAATGTCCACTTCCAAAATTAGTGATATCGTTTGAGGTGACGCTTTCGCTGTTATTTGAATTAAATGTTAAACGACGAAAAAAAATTTCTGACGAAAAACATTTTCGGCGAAAAAAAATTTCTGGCAAAAAAAATTTCCGTCGGAAAAAATTTTTTG